>JBBIGC010000125.1:27994058-28009177 GCA_037576955.1 Lepidarchus adonis | reverse complement strand
CAGCTATATGGAATTTATTACAGACTGTTTTTGTGACATCACAGCTATAAGGAATGTAAAACAGGCTGTTTTTGTGATGTCACAGTTATATGGAATGTAAAATAGACTGTCTTTGTGACATCACAGCTATAAGGAATGTAAAATAGACTGTCTTTGTGACATCACAGCTATAAGGAATGTAAAACAGGCTGTTTTTGTGACGTCACAGTTATATGGAATGTAAAATAGACTGTCTTTGTGACATCACAGCTATAAGGAATGTAAAATAGACTGTCTTTGTGACATCACAGCTATAAGGAATGTAAAACAGGCTGTTTTTGTGACGTCACAGTTATATGGAATGTAAAATAGACTGTCTTTGTGACATCACAGCTATAAGGAATGTAAAACAGGCTGTTTTTGTGACATCACAGCTATAAGGAATGTATAACGTGTTTTTGTGACATCACAGCTATATGGAATGTATAACAGGGTGTTTTTGTGACATCACAGCTATAAGGAATGTATAACGGTGTTTTTGTGACATCACAGCTATGTATAAGGAATGTAAAACAGGCTGTTTATTTTTAGTTTAGTTTCCATGTTTATGTTAGCATGAACGTTTTGAGATTTTGAGACTAGTGTGGGAAATGTGCTTTTCCATGAGATGGGTGCTTTAAAGGGTTGGTTCTTGAGGGAAATAATTAAAGTGTGAATGTACAGTATTTCATTAGGATAAAGGTATGGGCAGGAGTGCAGTTTGCGACCTCTTCATTCTTTCTCCAAGGATACTGTGCCCTCCCTCCCTCCGTCCCTCCCTCCCTCCCTCCCTCCCTGAAAACGAATGAACTTCTGTCTTCATTATCTCATCTCCGATTCCAATCACCTCCTAATCCATTCTCCCACCGCCCTGTCGCCCACACTCCCGCACGCCGGCCCGTGTGACATTTAATTTGAGCGCGGCGCGGACCCCCTTTCTCGTGAAGAGCTCATTTGAAGGGTGGTGGGCTTTACCCAGGAAATTATTTACACCATAATGAAGCGCTGGCCCGGCCCCTCATCCTCTCCAGACAGACAGACAACAACGAGATGCACTGCTGATATGAACAGTGTGTATAAGTGTGTGTGCGTGTGTGTGTGTGTGTGTGTGTGTGTGTGTGTGTGATAGCTTACTGGCACTTCAGATTCTATCAGCCTCTCTCATGGTGTGTTGTCATGCCTAGCCCCCCACACCCCTTCATTCCATCCCGGCCCCTGCTCGGAGGCCCTGTCAGTCAAAGTCAGCTTCTCTAAATGACCAGGAAGTAATTGGGATGCTCAGTCCATTACAGGGTCAGCAGGGTGACAAGGGACCTTAAGAGAGAGTCCCCAGTGGTCAGTAAGGGATGATAGGGGTCCAGGCATCATGAATGTCCAATTCATTGGATTCTTATCTCTGCTGTGGACTAATTTGGGCACAACATGGCTCCCAAGCCAGTATGTTGTGCACTCTGTGGGTTTTAAAGGGCTCATATCATTAGAAAAAACACATTTTTGTCACTTTTTGTAAGTAAAAGAGCTTGTTGTTGCTCATAAAATAACTAATTGCCTCTACTATCACATCAAAAAGTGAACAGACTACAGGCTTTGCCCTTGTAAGCAGAAGGTTGTAGGTTCAAGACCCCTCCAAGGCACCAATGAGGAACCCGTGAGCAAAGCCCCGTCCTGCTACACTGCTCCATGGGCACTGCTGTACTTAACATAAAGTGGAATATTTGGTTGAAGAAGCACTATACATGGAGTAGCCCTCGAAGATTCAGCCCATGTCTTTTCGGAGCAGCACTGGTAGACGGCTTTCAAATCAGTGGAACGATATGGGGATAATGAAAAGCCCAAAAGATAATTATCACCTTTCATGTCTGCTTGTTCTATCAGAGATGAACTTGAAAGATCCTCATTGTTACGTCCACGAGATACCAGCTCGAAAGATCCTCATTGTTCATTGATCAAAAATGTGAGACCCCACCTCCCAACCGCCTTTCGAACACATCTGCTTAGAATCTTCAGAGCATTTGTGAGGAACATTTGCAGATCCATTGATCTGATAAGCACTTCTACTTCCATTCTTCCACGAGGAAGCAATTAGATCATCCGAGCTGAATCTGCGGAACGGTGCGCCGCCATATATGATGCTCTGCTTATCAAAAGTCATTAACTGAGTAGCATCGATCACAGCCTACACCTGTACTGCTGTCACAACTAATATGGTCTGATATCTGGGGGTGGGCCTTTAAATAGAACCCCACCGCACATGCAACAGCCACACATGGTGAGCGGTGTTCTTGTCGAGTTAGATTTAGGCTTCAGAGGCGAGAACACTTTGTGCTGTCGCTGTTCTGTGAGGTTTTAGTCAAAGGACTGTGTTTTTTTCTTCCCTCTTCTTTTGAAATCAATCGCATGCCGGTAGCAGACATCAACAGCAGCGCTTTGCTTATTCTTCAAGAGACATCGTGAGTATGTTTTAAAGGCAAAGTTACTGAGGGACATGAAGAAGGAGAGAGAGAGAGAGAGAGAGAGAGAGAGAGAGAGAGAGAGAGAGAGAGAGAGGAGCTCAGATCAGACATAACATTAAAACCGCTGACAGTTTAAGTCAAGCCAATTTTATTTCCATATAATCTAAGCCCCTAATGAGCCAAAGGTGAGGAGAAGCTCCCTATGCTGGAGGAGGAGCCATAACTCTCTGGTTGACACCGGACAGCAATAATATTCAAAAGGAGTCCAGTCCATTTTATTTGTATATCACTTTTTGCAACTAGCTTTACAGAATCTGGTTCCGAGCCCCTACTGAGCAAGCCAAGGGCAACAGAGGTGTGGAAAAACTCTGTAGGAAGCTGTAGGAAGAAACCTCGGGAGGAACCAAAGCTCAGAAGCGCAACCCATCCTCCTCTAGTCAACTTAGCTGAAGGAAATGAAACATCCAGCAGCTGGAAACCTATAGTTCCAGCATAGAAAAGCGTAAAGTACAGGAAGCTGGTCTATGGTAGTTGAGGCTAGAAGGAAGTGAGAAGGAGACCCAGTGATGGATGGTCCAGACATGGAGGACAAGCAAGGCAACAGATCTAGGGAAAAGGTGGACAACGGTGGAGCAGGAGACCCCAATGATGGATGATCTGGTCAAAGGTATAAGAGTAGAAACAGGACCTAGTATACAGGTGGGCCATGATGACTGTCAATCAAGTGAACTTTAGCTCTGCCCACGAGAAGTTTCCATTGGAACTTGATGTTTCCGGTGTGACAGTACCGGTAAATCTGGGTTCACGACATGCAAGACCCTCTGACACATTTCTGAATCATTGTAAACGGTCTCCAAAGCAAAACAAAATGTGACTTAAACACATCATATCACCTGATCACTCTCCAAGTGATGAGTCATCCGAACTCTGTACTCTGGACACACCCATCGACACGCCCATCGACACCCCCATTCATGTCCTGTCTATAAGACCCCTGACACGAATTCAGTCTGTGTGCTCAGACTTCAAAACTCCAAAACTCATGCTTTTGACACGATGTTTCGATTTGAAGTTTTAAAACATCAAACTCCAACTAGAAACAAGACAAAAAAGTTCTTGAAGTTGATGTGCTGGAAGTAGGTGCATAAGGATCTATGGTACTTTGACAGGTGATGGGTAGAGCATCTGTAGAACCGCATCTCTGGTGCCTCAGGTATGAAGTAGTTAGCACCTACCAAGAAACGACTATTGGGTCAGCACCCAAGGCTCATTGATGGACGTAGGGAGTGCAGGCCAGCCCGATCCCAAACTGGAGCTCCAGTTGTACAAAATAATAATTGGCTCTGATAGAAAGGGGTCAGAACATGCGGTGCACAGGTCAGCAGCATGAGGGGGACCTACTCAGTATTAGGCAGGTGGTGTTAATGTTATGGCTGGTGTATAAACAAGCACGGTCTCAAACAGTCCTGACTCTTCCTTGGTTGTTTCAGCAGATGAACACACGCGTGTGCATGGCATGCGTATAGAATATGAATGAGGAAGTGATGGCTGCGTGTGATTTATTGCTGTTTACACTCGAAGGGCCTCGGCCTGTCGCGAAGATGGACAGCTCAAGATGGAACTGTCATCATGTCCTACAATTACCGAACCCCCCACCGCGGCAGGTCGATGCTTATACTCAACGTGCACCACGCCTTCATCTGAGTCACGCTTCCACAATGTTCTCAATGTAATTCGGATGTGAATGCTCTATGATTGACACGTCTGCTCATGATTGATGTATCTACAGTATTGCAAGCAGCTTCGACATGAACACGTGATGTGTGCCAGGTCTACACATGATTAATGCTTAAAGGTCCACTGCAGCCTCCTAGCTTCCACTAAAGCCTGCAATAACCACACATCATCTACAGGAAATAACCAGCAATGTTTCCTAACCAGGGGACACTGGAGCCCATCCCAGCACTCATACGCAGTCACACAATAGGGGCAGATTAGCATCTGCATTCCATTTGTTGTTGGACTGCTACTCCTTAGATACCAGTGATCCTGACTCCAGACCTGTCTTACTTATGGAGCTTGTACCACTGCAAACCACTCCCATCTGCTGAGGAGGCCCTCTATGCTTCACCAACTTGATTGATGGTCATCATAGCCCACCTGTACCCTAGGACCAGATCATCCATCGTTGGGGCCTACTGCTCACATGTAGCACTAGTTTAGGTACCATGGACAGATCCATGTGTTTCTTGGACTCAGGCCTGGATTCTGTAAAGCTGCTTTTGTCAGTTGTAAAAAAGTGCTAAATTAATAAACTGACTTTACATAGTGAGAAAATACAAACTTCACACAGAAATAACCCTGGACCACCCAGGTTGCGAATTGAACCCAAGACCTTCTTGGGTGCAAGATGTTGAACATTTGGCACAGGCAACTTATTTCCTCAATATGTTAAATTCAGCCAATAAACAACGTGACTCTGTAGAGGGTGTGTAGCTCAGAAACCAACGTATATCATTTCACTAGTGCGCTTAAACAATCAGCAATGTACTATCAACCCCAGGTGGGTTGTACAGACGGTGTTACCTGGTAATGGGACAGCATGTTGAGTCTCTTCCAGTCACTCTCAATCTTTGTGGTCATGTCCTCGTCCTGCAGAATGATTCGAACCCCTCGGCCCTGGCGCCACTCTGTGGGAGATAGAAGTCGTGAGAACGGGCGAGCACCAAATATTTCTAGGAATTTGTCACATGTGCTAAAACATTGCTAGAGATGCGTGGGTCATACCAAAAGCAGGAGGAGAAGCTTAGCAGAAAACATTGCAGGATTGAGAAAGTTGGCTCAAGAAGTCCAGGACTCCAACAAATTGGCCAAAAATGGGTAAGGATCTACACCAGTCCACACAAAACTAACATCTCCAAATTTTCGGTCGGTGTTTCAGATCGATCAGGGTTCAGGTGGGGTTGGGTGTTGTTCTTTGATATCATAACTGATCATTACTGTTATAGTAGTCATTAGAGTGGGATTGATTGGAAAGTCTCAGGTTCGAGTCCCAGGCACCACTGAGGTACTCTTGAGCAAGGTACCGTCTCCAAACACTGCTCCATGGGGGCTGCCCACCATTTCTACCAGGATGGGTCAAATGCAGAGGCTGCTTTGGGCAGTGGTAGCCCAGTGATCAGAAGGTTGCAGGTTCAAATCCCAGCCCAGGCACTACAGAGGTAGTTTTGAGCAAAGTACCATCTTTAAGCACCGCTCCATGGCTGTTGTTGATAGCGGCTCACAGTTCCACAATGACAAATAGTGATGGTCACTATATTGCAATAAGGATCCTAAAAATCCTAAAAGTTAAACAGCTGCTGTCCAGAGCATCCTAACCATTTGCATCACAACATGGTTTGGGAACTGCTCTGTTCAAGACCATCAATAAGCCAATTATTAAGAACAAGCCTGACAACAGACATCATCAAGAAGCTGGTAACTAACGCTTGACTTTACAAAGTTTGAGCTCCGAAGTTTTGAGTTTCTGGAGGCAAAGGGCAGAGTAGATGTAATGCTACAGTCCAAGTGTGGGCTCCTCTGAAGAAGTCTGAAAGAGAGAGGGGGATCAAGCCTGCCAATGCAGCCAGTAGAAAAGTGAAGTGAGAGAGCAGTGGGAGAGGGAGCGAAAGCGGAAGGTGGAAGAGAAGGTAAATTAATCTCCCTCTCCGCACTCTGGGCCGCTGCGGCCGGCGCGGATCGATGGAGGTGATTAGGGCTGGAGCTGAAAGCCACTTCCTTTTTCATCTGCAGTGGGCCGAGTCGCTGGGGCCCAAGAAGCCTTAATCGACCCGCTCTAAGCCTCCTGCTGAGCAAACTCTTATTGCACTTTCCCTGCAAGCGCCGGAAAAGCAGAGTACGGACCCTAACTTGGAACCCCCCGTCCCCCCTGTCCCCCCGTCCCCCATACCCTCAAAGGCCCCTGGGGGCTCCTGGCCACCGCAGCTTCAGAGCTGTGCTTCTGATGAGAAGACCAAAGCGTCGCCAATGAAACGAATCTCTTTCGTGGTGGGACGAGGGTGGGCCGTGTCTTTTTTTATACCACAAATGAATGCGTGATTGGACTTGGGGGGCGGAGACATCCCCCCATCGCCGCCGCTATCTCCTGCTCTGATTGTGACTAGATAAACAAAACAGCAATCACAGCGCGGGATGATGAAACATGTCTCCGGGCGATGGAAGGAACGCTCTGCATCTTCAGCGCACAGTGAGAGGAGGGTGAGGGAGAGAGTGTGCACGATGAAAAAGAGAGAGAGAGAGAGAACAAGAGAGAGAACAAGAAAAGGGGGGAGAGCCTGCTATTGTTATATCTCTCTGTACTGTACATCTCTCTATAAACATGCAAATGAGCACCAGCGGCTCTGGAGAGGACAGAATAAACTGAGCAAAAAGGAAAAGGAGAGAGGAAGGGAGGGAGAAAGGAGAGCAATAAAAAAGAAAGAGAAAGAAAGGGGAAAAGGGGAGAGAGGGGGAGAGTAGTAGATAGGAGAGACAGAAGGAGAGTGAACAAAAGAGGACAGAGTGAGAAAAAAGCGAGAAAGAGTGCGGGAGAGAAAAGAGAAAGAAAGAAAGAAAGAAAGAAAGAAAGAAAGAAAGAAAGAAAGAAAGAAAGAAAAAGAAAGACAAAAAGAAAGACTGAAAGAAAGAAAGAAGGAAAGGGGGAGAGAGAGGGAATTCAGGAGAGAGAGTAAACAAAAGAGGACAGAGGAAGAGAGCAAGAGTGAGACAGAAATAGAGAGTGAGAGAGAGACAGAGACAGAAAACAAGAGAGAGAGAGAGAGAGAGAGAAAGAAAGAGAGAGAGAGAGAGAGAGAGAGAGAGAGAGACTACTATTGTTGTATGTTTGTACTGTACATCTCTCTATAAACATGCAAATGAGCAACAGCGGCTTTGGAGAGGACAGAATAAACTGAGCAAAGAGGGGAGAGAGAGAGAGAGTAAGAGAGAAAGAGAGAGAGAAAGAGAGAGAGAGAGACTCTGTTTGCAGAGAAATGTAAATATCCACTCAGATCCAGAGCAGTGACTCACCGTCCTGTAAATGAGTTCAGCTCAGAAGTGGAGACGAACTTTAGATTAAAAACTAATCAACAGTGAATATGTGATGGAGATACTTTCTCTCTTTTCTCGCGCTCTTCTGCAGAGATCCAGTGACGGATGCAGGGGTTTGGTTGCGCGCTGTCTGAATGAGAATCAGTGAGCGATGTTGATAAAGTAAAGGACGTGAATAAGTGTGAATAAATGTTGGTCTCGGGCACGAGCGGCGACTGAACTGAGCCAGACTGACGGCTGAGGCAGAGACAAGTCTAAGTAGAGTCTGAGACGAGTCCAACACAGCAGTTTAATAAGCACGTCTGCTCGAAAGCTGCGCTTTTATCAGAAAAACCCAACAAACCGACGCAGGTAAGTGACTGCATTTGCAAGGCGTCCCGTTACCAAACCTCTACCGCTCACACTTCCACACAACAATGCCCCTATGAATTCTGAAATGCCCCTTTTCTAAACAGCCTGGATTTTGTCGACAGTAGCAGCCATTTTTGTTGTGTCTACATTACATATTTTTTAATTTGCAACGACGGCAAAGATCTTCCAAAGGCGCCTAAGCTCGGTTGAGAGCACGGTAAAGTCCCAGCCCAGTCTGAGAGTATAGTAGTGTGTTGTATTGTGTTGTATTAAGTTGTTTACTGTATTGTAGTGTATTGTATTGTGTTGTGCTGAGTTTTTTACTGTATTGCAGTGTATTGTGTATTGAGTTGTTTACTGTATTGCAGTGTATTGTATTGAGTTGTGTTGTACTGTATAGTAGTGTATAGTAGTGTATTGTATTGTGTTGTATTGAGTTGTATTGTAGTGTATTGTATTGTGTTGTATTAAATTGTTTACTGTATGTAGTGTATTGTATTGTGCTGTATTGAGTTGTATTGTAGTGCAATGAGTTGTTTGTACGGCATAGTAGTGTATTGTATTGTGTTGTATTAAGTTGTTTACTGTATTGTATTGTGTTGTATTAAGTTGTTTACTGTATTGTAGTGTATTGTATTATGTTGTATTAAGTTGTTTACTGTATTGTAGTGTATTGTATTGCGCTGTATTGAGTTGTATTGTAGTGTATTGAATTGTGTTGTGCTGTATTCTGTTGTACTGTATTGTAGTGCAATGAGTTGTTTGTACTGTATAGTAGTGTATTGTATTGAGTTGTTTACTGCATTGTAGTGTAGTGTATTATATTTTGCTGTGTTGTGTTGTAATGTATTGTAGTGTATTGAATTGTGCTGTGCTGTATTGTACTGTATTGTAGTGTATTCTATTGTACTGTGTTGTGTTGTGTTGTAACGTATTGTAGTCTATTGTATGTGCATGGTCTTACACACTAGTGTTTCTCTCTCTTCCTCTTGTGTGCAAACATACTTGTCCAATAAATCTAAATCTGATTTACAGTGAGGTGTCTCTAGGCAGGTGAAGAAGAGCGGCCTCTCTCTGTCCCTTCCTTTCTTGCCTTGAGGGAGGGGGTGAGGTGTTATGAAGGCAGGGAAATGAAATATTCCCATCCAATCAATCTCAACAGGCTTCATCAGGCCTGGAAATCAGCGGCTGCAGAGACACCCCTCTGCATGATGTAGCTTATGCTAACGCTAACTGTGCTAGTCATAAATGAGAGAGTTAAGGCTAGTGAGCAATGATGCTAATTGCTAATGAGGCTAATTCGTCTACAGAATGTTATGGTGAGCTTTAAGGAGTATTGAGATGTCTCCATGCTCGAATGAAGGACATAACCCCCTCACTTTGTTCAGACACACCCACACACACGCGTTGGAGATTGCCCCTCACTCCAGGGGCGCCCAATCCTCCCTCTTCATAAAACAAATAAACCTAATAAACCGACACACTCCGCCTTAAAACAATTTCACACGGGATCGCCCGTCAAAGGGCTGAAACAATTTTTTTTCTCGTTATGGAGGCTTTCCCCCACAGACATCCTACCATTACTCCAAGGGGGACCATAAATATACCATTACGGCAAAAAAATGCAGACATGAAAGAGGCATAAATGGCACCGCTGATATATTACTCCGTATAAAAAATGTGCCACTTATAGGCAACAAAGCCCAAGGAAAAGTGGAGGATATACAATCAGAAGAGAAAATGACTGCTGGTGGGCTGTGATGGACTACCCGAGCTGTAAATTCTGCATGGGTGGCCTCTATCATGACTCATTTGTGGAGGTAAAAATGGAATTGTGCAGATCAGCGTGCTATTTTTTATCACGGCTAACCATGTTTCACTTTCTCTCTCTCGCCACTGTCAATTTCGGTGTAAAAATAAATTCCGCCGCATACGTGGCGAAGGTGGGTACGCTTGCATACAGTGCCCGCAGACACCCGGGCTTGTTAGAGAGAGACGGCGAGTCACCTTCACTTTGTCCTATTATCCCAGGGCCCCTGTCGATGCCATTGATTTCTATGCAATGCAGCCCAAGCATTGGGGTGTGAAGAGGAGTCTGATGGGGAAAATTGGCCCTTAAATCCTGAGGCTACTGTTATCTGACTCGTGATCAAATCTAGAACAGGACAACATTGTTTCCTTTTCTCTCGCTCTGCTTACTCATCCTTCGCAGGATGGAATCAGTGAGTCAAATAAGTCTGGGCTGAGAACTTTGGGGGCTAAATAGAAGTGGCGGTTAGTCTTTGCGAACACACCCCATTACACAAAGTTAACAATGAAGAATGACCACTGCTTTTTCAACATGGAGCAACAGGCAACAGCACCCAGGAAGTGGGACAGTACCTTGCTTAAGGGAACCTCAGTTGGGACTCGAACCTGCGACCCTCGGATCAAGAGAAGAACTTCCGACAATAACATCAGTCTGTGTGTAATGAAAGAATCTAATATACAAGTTTCACTTTTTTGAATGGAATTACTGAAATAAATCAACTTTGTCATGATATTCTAATTTTATGACCAGAACTTGTATAGTATGGACTGAATGGTAAGGTCAAGGTTTAACTCCTAGTCCAAGATGGCCGCTGTCCATAGCAGCTGATCCAATGCAACATGAGGGTACCACCCAATCATCTAAAGATTCTGCCTGTTTTTTATGATGTTTCGTATTGTACCCACTGCACCTCTGCTCTTAATTGCTTTTAAAGGGCCCTGATGATCTTCCAGCAATCGAGCTACAAAGCAAAAATCTGAAACATCTCAGATACATGCATGGCCTCCTTGTCCTTGGCCTTCACAAACCTCTACATCTCAATTCAGGTGCCAGTTCTTAGTTACTGTAGACTTGAGGCATTACCTAGGTCCATGTCAGAGGCTTTCTGGCGATGGGAGTAAGGAACGTTCTTGTAGATGGCATCTAAGATCTTCTCCTTCACTTGACTGATGGTGTCACAGTTCAGCACCTTGACCTGAATCTCCGGGCTCTTCTCATTGTCGGGGTGAATGCAGTTCACCACCTGCAAAACAAAAACACCAGAGTGGAATTAGTAGAGGCCGTAGTTGTCAGGAAGACAACACTTTCCTGAAGGTCATTGTTCCCAAGGCACCTACATAAACCTTTCATGATATGTTCACATAGACCTTTACTACAAAAACAAATGATCATCTGCTTAAATTAGTAGCAACTGGGTTTGACCTCAATCCTTACAACTGACCAAAGCACCAGTGGAACATGGCTCCATGGCTCCTTACGTTCCTGCTCCAAAAAACTGACTGTTCACTTGCCGCCCACCTACATAACAGGTGCCATTGTAACACTTCACCTGGATAAATTACTGTGTGTGAGGGAGATGTGTGTGTGTGTGTGTGTTGGTGTAATGGCATGTCGGCTCTAGACGATGGTATAAGTGAACATGCTGTAAATGTGGGAAAGGTGGCGACCTGGGGATTCGCTTGCCCCGCTCTGCAATTAACATAGCAATTACCATCCTCTTCCTCATCATCCTTCAAGATGAGGATGATGGCAATGATAATGGCTATCATCATCATCATCAGCATCATCATCATCATGAGCGGCAGCAGCAGCCACCGTAATTACATGGTCCAGAGGAAAAGGCAATTTCCATGAGAAAGGGAAAATGGAGTGGTTTTATAGATCTTCTCTAGACCGCTGCGACTGTAAGTGTCTATTATCATGAAATAACCACATGCTAAGAGACCTCAATCACTTACAGCGTACTGCAGGAACCTTGAGGGCCATTACTGGAATCAATACGCTCCATTTGGAGGCCTGCACTGTTTCCTCAAAGCCCGCTTGTTTACTTCATGTGTATACATACTGTCCTGTGCAGAAGTTTTAGCTTCTGGCCCTGGCCCTTTACGTGTATGTTTCTCACTCCCTGGCATTTCTCTCTCTCTCTCTCTCTCTCTCTCTCTCTCTCTCTCTCTTTCACACACACACTTTCTTCCATTCTGCTGTCCCTCTGTCATTCTCTATCTCACCCACTCTCTCTCTCTTTCTCTGTCTCTCTCACTTTTCTTCCATTCTGCTGTCCCTCTGTCTTTTTCTATCTCACCCACTCTCTCTCTCTCTTTCTCTGTCTCTCTCTCACTTTCTTCCATTCCGCTGTCCCTCTGTCTCTCTGTCTCTCTGTCTCTCTCTTTCTCTCTCTTTGTCACAGAGCAGGGCACAGTGAGTTAGGGGTACACATCACCCTGAGGACCCAGCAGCTCAGTAAACACCTCACCCTGTCACGCACCCCATCCTGGCAACATGCTTTCGGTTCCAGGCTGCCAACGCGCCCCACAGAAACATGACAACCGGCTCTGACCTCATGATAGAGCACAGGTCAGGAGTCACCATGAGCTGATGTGCTTCCTGTCAGGCATGAAGATTATCCACCCTGAAGATCCGCAGAAGGTGAAACATCTTAACACTCTTATCTGCTTTCTCCTCTTCATCCCTCCATCAGCCTCTCCCTCACCTCCCCACCCCTTCCCCATGCCTCCGTTTAGCTCCCGATGATCTTACCAGCGTCTTGTAGTCGATCTGCTGTCTGATGAGCTTGTCCTCACTGAGAGAGTAGCGCGCTTCTCCTGTAATGGAGTCGATGGGGCCTTTCTCCATTTGCTGTTTGATGGCACAGAAGAGGGAGAACAGGGGCTCACCGGCGCACTCCTAAAACACACAAATAGGAGAAAACACTCAGTTCTGATCTGTTACAGCCCCCCCCAACCAGAAACGAAGAGGAGGTATCCCACCCATCAATCAATCAATCAATCAATCAATCAATCAATCAATCAATCAATCAATCAATCAATCAATCAATCAATCAATCAATTAATCAATCAATCAACCAATCAACCAATCAACCAACCAACCAACCAATCACCTAGTGTGTCTGGTCTTTATTCAATGAATCAATCATTCAGTCTCATTCAGTCTCAGTCTCACTTACTCACTTACTCACTTACTCACTTACTCACTCACTCACTCACTCACTCACTCACTCACTCACTCACTCACTCACTCAATCAATCAATCAATCAATAGTCAGTCAGTGAATCTGTCTGTCTGTCTGTTTCAGAAACCCTGAAGACGCAAGTGAGGCTTTATGATTGTTATAGACAATTGCAGAGAATAGAGAAATTGGGCATGAAAACAAACACACACACACACACACACACACACACACACACACACACACACACACACACACACGCAAAGAACCTCTACCGTGCCCTCAGAACATTTGAGCTGGCTCTTGTGAGCACAACAGCTTTCATGCCAGATGACCTTGAAGGTGAATGAGCGCTTTCCCTCTCTCCCTCTCTTTCTCTCTCTCTCCGTCTCTCCCTCTCACACACATACGCACGCACATCCATAATTTGCCTCACCTTCAGGAACTTGTAGAGAAGAAACGTGAACCAGTTCGTCAGCATTTTCTCTGCAACAGACTCCGTCCTGAGCAGGAGAAGAGGAAGCAGAAGACAAACAGGCGATTATCACAGTGAGCGTTTCGCACAAACACGATTACTGGCACCACGAAAAAATCACTTAACAAAGACGCCTCCCTGTTATGAATAGGACTTTGTTATACAAACATAATTGCTGAGACATGAATTGCTCGGGATGAGAGTCATAGCCTCCGGTGCTGTGAGCTGCAGACATGCCGATGCCATGCTGATGTACGTGCTTTTAATTTGGCCTCCTCAATTAAAAGCCTTTATGCGATCCTGCAGGATTCATGTCATACAAACCTGTGATGCTGCCGTATTAACACTGGCCTGGTTACGCACAGCAGCTGAGCCATTCACAGGGAAATAGATCACATTACAATAGAAAGTGGAATCTGATCTCGTCTAATCCATCCTGATGTCTTACTTCTGGTTGGCGCGACTGGGAACCATTTTCACCTGCTGAGGACAGCGCTTAGGTTCAGCTGCTTGACTGACAGTCACCATGGCCACATAACATCACGCAACGTCATGTCACATCATACTGGAACTTCAAATAACGCTATGTAACATCACATTAGGTCGCGTCAAATAAGGTCACACAAGGTCACGTAACACCATGTCCCACCACATCAAATAACACCATGCAACGCCACGTCAAGTTGAGACTGAGGACCTAACAAGCAAGCTGAGAGCAACGTCACGTAATGTCACGTCACATAACGTCACATCACACAATGTCACACCACATAACATCACATCACATAATGTCACACCACATAACATCACACCACATAACGTCACATCACATAACATCACACCACATAACATCACATCACATCACACAATGTCACACCACATAACATCACACCACATAACGTCACGCCACATAACATCACATCACATAACATCACATCACATAACATCACATCACACAATGTCACACCACATAACATCACATCACATAATGTCACACCACATAACATCACACCATATAATGTCACATCACATAACGTCACACCACATAACGTCACATCACATCACACAATGTCACACCACATAACATCACACCACATAACGTCACATCACATAACATCACATCACACAATGTCACACCACATAACATCACATCACATGTCACATCACATAACATCACATCACATAACATCACACCACATAACATCACACCACATAATGTCACAACACATAACGTCACACCACATAACGTCACATCACATCACACAATGTCACATCACATAACGTCACACCACATAACATCACGCCACATAACATCACACCACAAAATGTCACATCACATAACATCACAACCGGTAATGCCACCTAACACCACATAGTCACGTCATGTTACATTATGTCATGTCACGCATTGTCACGTAACGTTATGTCACGTCACATTATGTCATGCCACGTTATGTCATGTCACGGTATGTCACATAATGTCATGTTACATCACATCATGCCACGTCTGAGTCTGGAGCTTGATTCTGAAATGCTTGGTGACTATGTCAGGTGTATAAACGGCTATAGAACTAACATTGATGTTATGTGATGTGATGAGTTGGGGCATTAATGACCAATGCCTTTACTTAGACTGTGAGCTGTGGTCCAGCATGAATGAGTGATACACACACACACACACACACACACACACACACACACACACACACACACACACACACACACACACACACACAC
>JBBIGC010000125.1:27951310-27966583 GCA_037576955.1 Lepidarchus adonis | reverse complement strand
ACACACACACACACACACACACACACACACACACACACACACACACACACACACACACACACACACATATACTACACAACACACACACACACATATATAGTACACACACACAAACACACACACTTATACATACATACAGTAAACCTCATGCTTACGTCACAGACTGAATGTGATGCAGCTGATGCCTGTGAGGCTCACGCACCTGAAAATGCTCCATTCCGGTTCCAGTTTGGTAATAGTGGGATCCTCCACGTACTCAAACCTGAGGTCCTTCTGGATGTGGGCCTTGTCCACATACACCGACACGCTCACGTTGCCGTAGCCTTGCGTGGACGCGTGAGAACGGCACGTGATCCACTGACCCCCTCTCCTGCGTGAACAACCACACACGTTATTTCACTCACACACTCGGCGGAGTGTATTATAACAACTGACATCTGTACTATTGTCATTAGTAATGACTTTGCCTAGTCCCTGGCACGCGCCTATTGTAGCAGCGTCGGCTCCAGAGAAAAAACGATTCATAATGTTCGGTGAACTGTGACCTCCAATGTCATTTTGGCAGAGAAAAGGGATTGTGCAGGCCACCAAAAATGAGCCCTGAATCACTGCCACGGTCTGCATTGTTATTCAAATTGTGTGGAGAAAAAAATTACAACAGAGACATCACTGCAAACCACCAAGGGGCCAAATTCATGGTTTATTTCCCCACACTGCAGAACATGAGGCAGAAACAAGGCGCGATTGCTACTGATGTTATTGATTAGGGATCAACAACTTGCCCTGGTCTTAATGTCAGAAATGATCGAACTGTCCTTGATGTTTTATGACACAATTGCTCCTTCTGCCCACTGTGGAATGATGTCATCATACATGTTTGCTCATTTACCAGAGCGAACTGTGAGTCAGGACCTTGAACAGAAGGTCATAGGTTCACGTCCCAGCCAAGGCACCACTGAGGTACCATTGAGCAAGTTCCTGTCCTGCTACACTGCTCCCCCACTGGGGCTATGAATATTTTATTTATTTGCAATACTAACAAAAAAGTATAATTTGACCACCTTAAATGTATTTTGTCAACATGCCAGCAACAAACTCAAATGTCTACCACTGTGTTACACCACCTTTACTTTACTTTAATGATTAATTGTTTGGGAACTGAGAAGTCTAATTGTTGCAGTTCTGCGATTAGATTTTTTTGCCCATTTTTACTTCGGCTGCTCAACAGTATACGGCTGTCCATTTTTATTCTCCTTTTCATGATAGGAGTCAGATCCGGACTGCTGACAGGCCAGTCAAGTACACAGACTCTGTCTGGCACTAGCACTGGCACTGTCTTGATAAAATAATAATAGGGCTAAAAAATTAATGGGCTCACCTGACCACAGCACACATTTCATACACGTACATCTTTCAGTCCACCTGAGGAACTAGCGAACTCTGTTTTTTCTGAATAGAATCAGTAGCAATTTCCATAGCAAAACTGCTTTAATTAGTCTTCTCAGTTCCTAAACTGAACAAAACAAATGAATGAAAATTATAAGCTTGGACACGCCAGCTTTTGGCAGATGGACGTTACCTGTGATAGGTACACTTCTGGTCCTTGAACATGATGGACACGTTGCTTCCGGCATCCAGGTTGCTGCCTGTGATGTTGACGATGGTGCCCCCAGACACGGGTCCCCGGCTAGGCTTTAGGGACATCAGTTTGGGGACCTGTGGAAGGCGGAGACCTCAAATGATTGGTCAATCGCTGAGGTGAGGCACAAATCCTTGCTTTTCATCCTTGTTCTCTTCGTCCTATCGTATCCTTCTTCTTTGTTTTTCCTAATCTCCTTCCTCCTTCACCTTAGATCCCATAATCCAATTACGATATCGTATAGGAGCGATGAAAGCCATAATGGTATGCATAAAACTGATAACGGGGCACATTATATGAGGCTAATGGGGACAATTACACCTCAAATCAATAGAGTCGTCCACGTTCCTTTGATTTAAGTGCTTTCTATTGGCTTGGGGAGAGAGAGAGGGGTTTTATGGTCAGCCTCCCTGCGTGTGCTCCCACGTTCATAATTATGGGCCGATCGCTCGATGTGATAACATTATGACAAGCACATAAGGACGAGCACACGGCCGAAGTCTCAGCCCTTTATTAGGTCGGTAAGCAGTAAATCCAGGCACACTTATCTCATTATTGGAAAAGCATGGTAATTATACAGACATGATGAAGACCTGGTCTCCTAGATCACAGTATTAGAGGCCTTACTCACCACGAAGTAATAGTACTTCGATGTCTTGGCCATGAACTCAGGCTGACACTCCCCTACACATACTTGGACATTTCCAGCAAATTGGCTCTTCTCAGCTTTTCCCATTTCACACACAATCCTGAAAAACAAACAAGCAAAAACATAATTATATTGTTTATTTTATATTATATATTTTTAAACATTAAACTGTATTTATTTTATGATTTAAAGTTACTATTGTTTGGTTACTGCACTTTGTAAGGGTACAACATTTTTAAAAATGTAATTACAAAGTTATTTGTATATAGAGGTGTGAAAAAGTGTTTGCCCCCTTCCTGATTTCATATTTTTTCCCATGTTTGTTACATTAAAATGTTATCAAATATTAGTCAAAGACAACACAACATGTGTTTTTGAGTGAAGGATTTTATAATTATTTAGGAGAAAAGTCCCTTTATAATTAAGGGAGAAAAGAAACCTACATGGTCCTTTGTGACAAAGTGCCCCCCCCTTAAAACATAACAGTGGTTTATCACACCTGAGTTCAATATCTCTAGTCACACCCAGGTCTGATTGCTGCAACACCTGTTCTCAATCAAGAAATCACTTAAATAAGAGCTGCCTGACAAAGTGAAGCAAAAGATCCTCAAAAGCTAGACATCATGCAGAGATCCAAAGAAATTCAGGAACAAATGAGAAAATAAAAGTAATTGAGATCTATCAGTCTGAAAAAGGTTATAAAGCCATTTCTAAAGTTTTGGGACTCCAGCAAACCACAATGAGAGCCATTATCCACAATTGGTGAAAACACAGAACAGTGGTGAACCTTCCCAGGAGTGGCTGGCCGACCAAAATTACCCCAAGAGCACAAAGCCGACTCATGCAAGAGAAAACGTCTTGATGATTCCCAAGACTTTTGGGATAATACTCTGTAAACTGACGAGATAAAATGTGTCCCATCACATCTGGCCAGAAGTAACACTACATTTTAAAAAAAGATCAGCAGTAAAACATGGTGGTGGTAGTGTGATGACCTAGGGCTGTTTTGCTGCTTCAGGACCTGGAAGACTTGCTGTGATAAATTGAACCATGAATTCTGCTGTCTACCAAAAACTCCGGCCATCTGTTCGTAAAATCTAGCTGAAACAAACTTGGGTTCTGCAGCAGGACAATGATCCAAAACACACCAGCAAGTCCACCTCTGATTGGCTGAAGAAAAACAAAATGAAGATGTTGGAGTGTCCTAGTCAAAGTCCTGACCTGAGTCCTATTGAGATGCTGTGTGACCTTAAAAAAATGGTTCAGGCTCAAAAACTCTCCAATGTGGCTGAACTACAGCAATTCTACAAAGATGACAAAAGACCACAGCTGTAAAAGACTTTTCACACACTTGATTGCAGTTGTTGTTGCTAAGGGCCCAAGCAGTTATTAGGTTTAAGGGGGCAATCACTTCGTCACACAGGGCCATGTAGGATTGGATTTTTTTTCTCCCTTGATTAGTTGGTTACAAATAAACGAATTTAGTAATATTAATATTTAAATAAGATGTTCTAATGTTTCATGTGACAGGATGGGGCAAACACTTTTTCACACCACTGTATATGTGATGTAATGTGATTCAAATGTATTGTAAAACACCAAAAGTACCAGCAGACCTGTAAGATATCACAGAAAACCAGAGTAATTAACTAAAAGGGTTTGATAAATGTGCAATAATCATTCCCCAGGCCTGTAAAACATCTGTAAAAACTAAATTGACTTTTAACACAGCAAATAATGCCTCTTCCTTAAAATATTAAGCTACCTAAACTCTAAATAATAAGCTAAAATAATATATTAAAATGCAGTTTTGTTGTGTTAATTTAATATTAGAATTAGAAGTTCAACTAAGGAAGTGAAGTGATTTTACAGTGCTTTTCCAATTCATAGTTTTTGTGATGTCACAAAATCTTGTTTGTCTGTTCAGACTACCTGTGTTTAGTGCTTCCCTTTCAAGCCGACACTTGGACTAGCTTTAGTTTGAGACCCAATACAGACCAGCCAATCACAAGAGATCATTTACATATACACATTTTATTTAAAGGCACAAAATAATCTAATAGTAAGTGATAAAGAGAAGCTGGAAAATGTACAAATGAAATATGACCATGAACTTCACTTCAGGTGCTAAAAAGAAAGAAAAACCAACAAACAAACAAACCATAACAAATACTAGGAAAATGTAGGATATGGGCCCTTTAAATGCACCATCTCCTCTGTAAAGTGCGTCTTTGGAGAACTTTCTGCTACGTCTGCTCTGCTTCCATCAGTATGTATAGAGGGAGGCTGTGGAGTTAAAAGGTTAATGCAGTCTCTAATCCATCTCCTCATTCTGTGACAAAGCAAAACTTATCAGACAATACAGTAAGAGGCTTATCATAGCCAGGGACAAAACACATGTGGCAGCACGGCAGGAGTGCAGGGAGAAGGAGAATAATGGAGAACGTTTTTTCTGAGGTCAGCGTAATAACGTAATAATAATTTCGGTTCCCTCAAACAGCCGGCATGGCTCCTCAAATCCTCTCCAAATAATACGTAATTATCTCCTCTGTCCTGACCTGGGATTAAAAGTTGCTTTAATACTCCTCTCTGCCTCCACTCCTGATCCCTATCGCCCACTCAGAACCCACAGAGGGATTAAGGCGATGCCTGGCTGGCTAGGCCTGCGCTCAGGCAGTGCTGAAGAACAGGTAGACATGGGCAGCTAGCGCTAAAAAACCTAAGGCTAAATAAAGTGTTGGAGGGAAGTTCTAACTTTTGAGCACCTTCGAGGACTCTGGTTCCATGATCCACTGTGCCAATACACTGGGAAGGCCTGGACCAAATCAGATTCAAGTCCAAGAAGAAAACAAAAAAGGCAAAATATTTGGACAAGTCTACTCAAAGAAGGGCTTTTACAATTTCCCACAACTACAGTAAATGTGATGACAATAGAAAGTGGACAGCAAAATCAATATGACGTAGCGTTGCAATTTTTTTCAACACATTAGTATATTGATACAGATGGACCATTCAATTTTTTTTTATTTGGCATTTGTAACAGAGCGGAAGAGACAAGAAAGGTCAGGGGAAAAAACAGAACCTTTTACCATTTTTATTGGTGGATTCTGGTGTGGCTGGCAACCACACAAGCCCAAAGATCATGGTGGACAACCATGCTTATGAAGGTACCAACCCAAGTGAAAGTCATTAGTACTGATTGTCCCTCTCTGCTTCGAGTAATAGAGTTGTGGCACAGACCAAAAACAGCTTTTCGAGAGAAAAAAAAACTCTAGCTTTGAAGCATGGTGGTGGCTATTCAGGCTATTTCATGCTCTTTATACCTTCAGCATGATGGGTGGGTAAAATAGGCTAACCAGGCTGCGTAATGTAAATTTTGTATGTTTGTGGCATCCCAAAAACTAGATTTGAATGTTTTTTTAAACGCAGTTCCAATCAACACTACATCACAAACTGTATTTTCCAGTGATACGGGCCCTTTAATCAGTGATAGGCTGAATAGGTGGGTGTAGTATGCACCAGGCTATAAATATGATTTTGCGCAGTGTGTGCTTTACTTCTTTGCTTTGACTTTGAAAGACTCACTGTTCTGCGGGGATGTATCCCTCAGGGACAGGCGTACACTCCACCTCCGCCACCTTTACGTTGTCCTGGATCTCGTGGAACTCCAGGCCCAGGTTCTCCCCCCGGATCGTCACCAGCGTGCCGCCCTCCCGCGGCCCTCGCAGGGGAGTGATCTGGAGACAAGCCCCCAAAAGCAGCATTACACATCAACAAACAAGCGTCATCAAAGCCCTGATCCAAAGAGAACTCAGCGTGTTCGCTCCCCACCCCCCTGTGGTCACCACGGTTGGTACAAGCCAACAGGAATTGGAAGATGACTCTCTCTTCCTGCACCTGCTGCAGTAGGGCTGTGTGTGTGTGTGTGTGTGTGACAGAACTTTAGGAGGATAGTTGGACCTCTCTCTCTCTCTCTCTCTCTCTCTCTCTCTCTCTCTCTCTCTCTCTTTCTCTCTCTCTCAGAGCTACAAAACCAGTGGGCTTCCAAAGAATAATGAAAAAAACCCCCCTAAACACAGGCTGGCGAAATCGCAGACAACATCACATCATCACACCAACATACAACATAACACCCAACTGAGACCAGGACACAGTGTCCCCCCCCCACCCCCAGTGCTGCACTGAATCTTCCCCATTCAAAAGTGCATCATCATCATAATATTGACTGAAGACAAGACTGAAGACAAATAATACAATACATACAATATAAAACATGCCATAACATTTCATGTTCATAACTTTCAGCAGAAGTGCTAGCTGAAGTTAAATTGACTTGAAGGGAATCTTTTGGACCATGTGAACCATATGAGCTTATGGCTGCTGGCTGGATCACATTACAATCTGCAGTCAGATTAGACAGCGCCCCCACTGGGCTCAGCTCAGACGGGTGTAACTGACAGTGTAATGCCTGCGTGAGGGAGAGAGAGAGAAATGATCAGGAATTGCTGTATAATTCACCAGTAGACTTGGGAAATCCACCTCTGCTGTGTACAGTGGAGGTCAGAGGGACAGATTACACTCCATCAGCTGAACATTGATCTGTCCCAGAGGTCAGCTCTCAGCTAGTACACACACATCTGAGCTATTGCAATAGTACTGCTGTTATTATTATTATTATTCAGACTAGGGTCAGACTAGAACCTGCGACCTTCTGATCTCACCACTTGGACACCACTGCCCACTCCTAATAAGAATTTTTAAATAAAAAAAGTAATACTATCATTCACATTAACATTTTTATATTGTTATTGTTATTGTTATTATTATTATTATTATTAATAATAATAATAATAATAATAATGTTGTTGTTGTTGTTGTTATTAATATTATTATTATACGAACAAGAGTAATAATTATTATCATTAATGTTTTTTTAACAAATACTAATATTATTATTATTATTATTAACATTATATTAAATAATTCACTGATTGAGTTTTATATTTATATAGTTTTTCTTGCCATTGTTATGACTACTAATACTACTACTACTAGTACTATGAATATTAATAATAATAATAATAATAATAATAATACATTATTATACTTACATAGCACCTTTCTCATACCTAAGCTTCACATCGAGAATAATAATAAACAGTTAAAGTAACATTAGTTATTTCATTTCAGTGGCACCTGTCGGGGAGTAGGACATATTAGGCAGCGAGTGAACACTCAGTTCTTGAAATTGATGTGCTGGAAGCAGAAGTGTAAGTATCTGAGGCCTTATTATGATGGAGCATTTCCAGAACAGCAGATCTTGAGAAGGGTTCCAGGTCTACCACAGGGGCAAGTGGTGAATCAGAGACAGGATCATGGGTCCCCAAGCCTCACAGATGCACTTGGGGAGTGAAGGTGGTCCGATCCCAAAGAGGCGGTCTTGTATGGTATGTTAATGCTGATAGAAAGGAACGATAGTCAGAGCTGGTTTAGCAGCATGAGTGCAACCTCTACACTATGAGGTAATGTTTTGGCTGATATTGTATGTTGTGAGTATTATAATGTATATTATGTGTTGTACACTGTATATATTGTATATGGTATATTCTTAGTACTACAGTGTATAGGTGGAACCAGATCTCTTATGTGCGTTCACACTTGGCCAATATATCGGTTTCCGATTCCGATTCGAAGTGTTGAATCGTTAATAACATCGTAGAGTGGCCTTGTAGAAGCGAAGGCCTACACTTTCCAACCACACTCACGCTCTTCACCACACACTTCAGTCCTCGTAGCGCTGGGAGATGAAATACGAGATCCCATATGTGTTATTCAGCACAAGATTGCGTCGTAGACTGGATTTCGTCTGCGAAATAGCAGAGCCACTCCGATCCACTAATGAAAACTCCACTGAGAGCAATCTCTAGCTTTACAATGCACACAATTAACGGCTATCGCGGCGCATTACCGCGCTTTCCCGAGATAAGCGACGAGCTCGCATCTGCCGAACGGAGAGAAAGAGCAGGCGAGAGAGGGAGAGAGTTGTCTCTTTTCATTAGGGGGTGATTAGATTTGTGACTTTGACAAGCTAATTGATGGCTGGTGGAGGAAAACACTTAATCATCATCCACTTCTGCTTCGGCTAAAGATTCTCCGTCTGAGATGTCACTGTAATGAAGTGCATTAGAATGCATGGCCATCTCAGACGGTCCTAACAAAAAAGACAAAAAAGGGGGTTGGGGTGAGTCCGACACCCATCTAATCAGTTCAATCAAATCAAGTAGCCCCGAAATGGCTGTGTGTTATTTGAACGAGCCCAATTTTTCCTTCACCCGCCGTAAATTCAGCTTCTTTCAGCAACATCCCATCAGAGATAATGGGAGGGAACTGCTGTAATTCCGTCCTGTGAGAGTGTGCAGGCAAAAAAATCATCAAGGAACATGGAATCACCCGCCCTGATGCTATATTTTGTCTACATTTCTGCTAAATTCTGCTACCTTTTATCATAAATTCTGCTAAATTTTGCTAATGTCTTAGATTCTGCTACATTTTGTCCTAAATTCTGCTACATTCTGCTATTGTCTTAAATTCAGCAAAAGTTTGTCATAAATTCTGTTAAATTCTGCTATATTTGGTCTTAAATTATGCTACATTCTTCCATACATTCTGCTAAATGCCGCTACATTTAATTAAGCTATACTTTGTCTACAATTCTTCAAAGTATGCTACATTTTGTTTTAAATTTTGTTACATTTTGTCCTAATTCTGCTAAATTATGCTCTATTTGGTCTTAAATTCTGCTAAATTCTGCTATATTTTTGTCATAAATTCTGTAATTCATGCTACATTTGGTCATAAATTCTGTAATTCATGCTACATTTGGTCATAAATTCTGTAATTCATGCTACATTTGGTCATAAATTCTGTAATTCATTTCTTCTTAAATTCTGCATTAATGCCTAAGATGTGGAAAAAAGAAAACAATGAAAACAAACAAAAAAAAAGTTCCAAATGATCTGATGTGAAATGCATTGTTCTGTACTGTTTGCAGTGGTGGTAATAGGAATGTCTGGAGTGTCTGACATTTCAAAAATCTCCCATGCAGAAACCTCCACCATATCAGAAGCTAAGACATGGTTTTAGGTTTGGGGTCATTTTGGCTTAAAATGTTTATAATCTGAGTCTTATCTACAATGAACCCTTTCACAGCAGTGGGCAGTGGTGGCCTATTGGTCATCGCCCTTGTGATCAGGCCCAGGCACCACTGGGGTTCCTCTAAACTGCTCCCCGGGTGCTAATGAAAGCTGCCACTGCTCCACCTGTGGAATGGGTGTGTTCACAATGCCACTTGCAGAGGGCTGTGCGCCTCCTCACCTTGGTGATCCTGGGGTGGGTACACTTGCTGTTGATGCCATTGTGCTCCAGCCACATGCTCTGCGGGTGGGGGCAGTGCTGCTTGAGCGTGCACCTCTTCTCCACCTTGCACCACACACAGCCGAACAGGGGGTCAGCTTTCAGACACAGGCCGCAGCTCTCCCGCCTGGCGTCGCATTTGTACAGGTGCACTGCAGGGACGGAGAGAAAGATGGCGTCAGTCAGGTGCTCTGGGCATTTATCGGTATCGAAAACATTTGCACAGATGTCGCATTGTTACAGAAATACTTAGACAAAGATTTGGGACGTCCCGAATTAGGACAGACCACCCCGATGCTTATTAAAGGTCATTAAAAACGCAGCTCTGAATGTCCCTTACTCTTACTCCTCTGTCCATAGATATCAGCCATAACATTAAGACCACACGCCTAATATGGAGTAGGTCTCGCTGCTGACTGTGGTTCTGGCCCCTTTCTATCAGAGTGTGCATTAACATTTTGCAGAAGTTCCTCTTTGGCCAGCGTTCACTCCCCACATGCATCAGTGAGCCTTGGGTGCTCATGGCCCTGTTGGTGATTCACCAGTTGTATTTGATAGATGTTTACTACTGGCCACCTAGAAGATCTGCAATTCTGGAGATGCTCCATCACAATAAGGAGCTCAGGTGCTTACGCTTCTGCTTCCAGCACGTCAGCTTCAAGAACTGACTGCTCACTAGCGGCCTAATATATCCCATATATCCCGCTGGCACTTCACCCGTCAGTGGTGTTAATGTTATTATTATAGGAAAGCGAAATACACTTAATTCTGACGTGCATGCTAAAATTAAACGTGCCAGTGCACATCTACACTGCTGGGGTGCTAGCTACAGTACAGCGCCCTCTGTTGGTGAACGAGATGCGTCTCAAGTCTCACCACATAGTTTAATAATAACCGGAGCATCTGTAAACTGAGTGCGTTATGAATTTTTCACCAGGAAACATTGCTGTCGTCTGGTCCCTTTGCTCCTTATTCTCCATTTCATTAAGCCCAGTCGCTTAAAAGGCTTAAACACAAGCCACATGTATGGATTCACCTTCTCCAACCCGACCCTTTCTTTCCTTCTCGTTCCCTCTCCGGCAACCCTGCCACACACACCCCCCACTCCCACCACCCGCCGACCCCGCGCTCTGAAGATCACCACCTCCCCCGCCCGTCCCCAGGCGGAAAAGTTCAGTTGCCATGGCAACGGGACAAGCGTTTTTAATTGCCGCGCGATGCTCCTGTGATCTGCCCGTCAAATTAGGCCCCGGGAACGGTGGCGGCTCGCCGCGCTCAGCCACGGGCGTGCGCCTCACAGCCGGGGAGAAATCTCCCACCCGGTGCTCCTCCTCCGCCTAAATTACCCTGCCCTTCACGGAGGCACAGAATCTAAAACACACTCACACACACCATCAAAAACATATGCACATCCACAACGGGCGCCTTTGCCGAGCACAGGTGCTTTTAATTGCCCTGTGATGTGTCATTTGTCGTTGAGCCCAGATGAAGGAGCTCAGAGATGCAGCAGCGGCAGCACCAGTCATTAAAGGCACAGCGAGGACGTAAACGCTCCTGCGGCCAACCCGAACGGGACGCTCTGCTGATGTTTCAGCCCAAGTTCTCACGGTGGGTTTAGACAGCTTTGCGAGACTTGTGACAGCAAGAACCGAGACTAGAGATTTATATAAAGTCTAGAGCCGCACTTTCATAAAGCCAGCACAGCCGGCATCAAACACTGTCGCAATTCTTGCTGTCTCCCGTCGTACAAAGGTGTCAGAATTTGCAGAATAGTCTGTCATGATGGAACTGAGTGGATATGATCAGCACTGAGAGAGAATCCTGCCCAGCAGCAGCATCCTTAAAAGCTACCAGTCTTGTTTTTCTGCCAGCACCTGGGCGGTAATAAGGGATGTTGCTATTCATATTTTCAAGATTGATGTCTTTCTGAGGTCAGGGCTTGGCTATTTTTAACGAAGACCATCAAAATGTCCTTATATCACGATATTACACTGATATGTATGTACAGTCAAACCCCATTAGCTCGCCCCTATTGGTCCGGGATCTTAACTTGGCGAGTAAAACATCATGCTACGTCTTTAACCTGCGTATGCTAAGTAGCAGTAGTGTCCTGACGTAGTTCAGATTGCCACTTACTCAGGCTGCTTACAGACACTGAAGGACACTTTCCTGTCCGAGATCTTCACACACCTGACCTGTGTTGCTAGTCTCTGCTTCTGCCAGCTAGCATTTCCCATGTGCTGTTTTTCCAGATGTGCTGTTTCTCCTGCAATATGGTAGATGAACTCTGTCAATCTGTCATTTCAGCTGTTTAGGCAGTTTCCAATAAATGTGGGATACAAAAGTGAAATAAAAAAAAAGTGTCATAAACATTTCAAAATCTTTCATGGTTAGATTTTGACGATCAATGTCTGCTGCCTGAAACTGCTGACAATTGTTTGTGAACACGCTGCTCTAAAGTGGCTCTGGAGTCACACAGGAGTGTGGAGCTCTATAAAATATGCAGCAATGTTGAAATACAACTAGGACCTGAATATTATATTACATTGATTTACTGTTTGGGTGTGAGCAAAACTAATGGCATCCCTTATGGAAACAAGGATTACTGTATTATAGAGGTGAAAGCCAAGCAGAAGACCTAACTCTACTCTTCAGAAATGGCATCTAATGAAGTCTGTGGGTAACATCAGCAGCAGAAAAAGGTATTGCTCTGTGGAGCACTTCATACAGGCATTTATTGCTTCAGATCTCAGGCATGCATTTAGCACTTTGGTACTTACATCCTTATTTGCCCTCACATCATACACTGATCAGCCATAACATTAAAACCACCTGTGTAAAACTGAGTAGGTCCTCCTCAAATCTGATTGTGGGGCACTGTGTGTTCTCACCACTTTCTATCAGAGCCTGCGTTCACATTTTAAACCACAGTGAGCCTTGGGTGCCCAGAACCCTGTTGCTGAAGGTGGTCCTTCCTTCGTAGGTACTAACTACTGCAGACCTGGAACACTCCAAAAGACCTGCTGCTCTGGAGATGCTCCATCACAAAAAGGAGCTCAGATCCTTGTCTCCAACTTCAAGAACTGACTGCTCACTTACTGCCTAATATATCCCACCCCGCTCCCCCCGACAGGTGCTATCGCAATGAAATAACTAGATAGTCAGTGATGTTATGGCTGATTGATGTATATGTTGATGCAATGTGCTTTGGGAGCTAAAGATTTAGATCTGTTTGAGACATTCGGTGGCGTACAGAGTTGATTTACTCCTTTTTAAGCAAGCGAATGTGGTCTCAGCATGTGTCTTGCAACGTTAAGGTACATTTATGTATTACGGAAGGGTGCACTATTGTCAAACAGCACTCCTGAATCACGAACCACGTTACTTAAATCCCAGACAGGCTTTGGCTTGCCTCCAGTCACCTGATTAGCCCAAAATATCGGAGTTGTAAATACTAATTGGTCCTGGTTGGAAGACGTTGTTTGCAAATCAAACCAAGTGCACGTCTCATCTTTTTAGCACCAGCGATTCCAACCAGCTAATTATCTCCGTTGTTCAGCAAGCTGAGTGTGTTTAGGTAACAGTCAAGTGAGCTTGTGAATATTTAATGTCGCAACCACACAATCCTTTCCCATTTGAAAAAGCCGAACAACAGACCCAAAATAGCTGAACCCATCCACTGCTTCTGCGTTAAAGGAAGCGTTCCTTTACTGTCAGGAGACGGGCCGTTGTGATGGACATGGTAATGAAATGTGTATAACTTTGTAACAACTGGTAACAGGGTGGAATTCCCACGCATCAGAACGTCACGAGTAAATAATGGAGTTATTTAATATTTGCTGAGAACGAGACCCTGCAGATGAAAGCCAGAGTGAAGAACGTGGCTGACACTGCCTTGCATCATAAAGCACAGGCTGATAGATGCTGTGACTGCACCTGCACCTCACACATCATGGGAAACCGCAGCGTGTCTAAAAGTAGCAGCGTCAGTATTAAGAACCAGTGACTTTTTCAGCAAATCATGTTTACGGGAACACTGGGCAACTCAGCCGCAGAACAGAAAATAATGAGTCCTGTTCAAAGGAAACACGTGAACGGTGAACCCTATAGTCAGCTGGGATTGGCTACAGCTTCCCTGCCATCCGAAATGGATTATGTACTCACAAAAGTGAATACACCCCTCACATTTTTATAAATATTTCATTATATCCTTTAATGGGACAATTCTGAAGATATGACACTTTAATATAATGTAAAGTAGTCAGTGTACAGTTTGTATAACAGTGTAAATTTGCATTAAAAATAACTCAACACAGCCATTAATGTCTAAAAGTCCCAATCCCAGAAAGTGACATAATTTGATGCATATTGTGTGCCCTGGTAGTGCTAATATTACATTCCTGGCTAAGCTGACCCTCATTTGTGGGTTATTAAATATTACTATAATAACATACACTCCGTGTGTGTGTGTGTTGACTCGAGTCCCTGAGATCTCGTTCCTTAGAGAAGCTTCCTGGTGAAGGACAAACTCGGAAAACTCAAATGGAACAATTGCCCTAATGTATGCATCAGTGATTGACGGGCAGAATCAAAGTTTAATCGTAGCTTTTTTTGGCCAAATCTGCTGGAGGTGAAGGTGGAGGAGCAGGTAAATGGCACTTGTAGGGAACGTGACTAACACGCCCCGTTCACACGAGGAGCAGTTCAGTTACAGTGAGTCTGAGCAGGGAAAGCGCATGTTCTCCATGCAGTGAATGCACAGAGCAGCAGTGGCTGCAGGCACCACCCAGGTTTCTTGCAGGGGGTCCACCACTGAGACGTAGCACCGCGCACGGCTGCTAACAGGTCTTCTCTGTGGGGGAATTACGCAGGTGTTTTCACATCAAACCTGTCATTTCCCTCTAATGAAGCACATTACTGAACAGGTGGAGAAAGGAGGGTGGTGTGTGTTAGAACCTCTACCGCACTCTGCTCGGAAGCTGAACCAACCTGGAACCAAGAATCCCTGCGGAACTGTCCGGAACTAACCTGAACAAACACTTTCTCTCTCTTTTCTCTCCCTATGTTCTCTCTCCCTCTATATTTGCTCTTTTCTTTCCCTTTATTCTCTTTTCTCTCTTTATTTTCTCTTTTCTCTCCCTTTATTCTTTCTCTCCCTCTCTTTTCTCTGACTGACTGTCTCTCCTTCACTTCTCTCCTTTGCTCTCTCTCCGTCTCATTCTATCTCTCTTCCTCACTTCTCTTATTTGTTCTCCCTCTGTATGCCATTCTCTTTCCCTCGCTCTGTTTCTCTCTACCTCTCTCTACCTCTCTCTGTCTCTCTCTATTCTCTCTCACTATTTCTCATTTGCTCTCCCTCTCATTCTCTGTCCTCCCTCTCTCTCTTTATTCTCTCCCTCTATCTCTCTCTCTCAGCTGTGTTCATCTGCATAGATCTCAGAGACCAATTAAACGATGGACACTGCAATAACCATCCACAGGTGGTTCTCTCTCTTTCTCTCTCTCTCTCTCTTTTACACACACACACACACACACACACACACACACACACACACACACACACACACACACA
>JBBIGC010000125.1:27844621-27859531 GCA_037576955.1 Lepidarchus adonis | reverse complement strand
CAATTAATCTTGCTTTTCAGGTCTCTCTCTGACGCTCATACCTCCCTTACTCCCTCGTTCTCTCTCTCTCTCTCTCTCTCTCTCTCTCTTTCTCTCTCTCACACACACACACACACACACACACTTTTCCACTCGACCCTATCTGTTTCTCAAGCAAATACACTGGTCCCCTGTGACTCCTCCTCACTGCAGTGAGCCAAACAAAAGCAGAGAGAGAGAGGGAGGGAGAAAGAGGGAGAGAGTGAGCAGGGAGGGGGGGGGGGGGGGAAAGGTGGGATTCACAGTGGTCGAAACACAACAGGAAAGGAAATGAACAAGATGAAATGAAAACTGAGAGGGAGAGGAGAAAAAATGAGGTAGAGCCGGAGCTAGTAGAAGAGATGAGGGAGGGAGGGAGAACGAGAGAAAGGGTGAGGAGAAAAGAAGGTTGAACTGCAACAGAAAGAAAGGGAAAGAGAGAGAGAAATAGAGAGAAATAGTGAGAAATAGTAAAACAGAGAGAAAGAGAAATAGTGTGAAACAGAAACAGTAACAGAGAGAGAGGGAGAGAAATAGTGAGAAAGAAATAGTGAGAAATAGTGGGAAAGAGAGAAGGAAATAGAGAAAAATAGTTAGAAATAGTGGGAGAGAGAGAGAAGGAGAGAAATGAAAAGAAACAATGAGAAAGTGGGAGATGGAGAAAAAGAGGAATATATGGAAATAGTGAGAAATACTGGGGAAAGAGAGAGAGAAAGAGAGAAAAAGAGAAAAACAGTGAGAAATAGTGGCAAGGGAGAGAGGGGAAGAGTGAAATAGAGAGAAACAGTAATACATAGTGGGAAAGAGAGAGGGGAAGAGAGAAATAGAGAGAAATAGTGAGAAGTAGTAGGAAAGAGAAAGGGAAATATAGGGAAATAGTGAGAAATACTGGAAAAGTGGGGGAGAATGAGAGAAAAATTATGGGAAAGAGAGAGAGAAAGAGAGAAATAAAGAGAAACAATGACAAAGTGAGAAAAAGTGGGAGAAAGAGAGAAATATATGAAAATAGTGAGAAATACTAGGGAAAGAGAGAGAGAAACAGAGAAATAGAGAGAATTTGTGAGAAATAGTGGGAAAGAGGGAGAGAAAAAGAAAGAAACAGTTAGAAATAGTGGGAAAGAGAGAGAAGGGAGAAATAGAGAGAAATGGTGAGAAATAGTGGGAAAGAGAGAGAGGAAGAGTGAAAAAGAGAGAAACAGTGAGAAATAGTGGGAAAGAGAGAGAGGAAGAGTGAAAAAGAGAGAAACAGTGAGAAATAGTGGGAAAGAGAGAGGGAAATAGAAAGAAACAGTAAAAAATAGTGGGAAAGAGAGAGTAGAAAAGAGTGAAAAATAGAGAAACAGTGAGAAATAGTGGGAAAGAGAGATAGAAAGAGAGAAATAAAGGGAAAAAGACGGATCAGTAACTAGGGTAGTGGTATTTGTAGTGGTAGTGGAATTTGTAGTGGTAGTGGTAGTGGTAATCTCATGGTTGGCATCTTGTTCTTGTGATCAGATGGTCGCAGGTTAAAGTCCAAGCCCAGGTTCCACTAAGGAACCCTTGAACAAGGTACCGTCACAGAACCCTGCTCCCTGGGCGGATGGGCTCAGTGCAGGGGCTTCATTTCACTGTGTGTGTTCACAACGACAAATCGTAACTTTCACTTCACAACAGTAACTGACCGATGATGCATGAATAATACAAGACAACTGGACTTACCTGCTCACGGGGGAGGTGGACAGGAGTGGACAGGAGGACGAAACAAAGGCAGGGACACCAGGAGCGAGAGATAGAGGGAGAGAGAGAGAAAGGGAGAGGGAGAGAGGGAGAGAAAATATGTTATTAAGAGAACACTTTAAGTTACATAGTTAACTTTTGGCACTTCACATTCCCTAAGGGAAAGAAGTGAGCTTCACTGAGACACGTGCACCGACAGGACAGCGGAGAACCCAAAGCTGCAGAACCTAAACTAACATGAACATCCATAATTGCTGCGACATGTCATCATTGGCAGGATGTCTGGGCTTGTGTGTGTGAGAGAGAGAGACAGGAAAAAAAAAAGAGAGAGAGAGAGAGAGAGAGAGAGAGAGAGAGAGAGAGAGAGAGAGAGAGAGAGAGAGAGAGAGAAAGAAATTTTTTAAAAATTATGCCCTTTATTACAAAGGTGAATAATTCCACAGGTCAGAAAACAGAAAAATAAAAGGAAACGCAAACATAACAAGCTTCATACATTAAAAAAAATTATGAACAAAAACCAACAAACCAGAAACGCAACACAAAATGTTTATAAAAATTGTCCAAACATTGTTACAAATATAATTCTCCAGCATTCACTATGTAGAAAGCTCATTTATAAAACCAAATGTTTTCAAATTACTAAAAATCTTGCATGAGTTTATAAAATCAAAAAATTTAAAATCTATTAACACACTGGGTTTAACCAGAGCAGGGAATAACACAGACTCTTTTGCATAGATAGAAGCCATTTTAGCCTGGCCCACAATAAAATTGATTAAAGAGCGGACATTTTGTTTTCGTTGGACATATTTACAGCCAAAAATTCAAGTTTAGGGTTAAAACAAACAGATCTTGTAAGACCAAGAACAAAGACTGCAAGCTGGCACAGTAGAAAAAAGCATGAAAAATGAAAAAGAGAGAGAGAAAGAGAGGGAGAAAGAAAGAGAGAGAAAGAGAAGGTGTCATAGAGCGTCATTAACCAGACCAGTGAACATGAAGGAAGGTAACATTAGTCATCCCGGTCCTCCTCACTGACTCAGTGCCCACACGCCGGGTTGACGGCTGGCGTTTGATGCCCTGTCGATATTCACGTCTCATCTCATTGCAGCCACTGACCACAAGACCACACAGTAGAAAAGCAGGGAGTGCACGAGACATGGTCGGGTGAAGTACAAGCCGTAAATTTGATCAATGAGGCAAGTACGGATTTCATGCTGAGAAGTGTCAGCTTCACATTAGACATTATCTCCTAAATCATTCATCGTCAGGCCTTGAATAAATGTGTTCTGAGCGACATAGCAGTTCTGTAGCGGCACTTGATTGACTACGATTGTGGTAGTTTGCCTCTGTTGAATGCCAACCTGCAGCCCAGACTGTAATGTTGTGCGTTTACTTGTGGGGGCAGTATTGAGTAATTCCAGATTGTAATGTTGTGCGTTTATATTGTTTATATTATTTATATTGTTTATATTTGATTATGTTTATATTGGATAGATTTGATAAGGTTTTTATATAGATTTGATTTTTTATATGTTTTATATTCTTTAGATTCTTATATTTCTTTAGAAGGTTTTATTTAAATATTTGTACTCAATTTATTATTGTTATAAATTAAATTGCTTTTAATTTGTGTTATTACCCTTAAATTGTTATTGCTTTAAATAGTTTTTGCTTTTAAAAAACTTTTGCTCTTTGTATCATGAGGTCACGGTGGTCGCAAAAAGCATTTCATGTGACAAATAAAATTTGAATTTGAATTTGTTTAACTGTGGGGGCAGTAATGAGTCAGTCTAGACTGTAATGTTGTGCGTTTAACTGTGGGGGCAGTAATGAGTCATTCCAGACTGTGCGTAAGTTGTGGCGGTTGAGGTTCATCCTTCATTGGTTGATGAATCTTCATCCTTATGTACAAGATCGAATGTAGGCAGAAAAAACATCGCCCCCTACTGGATTTACCCTCTGACTGCACAACTTGTGAAGAATTATGGAACATTTCTGCTCCTTCAAGACATTAAACTAACAGCATGTAAATGCAATAAAAATTGTGCGAATTTCGACAGAAATTGAGACCAAGAAAAAAGATGCTAGGCTAATGTTTTTAACAGCATCTGACCAAACATGAGGTACCTCAGTGGAGCCAGGGTCGACCACCACTGCGGCTAACACTGGCGGGGTACTGACACGTAGCATATAATTTACAATGATTATTTACAGTATGTACACACTTCCAATTACTCACCCTCACACCTCCCCAGCACAGACCGTCCATCTAGACAATGTAATCACATTACCAGGATGTTCGCACGACCAAGCAGCTAATGTATGCTGACTTCAGCTCCATCCAGTGACCAGAAGATAAACTCAGGGTGACCCCAATGTGGTAAGCAGTCACTACGCACAAATCCAGCCATTCCCTCTTTAAAGAAGCCATAATGGTTTCGCGTACCCCCTCGGGGACAAAGGTAGAAGGAAGCGCAGTCCCTCCAAATGTTTCCTGAAACCATTACAGCAAAGCTTTGTACCCTCTTCGGCTTTTAAGCTCGGCTCTCACCCGTCGAGTCTCCGAGACAAACAGCCTCGCGAGCCAAATCAAGACACAGAGTTGGCACGGACACACACAAAACACACTCCCACCTCCTTTCACCTCCTTCCTTATGTTCTCTCTGTCTCTGAACGGTCTGGGTAGTGAGCAGAAAGCTGTTGCTCTTTCTCTTTCACTCCTTGGCACCATTTACCCAAGCGCCAGCTCTCCTAATGTCCTCCTTCATGCTCCCCTTCCCTTGGAGCTTCTGTGAGGCCTCAATCCTGCACAGAACCTGAACAATCTCCAAGAACATTTTGTTCACGATCTGAACCGACCCACCAACTGCACCGGTTCGGCAGGAGACCACCTGGAACTCAAAAAGGACCACCACAACCAAAAAACATACAGACAGGCTAGCCATCACTCCCCATATAACTGACGCACTGGAGATCCTCTAGCCACCACAATAAGGCCCTTGTCAAGGTAGCTTATACTGCCCTGAAGGCTAGCCCTCACTCCCCACATGCATCAAAAAGCCTTAAGTGTCCATTGCCCACCAGTTGTCTATGGTAGGTAATAACTACCGCACACCTGGAACAGATGCGCCATTTTGGAGATGATCTAGCCATCACAATAAGTAGCCAAAGTAGCCTTCACTCCCCATGTGTATCAATAAGCCTTGGGTCCAGTTATCCTTCTTTGATAGGTACTAACTTCTGCATACCTAGAACATGGTGTGACCCTGTTCTACAGCCTGTTCTGTTGGATCAAACGGGCTTGCCTTCAATCCCCACATGCATTAGTGATCATCGGGTGCCCTTGACCCTGTCGAAAATTGTGTTTCCTGACCAGTGTACATCTGAAATACTCCACAAGACCTGCTGCTCAAGCCATCACTTGTCAAAATGGCACTTGTCAAAAGAACTGACAGGTGCCATGTGTAAAGAAATAACTACCTACTCAATGTTACGACTGATTACGGGATCCCTTATTAAAACAAGCAGCCTATTAAATGGCCTCAGTGAGCAACCTTGATCTTTCTCCAGCCCCCTGCAGCCTGGAAAGAACTGTTCCACAGCCCAAAATCTGGGAATCCCCACAAGACCACCCCGATGGAAAAGGAGCATTCTGGCCCTTAGACTGCTGCCCCTTTCCCAGAGTTTCCAGTGCATTGCATCACCCATCCGTAGCGCTACGTTCAGGCTTCTCGTACAGGTGCAGGATAAAAAACCAAGCCATAGACTTAATGAGCCTTAGAAGGAAGTGGGTGCAACAGAGAAAAAAAACTTTTGGTGTGTGAACAGTCATAGATACGCAGCCAAATGGACACACTTACTCACACCCTGTTGGCTTGTGACATTCAACATCCAAACAATCCCCCATTTCCCCCTAGAGTCGTGTGTGTATATTCCTCTTTTCACCATCTCCACTCTCCAAGGTCCTGTCTCCGCACTGGAGCGCTGAACCTGAAGAGCGGCGCCGGCCGGCAGGTGCTCCTGCATATTCATGACCTGACTGTGTCCGATTCCGACTGCCATTGTGCTTGCACTACCGTGGGTGGGAACTGGCCTTCACACAAAGTTAAACAAACAATACAGTTGGACAAAATGGCAGCCAAGTCTGTCAACGTATGCATATTCAAAGTGTGGCTTGAGATGGACATCTGGCCGTGGGGAAGTAAAATTTAGTAACGGGCGATTAGACAGCGACTGGCTTCCTAATCCTAGTTTGCAAGTGGACTGAAGAAGTGGTGGTGTTATTCACAATAGAGATCTGTCCTTCCCTATGTATAATAAAGTGACCTTGTTAACCCATTCATCCAAAACCTGACTCAGAGTGCAACAATAACTAGCATCGGTTCTTTCCACTTCCTGATTATGGCCCCAACATTGTTCACTGTAACCTTCAGTAGTTTAGTAATTCTTCTGTAACAAATTCAATCAGCTTGTTTTGCAACAATAAGATTGTGAAGGTCTTGAGAGAGCTCCTTGGTTTCACCAACCATGAGATGTTTCTTGTTTGACACCTTGGTAATGAGATGCTTTTTTCTAGCCATCACTTGAGACTGAACCAGCTGATATTAATTTGCACTTAATGGCAGGATTGCTTTCTAATTACTGATGGTGTCATGACTTTTGTAGCTTCCTTTCTTCAATACTTTTTTTCATTCCATTTTATTACACATAATATAACATATGGAAATCTATTGTTTAATTTTGTGCATTGGATGGGTTGTTTTCGACATCTGGTGAGAATTTCATGTCTATAGCATATATCGGTGACATGTGCAATACTTATTTTACATGCTGGATTCTACAGTATATTGTATATTATGTGTAAGTATATATATCTGGGATCAGACCAGATGTGCTAGTCTTCACTCCCCATATGCATAACTGTTTCATGAGTTGTCCTTCATTGGTAGGTAAGTACTGCACATCTGGAACATTCCATAACACCTGCAATTCTGGAGATGCTGTAGATGTCACAATAAGGCAGTTGTCAAAGTGACTCAGATCCTTAAGCTCCTGCTTCCCTGAAGGCCAGTCCTCACTCCCCTAATGCATCAATAAGCCTTGGGCGCCCACTAATCCTTCCTTGATAGGTACTAACTACTGCACACCTGAAAAACATCAAAGGACCCGTTGTTTCTGAGATGCTCTAACCATCATGGCTCCTGCTTTCAGCACATCAACTTCAAGAACTGACTGTTCACCTACTGCTTCATAACTCCCACCTTCCTGACAGATGCCACTATAATGAAATAACTGGTCAGTGTTACTCACTTCACCTGGCAGTGTTTGTTGTATTCATCATTTGGCTGCACCAGCGTTAATGTGGCATGTTCTTGGGTTCCCCCTCCAATAAGTTATTCTCCGCAAGTTCACCTGAGCTGCTTCACTGACGATGGAATTTCTTCAGCTTCGAGAAAAAAAACCCATTTCACTGCATCAATGCAGAATTATCCATTAGCTGTTCAGGGCCATGAAGAGATTTTTTCCTCTCTTCTCAGGTGTGTGGCTAGGAGAACCAATCACAGGCTCGCTGATAAGGCTCGGTACTAGAGTCAGGGTCAGCTACCGGTCACGGTAATTGCCCGTGAAACACATTGACGGCGGAGGATACGTACGTTAGCCACGTGAGAGGAAAATAGCATGAGGCGCGTGGTAAAAAGGGGCTGCTTCAAAGCCTTGCGCAATGGCTGCTTTATCAAAAGCCTTGCTATTGCAAAATACGAAGGACACATTGCCACAGGCGTTGGAAAAGAGACTCACACACATACACACACTAACCTAGCTTTATCATACTGCAAAATATTACCCCCTCAATGAATAAGACATATTACCATGGAAACTGCGTTCAACAGCTGTTTTGCATGCCTTAAAATGCTCGGACTTTATAAAGGAATTTTTCTTTTTTTACTTTTTCTTTGTTCTCCTGGTGATCCGGCTTTAGGAACAATGGTCATACATAATTAAAGGTGAGCGATAGCTTTCCTGAATTGTAAGAGACTCATGAGATGTACATTTTAAAGCCGTTTTCTTAGGCAGCCTTGGAGGAGGACACCTTGGCCTCCCGAGAGGGCCATCGGCTCATCGCACTGTTGACATTCTCTGTCAGCTCGGGTGGAATATTCACTGAATATTCATCTCGAGGAAGTGAGAGAGAGAGAGGGAGAGATACAGAGAGTGAGAGAGGGATCGATAAATGATTTATGTGCTTTTTTATGTCGTGGCCTGACAGATTAATCAGTAATTCACCCCTGAGGATTGCAATGATATGAGGTGCCAAAGGAGGAGGCTGGGCAGGAGAGGGTCAGACCGAGTGGTAATGTGAGAAGGCAAAAGGCAGGAAGGTGACCTGGTCCTCAAACCCACTGGTGACTCTTATGGGAATTTGCTTGACGTATCAGTGCTGGACAGCGGCTCGCCTTGGATCTCCCTGAAACGACATCTTCAATTGCCTCTCATTTCATTACAACAGCACCTGTTTGAGGGGTGGGATATAGTAAGCAGCGAGTGAACAGTCATTTCTTGAAGTTGACATGATGGTAGCAGGCATGTAAGGGTCTTATTGTGTTGGCTAGAACATCTCCTGTGCAGAACGTCTTGTAGAGATGCTGTCCATGTTGTCCAAGTGACAGGATACAACACAGTTCATGTCAGCCGGGACCCTAATCTAGCACACCTGATCCAGATGATTAAGGCCCTCAGGGGTGCCAAAAAAAGAACCAATCATGTTAGATCTGATGCTCCAGGGTGGTAGATCTCCAAGACCGGATTTAAGAAATTCTGGCCAACGCTCTCATTGGTCCTACTCATTGTAAACCCTTGTTAACAGTTAATCTGACGCTTTAAGCCTGCACGGCTTCTGAAGGCCTAACGGGAGGGGTAGATTGCTTGTATCTGCGTAGACACCAGGCTAAAAGAATTCATTTATTTCATTTCCCACCAAAACCTAGTATCTGCAGAGTTTGCCTGATGCCTGATGATCCAGTTAAATAAAAAATGAGCTACAAATTACAGACATGAATTAATTTTATTCCGCTGACATCACCAGGCCTTCCCTGAAGCCTCCCCTCCGGTCATTCGACAGGGATGCGAGCAGGTGTCATAAGTTAGTGCTGAATTGTGAATGTGATTTCATTCAGTGGCACCTGCTGAGAGGGGTGGGATGTATTAGGTCAGTTCTTGAAGTTGACATGGAGCGTAAGGATCTGAGGGCCTTATTGTGATCATCAGAATGGCAAGTATTGTGGAATGTTCCAGGTATGTAATAGCTGGGCCATGCGCACCCAAAGCTCACTGATGCATGTGGGGAGTGGCCTTTTTCAGTTCATGAAACAATTTGATGCTGCCTTGAGGCACAGGACTGGCCTGCAACTCTGTATACACTTCCTCTGGGCTCGTCAAGATGCTCGTGTTTTAGCAACACATCCTCAGTTCAGCCAACAGCGAGGGAAGTGAGGCTTGGCGCTCTGAAAATGCAGTGTTAACTTTAAACAGTGTTAATCCACATTTCCAAAATATCTCAGTAAAACAGTCTACACTCAAATCTGTTGGGTTTATTACTTCTAGCAGCTGCAGTCTTGGAATCCAGGGATGCTGAAACTTCCCTCATAATCTGTCCATTCAAAGTGAAACAACTACAAAGACCACAATGCACTTCCCACCGTACCGAAGCGCTGGGGACATCGCAAGGCCTGCTGTTGCGCATACTAAAGCATCTTAAACATCCCTGGCAAGTGTTGGCGTGACCTGTCAAGTCGAGTTCCGTCACTCAGCAAGCACAGTGCTGCTGACAGCCAGTGAGTCAGCAGAGGAGGAAGCGGCCCTAGTGCATTTTAATGGAGCAGATGGCGGCCGTATCGCCAAACACGTCAACACGCGCTTCTCCACTCCCTGCTCCTCTGCCAAGGCCAAGCAGTGTAAGGTCAAGCCAATGTGAGGGTTTCTGCCGATGTCCAGCGTATGGGACGCAATTTACAGTGTTTTACTCATCCGAAGCAGTGCCATGTTCAAAGGCACTTCAGGCTGGTTCTGGTAAACCATTTTGTCATGAATCCCTTCTCTAACCATTAGGTCACAGCTGCCCCCAAAACAACTCGTGTAGTTGGCAGGAAGATGTGTCAGGATCAATTGGCATGACCTGATTTGCATACTTAGCTTTAATTGCATTGGCATTTTGGTGGAATACGATTGTAAACTGACTTTTTAAGAGCCATTACGGTATTTTTCAAGTGATGCCTTCATGAATGGTTGCATGAGCCCACACTGTCATCTCTCTGAAGTGCTACTGTGGTCAAAATTCTGCAAAAACAACCCCTGATTAGCCTCCTAGGGAAAAAAGACACCCTTGACTTGCAACCTACGCAGCAGGTTCCCACTGTGCATGACATCTGCATGTCTCCCTCCTCCGGCACTCTTGCCTATTTGCCTCCCTGGACTTGCAGATTCTGCACACGGAGGCATGCCGGGATACGTGGCACCTTTTTTTCCATGGTGGGTGCATCTCATTTGCCTGAATTAGCATCCGTTCCACATCAAGCAGAGCGTGGAGACGTGCTCAGTGGAAGTGGGCAGGAAGTGAGCTGAGCAGCTACGGAGAAGTGGAAGGGACACCAAGGGTGGCAAGAGCACTCGGGGGTAGAAAAACAACCCAGCTGGGTTTATTAGAAGGAACCACTTGCACTGTTTGCACGCTCCCCTTTGGCAGGTTGGAAAGGAAGGCACCCTGGGAACCTGAGGTGACGGAGCAGAGACTGGGGTGGGGGGATGAAGAGGCTGTTTTCTAAACGTCTGACTGCACGCGCTCAGACAAGCCCACTCCCTCCCAAACACATCACAACTCCTCCAGTCTACTGACATATCCTGACAGATTAAGTGCTTTTCATCTATTCAGCGTTCGCCAGAAGACGAAGAGAAAGAGGGAGAAAAGAAAACGTTTATGAGAGCAGGGACGGCAACGCGTTACTGATATTCCCTTAAGCGTTTAATGCTGTCGTATATGATTTAGAGAAGAAGAATGCGGAAGGTCAAATGGGTTTTCTTACTTTTACGATATCCGTCGCAGGGAGAAGGTATTGGTGTCAGAATAATTCCTCAAAACACAGATCGCCGGTCGAGTCGTCCCGTTCCTCTCTACTGAGCCGCGGAGACCCGACGGTGCCAGTCTCCTCACAACACAAATTGAGGGAAACCGAGTCGAGTGGAACCGAGGAAGAATCCTCGGCTATAAAGGTACCAAAACATTAAGGGGTCGCAGGTAATCCCACATATCTCCAGATGTGCTGAAGTGTTTGATGACAGGCATTCACGAGATTCAAAGGTGACAAATAACTTACAAACTGCCCCCCACCCTCCAAAAAACAACCACATATAGAAACAGCCGTGGATGCTAACAGGAATCTCTCGGTTTATTGTTTTCAGGCTTCGGTGCCCAAATCAGACATATTGAGGATGGTCCATTCCTGTCCACATGTCAGGGCCAATGGCCTACTGTTACTGGTTGTAACTGGGGATGAATGCCATTAAGATTTTTACAGTAATACCACTCTTACAGGTACTGCTAATCGGTTCAGTATTTTAACAGTATTCTTATCAATACTTGTTTTACTGTACTGTATCCTATATGTACACAAGTCTTGAATGTTCTGAAGAGACACCATGGGGGACGCACATTCCTTGAGAAAGAAAGAGAGGGGGACTACTTGCTATGACAATCTGAATTTAGGGTTTTATAAATGAAAATCTGCATATTTGTCTGGCAAGCAAGCAGTACTTTTCATATATTTCAATGTCTTCTAACGAATATTAAGTTTCATGTGATTGTGTGCATATGCTATCTCTTGCATCATACCATTGCAGCATACATCAAGTCCTTGTTGCTCATCTACAGGATCATCAATAGATCTGCTCCCTGCTAAATGGAAACACTCATCCAGACCTACACATCCACCAGATCCCTCAGATCAGCGAATTAACAGCGATTGGAGATTCCGTCCCCAAGTGGAATAAAACACCACTCCTGACTCTTTTCCTTTGTTCTCCCTCACTGGTAGAACAAGCTCCCCATACACAATAGAACTACAGAGTCTCTCTCTACCTTCAAGAAACTCAATGGTTCCGTAATTGATCTACATAATTGTTTTCCAAAGGACAATTTCCTACCTATTGTTCATGTTACTTGCTGCACATATGTAATTTAATATATTCGAATTAAGTCTTGCTTTCAGTGATGAGGTGGAATGACCTGTACTCATTTTAAGTCCTCTTTGATAATTATGCAATGATAATTATAGCTCATGTTGTAAAATCTTCCCTCTATAGCTAATATGCTACACAATCCTATGCATGTCACCATGTGAAAACGTCAGTTGTAAACAGCGCTGCATAAATATATTTGACTTGTTATGAGCCTTTGAGACGTATGCTGCGTGTTTTGTTGAAAAGATGACCTCGGATGGAAGAGTTCTCCTTAGCTAAAGCTTCCTCATCACCAGGAAACAGGGATAACTCAAAGCCTCTTCGCTTCGGCTGTTCTCCAAGGCCTGAGTAGAAGGCATTACGAATAACAGAGTTGACTAATTATATTCATTAGCAGACTCAATGCATTTTTTGTCCTTATTGCGAGGGATATTAGCGTAATTCTGAGCGGCTTTGGAACACACAGAGAAAACGGCGGGAAAATAACGTCGGTAATTGAGTTACGCTGGCCGGGCCGAGGGCGAGAGTGGCACTGAAGCCATTGTCCATGTCAGCGATGCGTTCTCATAATTACAGTACACATGGCAATCTCCAGGGTCGTCCCCTGAGACGTGGACTTCATAAATAGGCTACATCAGATATATGTGCTCCGTGTCATGACATTCTAATTGCAAACAAATGAAAACGCCATTTGGTGCCGGAGAGAAGAAATGGGTTTCTGGGAGATCATTATTAGAGTAAGCGCAAAGCACAAACTCTCTGGGTTTATGAATTATAATGTGAAATATGCGTCAGCTTAGCAAGCTTTATTGGATGTAGGGATTAGGTCAAAGCTGTAAAACAGACTCATATTGTTTACAAGACTGTTTTATGTTTGCTTGGGCGCGTGTGCATCAGTTTGTACACAACAGCATGTGGCGTGTGTATTATAAGACCACGTCTGGTACCAAGTGCTTATAGTTTGTTGATATAACTGCGGCGGGACCTTTGGGGGTCAGTGCTCTACGTGCAGCTCTCTGAAACACGATAGGCCTGTATTCGAGCCCTATTCTACTAACAGCACCAGCTGAACAGTAGCTAAAGTGGACACAGGGGAGCGAGCGTTTGATGGGGAGTATCACTGGCAGCCCACAACACATATCTGTCACCTCCCATAAGACCAGACGTGGGGAGCACAGGGAGATTGGATGACAGGCAATACCAACAAAGGCCAGGTCTCTCTCTGACTCTCATTTTCTCCCTCACATATGCAACCGTCGTGGGAGAAACCACGAAGGAGAGTCCTGGTCAGTCTGGCGGCCAGAAGAAACTCTATGCGGGGGGGTAGCCATGACCTAAAGCCTGGAGAAGGGGGCTTCTGGGGCCCAGATTGCAAGGAAAAATGTAAGAGGGGTGAGTAAGACAGCACTTTACCCCTCCCACATCCATGGCTGAAGTGCCCTGGACAAGGTTCCTCCCCCAGGGACATGTGTGCAGCCCACTCCTCTTGCTCCTGTTCATGGACGGGTTCTCCAATAGCTGAATTCACACTAAGTGGCCGCTTTATTAGAAACCTCTGTCTTGTAACTTCTTGTTTATTCTTATTGTGTTGTATACAGTACATTCATTTATTTATTATTATATATTTTTTTAATTATTTGTTTTTATTCTATATTTGCTCTTTCTGTAAAGCAGCATTCATGTATGAAATGTGCTATATTTTGTTTTTAATGTATTATATTTTCATTATTATTTTTATTACTAGTAATAATAGCAATAATTTTAGGGGCATAATGGTGGTGCACTGGTTAGTGCTGTCGCTTCACACAGCAAGACGGTCCTGGGTTTGATTTTTTAAACCTGTGTCGAGTGTACAAGCTCTCCCTGTGTTTTGTGGGTTTCCTCCAGGTTCTCTGGTTTCCTCCCTTTGTCCAAAGGTGTGTGGTTTAGGTTGCCTGGCTACTATACATTGCCCATAGGTGAGAATGGTTGTCTGTGTTGTCCTGTGATGGGTTGGCCTCCTGTCCAGGGTGAACCCTGCCTTGTGCCTGCAGTCATCTGGGATCGGCTCCAGCTTCCCCATGACAAGTGAAAAAGCTGGGAAGATATATTGCTAAGGAACGACTCGGACCTGGTTCCCAGCCCTAAAATGAAATGAGATGTGCATTCAGAGACGACGCTGTGATGGTCCCAATGATGGGACCGTTCACGGAAAGGTTTTAAGAAAAGCTCGACTGAGAGAGGAAGACACTCAGACAGTATAGACGGGTTCATTAGTCTCACAGTGGTCATCCCATCTGGACTTGGGCAGCGGGTCAGCAGCTGAACACTACAGAGGGAGAGAGAGAGTGTGTCGGAGGGAGTGAGCACAGATGATAGGAGGACAGAAGGCAAGGTGAAGAAAAGACCGAGACAGGGTGAAGAGAGTAAGGGAAGCAGACAGCGGCAGAGTCACTAAGTGAGAGAGACACAGGGAGAGAGAGAGAGAGAAAGAGAGAGAGAGCGAGCATTTGAGGGTGGCCGGAGGGACTGGGTAATTACCGGCCGCTCTGGGTGCTTGTTTATTGCTCACGACCCAAAAATGGCTCCGGCGGAGCGACGAGTCCGGGGCTGGCAGAGGGACGAGGCTGAGAGCAGACAGCAGATGCTGTCCACGCCTGGCTCACACAGATGCAGCCTGATCAACCTTCAGCACAGCCGGAGGACAGAGAGAGAGAGAGAGAGAGAGAGAGAGAGAGAGAGAGAGAGAGAGAGAGAGAGAGAGAATGGGCCAACACTACAGCGACAGGTATCCACAACGCCCAACCTCTGCTACTACTTCCACAGTAAAACCACTGTTTCCTCATTACACAGCACTCTCTTTCTCTTTTTTCTCTGTCTGTCTGTCTCTCTCTCTCTCTCTCTCTCTCTCTATCTCTCTCTATCTCTCTCTCTCTCAACCTCAGTTTCCCTGATTCTCGCCCTCTT
>JBBIGC010000125.1:27790866-27802638 GCA_037576955.1 Lepidarchus adonis | reverse complement strand
GTGGAGATGTTTGGTGGAGATGTTTGGTGGAGAAGTTTGGTGGAGATGTTTGGTGGAGATGTTTGGTGGAGATGTTTCGTGGAGATGTTTGGTGGAGGTCTTTGGTGGAGAAGTTTGGTGGAGGTGTTTGGTGGAGGTGTTTGGTGGAGATGTTTGGTGGAGGTCTTTGGTGGAGAAGTTTGGTGGAGGTGTTTGATGGAGGTGTTTGGTGGAGATGTTTGGTGGAGATGTTTGATGGAGGTGTTTGGTGGAGATGTTTGGTGGAGGTCTTTGGTGGAGAAGTTTGGTGGAGATGTTTGATGGTGGTGTTTGGTGGAGAAGTTTGGTGGAGATGTTTGGTGGAGGTGTTTGGTGGAGATGTTTGGTGGAGAAGTTTGGTGGAGGTGTTTGGTGGAGATATTTGGTGGAGAAGTTTGGTGGAGATGTTTGGTGGAGATGTTTGGTGGAGAAGTTTGGTGGAGATGTTTGGTGGAGATGTTTGGTGGAGATGTTTAGTGGAGATGTTTGGTGGAGATGTTTGGTGGAGGTCTTTGGTGGAGAAGTTTGGTGGAGATGTTTGATAGAGGTGTTTGGTGGAGATGTTTGGTGGAGAAGTTTGGTCGAGATGTTTGGTGGAGGTGTTTAGTGGAGATGTTTGGTGGAGAAGTTTGGTGGAGGTGTTTGGTGGAGACGTTTGGTGGAGATATGCAGGGCATGTGTTTCTGCAGGAGCGTGTGGATAATATACTGTAAGAAGAAGCTGGTGAGAAGCCAGTGAGCTGCTGCAGTGACTCAGGCAGGTGAAGGGGAAGGAGAGCAGTAAAGTCTGGGCTTTTATTTCTCCATGCGTCGCTGAGCTGCACTTCCTGCAGCGTCCGAGTGCAGAGGGAAGCCAGATCCTTTCCCCGCTCCTGCTCTTTAAAGGACTTAACTCATACGGCATCCATCCATCCATCCACCCAAGTCACCCACCCATCCATCCATCCACCCAAGTCACCCACCCATCCATCCATCCACCCAAGTGTGTGTGTGTGTGTGTGTGTGTAAATGAACTGTCCGATGAGCCGTGAGATGCTGATGTGCCATGTGTGGGCGGAGTTTATTAAGTAAAGTTGCAGCGTTGGCTGAGTGGGTGTGTCTGTGTTCCCCACGTCCTGTTCCCGTTCTCAGACGCCAGAGAAATGGCCGATGGGACCGGAGCAGTGCTTGTCTCATCAGATCCGACGGTAAGTGCCAGGCGGAGTGGGCGTCTGTCCATATCCAAGGGCCTGGGGACGTCCCGGCAGGGACCCCAAGCTAGGGGAGAAGGGGAGAAGGGGAGAAGGGGAGAAGGGGAGAAGGGGAGAAGGGGAGAAGGTCTTTGTGTACGAGGTCACGCTAAAAGCAGTTGGCAGAGCTGCTGAAGGGGCTAATTAGCGGGCGGGACGCACGTGTCTCGCCTTGAGAGAGTCCCCCGGCGAGACACAGCTCAATCAAAAGCCAGCTGCAGGTAGATGGAACGCATCAGATCATCACAGTGTGTGTGTGTGTGTGTGTATGAGAGAGAGAGAGAGAGAGAGCGTGTGCATATGTTAATGTACAAGGCACTAGAAGCAAGGTACAGCTGCAGCCTGAGTCCAACTCATTAATTATTATGACACATAAAGACGTGATTAATACATGGGGAATCATACACACACACACACACACACACACACTCAGACGGCTGTTCTCACTCAGAAGACCCCAAGCAAACCAGGCCGCGGGGTAGCGATGGGCTGAAAGTGGCACCGGCGTGCGCGAGCATGTGCCCATAATGAGGGGTCTCCACTGGGCACGTGCGGCAGCGACAAAAGCTGGCAGCCGATGTATCGGGCACGTCTCCAGAACAGCTGTCCGGATTAGTGTTTAATGAAAAAAAACACACTTCACACACTTCACACACTCCACAATGCCCCAGGCTGTCCCCCCACTGCTCTACAATACACACCCCTGCCTAAAATCTCTCGCCCCCTTGCCCCAAGTGGACCCCGACGGGCCCGGATCTCCCCCGCTCCCCTGGAGGGAAATGTGTGTGTGTTTAGGATTGGATGGAAAGGGGAGCAGGGGGTCCATACCAGGCCCCTCTTCATTGGGACCCATTCAGTGCAAGAGAATGGAGTCATGGGGCGACTTTCATCTCGGAGACGGAATCAAGAAGGCGAGGTAGAGGATGAAAGAGAGAGAGATTAAGAGAGAGAAGGAGGGAATGTAGGTGGGGGCTGGAGATGAGACGATGGGCTGAAAGAGGAAGGGGATTGAGGGGTGGGGGTGGTGGCGGTGGTGGCGGGGGGTGGTTTAATCCGCCGGGGTGTTAAAAGTTGAGACGATGGAAAACAGAGCGAGAGGGCTTTGTCGCCGATGGAAGCAGGAAATTGAGGGAAAAGCGGAGTGGGGCGGGGCTCTTCTTAAAGAGACGGTTTCACGAAAGGATTAGATTTAGACGGGTTGTTTGGTAGGAAAACACAGAGCTCAGGGGCGAGTGGACCACAGGATCAAGGCCTCACACAATAGCTAACCATCAATAAGCCTTAGGTGCCCATGACCTTGTCCTTCCTTGGTAGGTACTGCATATCTAACCTGCCCTCAAACAGATCCTTACTCCCCCACTTCCAGGACATCAACTTCAGGAACTCACTGCTGCCTAATATATGCCACCCCCTAACGTGTTCCAATAAAATTACTATTCACTTCACCTGCCAATGGTGTTAATGTTATGGCTGATGGGTGCACACACCCATTTCTTCAGACGACAGCAGTTTAGCCCCGCCCACTGGGCGGAAATATCCGTCACGGAAACAAAGCCTGTATAATTCCTTAAGAAATAAGGATAAACTGGAAAAAGATCATGTAAAGTGAATAATAACTGAGGACAACTGAGCGACACTACCGCCCAAGCATTGGTCCAATCATCAGCTTGATCCCGTTACACGGTTCGAGGTTGTTAAGTTTCGAGGTTGTTAAGTTTCGAGGTTGTTCATTTCGAGGTTGTTAGTTTCGAGGTTGTTAAGTTTCGAGGTTGTTCATTTCGAGGTTGTTAGTTTCGAGGTTGTTAAGTTTCTAGGTTGTTCATTTCGAGGTTGTTAGTTTCGAGGTTGTTCATTTCGAGGTTGTTCGTTTTGACGTTGTTTGTTTTGAGGTTGTTAGTTTCGAGGTTGTTAGTTTCAAGGTTGTTAAGTTTCGAGGTTGTTCATTTCGAGGTTGTTAGTTTCGAGGTTGTTAAGTTTCGAGGTTGTTCATTTCGAGGTTGTTCGTTTTGACGTTGTTTGTTTTGAGGTTGTTAGTTTCGAGGGTGTTTGTTTCAAGGTTGTTCGTTTTGAGGTTGTTGGTTTTGATGGGCTGGAGGAAATCAGTTTGACTTCTAATAATGAGTCACCTGTTTACGGGGCAAAAATTGCAAAAACAAACAAAAAAACAGTTAAATAAATAATCTTAGAATAAGGCTTAAAAATTTTGGAGTGGCTCCTAAAGCTCCGTGATGGGGCTTGAACTTCCATGACCTGTTTGCTATCAGCCTCCAATTGACTCAAGGGTGGGGAACACTGCACATTGGATTTTGCATCTGCATTCAGCACCTACGTCAGGCCTGTCGCGTTGCGGTTCAGCACTTCCGGCGCAGTGCATCTCTGCTTAAAGGAAGACATTAACGGCAGGTCGCGTCTCGCAGAGCGCGCTATCACAACCTCTCAATCAGCAAATTGGCCTGGAAAGCTGGCTGCACCTCTCCGACGAGCTTATCTGCAGGACGAGGATTTGCGGCTGATTCTCTGTTGCAGGAGTTGATAGAGGGAGGAGAGGGGATCGGAGGATGGAGGGAGGGGAGGTGAAGGAAATGCTGGTATTGTCTTGTTGTGAAAGAGTGAGGAGGAGACGATGCAGTTGGGTCTGATAAGAGGAGGCCTCTATCTGATTCCCATCAGCGAAGCTGAGCCTGAGACGGAGCTCCGATCCTCTCAGCGAGAGATTACAGCCACAAGCTCATTCCGTACTCACGGTTCAATTACACTCCTCTCCGAGTGTCAATCTCGGCCGTGCCGTCGCAATCCCGCCGCCTGGAGCCTCCACCAAACATCTGCTCCACCACCGAGGCTGTTAGTGTCGCTCCGAGGGGCCGGAGACGAGGGGGTTGAAGGAACTGATAATGAGGGGAGGCCAGGCCAGACCTGGGGACGACCCGTGTTGGGAAGAAGTTGCCACTGTTTTGTCTTTTAAAGGAGTCGAAAATGTGGGTACAACTTTACAATAAGCGTATCCTGTTAACAGGTTTATAAATAGCTTATAACTAGTCATAACATCGTTATGTTACATAAATAACATAGTTATAACATAAATACAAGAACAACAGTGATGACTTGGGGTAGGGCTTATGAACACCCACTCAGTGTTTTTACAATAATGCTTTAGGAGTTATAAATGTCTTTAAAAGCATTCATAAGCAGTTATAACATAACAACAATGGCGACGGTGATGACCTGGGTGAAGATGGAGTGAGGCCTATGCTCTGGACAAATTTAAATGAGTCTTTTATTGCCCTGAATGTGTGTTGTTATTGATTATTAATGCTTTTAAGCATTTATTACCTAATAATTAACCAATGTACAGTGTATTAGTGTATTAGTGTATTAACACTAATAATAATAGCTTGTTGCCATTTATAGTTATTGATTTGCTATTTATAAACTGTTTATTAAAAAAGTGTAGTGCTTTTGTAAATATGCAAGTGTAACAATGCTGTGATGCATGTGTGAAAGGTCAGGAGGCTCCCAACATGCATTTCACTACAGATGCACAGTATTTTATTAATATTGTGATAATAGTTTCTGCAATACTGATATTGTAGCAGAGTATTTCTTTATTTCATGTGTGGGTTTGTGTGTTTGCTGTTGATTGTTTCATGAACCATGTGTTTTAGATCCCATTTCTGATTGGTTGCCTATCAGTAAAACAGCAGCATTGCACTGAAACCCTTCAGTGCTAATGGGCGGAGCTAAACTGCTGAAGACCGGCAAAGGAGATGTGTAAAATGTGTTGGTTTTTATGACATCACAAGGACTGTAAGGGTGAAGAAGGACAATATTTACATTCTTCAGTGCATCTTTTATCCTAGAAAGTGATAATATGTGTCTCTTAATGTATAAAAAGGCACCGTAGTCGTGATTCCAGAATAATCGCAATGCTGATATTCTGTACATATCGTGCAGCCCTACAGCTCACTACACATACTCAATGGGAGGCCATCAGGCTTCTGCACTGTCCTGCTGACACATGAGGTTACTGGAAATGATAGCTGACCATGAACCGTATATGCTTTCGTCCCGCACAAGCTTCCCCTGTTCATAAATAAAGAATCCCCCCCCGTAGCCTCAATTTGTCACCATCAAATGTTCATAGCGTGCATGGAAAACTATTCATAATTAATAAGCCAAATATTATGACATTCGAGCTGACAGTTCATCATGAGTCAGTCAGCTTTGTGCTGTCGGGTGAAACACTCGTCCGCTCGGCTTAGTCGCAATTCAGATCAGCCATAACATTAACACCACCTGCCTAATATTGAATGGGGTCCTCGAAACAGCTCTGACTGTGGTGCACTGTGTGTTCATATCCTCACGATCCACCTCAACTTCAAGAACTGACTGTTCCCTCAATGCCTAATATAGTGATGAAATAATTAGATGGCCGGACCTGTCAGCGGTGTTAATGTTATGGCTGACTGGTGGAGAAGAGCTTGGGTCGGTTTCGTGGGGATTAATTAGAAGCGGGTGTGTGTGTGTGTGTGTGTGTGTGTGTGTGTGTGTGTGTGTGTCTGTGCTGTGACCCATCAGGTATTAGCGGAGTGACTCATCAATGAGGGGGAATCACACACACACACACTTTCTCTTCTCCTCTCGGTGGGTTTGACCTGAACTGACTCAGTACTGAGAAGATCTACTTTCTTTACAGTGGTGGTGAATGGAACCAGGTGTCACGTCTACAAAACAAAGCCATTCTCACCCCCAGTGAAGCTCCATGTGTCTTCTGAGAGTTCCGATGGAACGCTGGAGGTGGTATAACCATGTAGATGCTTCATTTGATGTAGACTTTTAGCTGATGCCACCACTTTTGCCTTGTGTAATATTGCTGCCTGGTGTGGACTAGAGTCACGGTTTCTTGCTCCAGTTTATAGCGTTTTCCTCACCTCCCCCTCGAATCCTCAGGCCCTAACGCTGCATTATGACAACGCCAGTTGTAAAGAAGTGCTATAGAAATAACAATGACTTGACTTGACATCTTTCCTCACCATGCATGGGCCCAAACCTTCTCAAAACATCTCAGGCACCAGGCAGCATCTTCATAACCATCTCAGGTGAGACGTCTGGTTCCATTCGTCACCACTGTGCACAACTTCATATGTCTTTTGTTAAGAATATCAAGTGGAAAACAAGTTAAAGAAGAATTCTGCTGTTTGGTTGTTGACACAAACCAAACATGACATTTAACCCCTCCACATGTGGTACCAATGGCATCTCAGTGGTGCCTGGGCTGGGACTTGAACCTATGACCCTCTGATCATAAGGGCACTAGTCCCTATCTGTGGCTTCATGATGCTATAGTCAAATATTTCATCACAATACATACACACACATCCCCACAGCCTCCACTTGAACCTTCCCTGTATTATAACAAACCATCTGGGAGAGAATCTATTAGATCTGACACTCACTTTGAGCTCACATCTTTCAGGAACACATGCCGCTTCCCCAAATGTTAATTATTCAAATGCACATCAGACGTCTGTGTGTGTGTGTTTGTGTTTGCACGTGTGTGTGTGTAGAGAGCCCAAACTGTGCTCCAGACTAACTGTCACACCGAAGATGAAAACACAGTAAGGCCTTCGAGTTGCACCCATTAGGATGAGGAACGACAGCATGGAGCAGCGGAAATGAGGAAAAGTGAGAAACAGACCCATAAGCTAGCTACAGGGCAGCTCCTGCGACGTCTGCACTGTTTCCTAATCAGTATCATGGACCAGGCTCGTGCAACACTAGGTCGTGCCATGCAAACCAGCCCTCCGACCAATGACAGCGTAGGTGAAGTGAAAATGTCATTGAGGACTCAATTAAATAAAGTGCACCACAACAAAATGACCTCTGCTTTTAATCCATCACATGGGCCCTGGAAGCAGCGTAGCGGGACGGTCCCTCTGTGGTACATGGGTTGGGACTTGCACCAACAACCATCAGAGGTACTAAGCGCTAAGCCAAAACTGGCCTGGTGAGGGTCAGGAATTAATTGTGAACTCTTCTGGTTAAATGAATGGAGGCTGATTTGCTGTCGCCTCACAGGAAGAAGGTCCTGGGTTCGTTCCCCGGGCCAGCCACAGGTAGGCAGTGTGGGGTGTACAACTCTGATGGGTTGGCATCTATCCAGGGTGGACCCTGCCTTGTCGCCATGGTCAGCTGGGATAGGCTCCAGCTTCCCCATAACCCAAAATGGATGAATATGATTGGACAATGAATAAATGATTACATGGTTGCCAGCCAAAAAGTGGTGTATTGTTTGTTGTCAACTTTGTACCACTATTATGGGATGTATGGGGAAATTGGGAGGTTGGGCGGGGCTATCCCACACATATATTATAAGATTATGGCGTTGGCACGGCCATTACTATGCTCCCCACTCCAGCAAATACAACCAAACATGTGCTTAAACGTGCGCTTAAATCTCTCTACTACCTTTGACTAGGGTCAGGTCCAAAATCTGACCCCGGATCAGTGCCCAGTTCGAAGCAAACATGGCCCATGAGGTGCTGAAAAGCCACTAAGAAGATATACTGCACAGTGGTCAGGGGTCAGTAAAATCAATGGGACAGCTGTCCCGGCCCCTGGCCCAATTAAGGGTTCAAGGTCAAGCCTGGGGTCAAGGTCGAGGCCCAGATCAACAGTGAAAGGTAAAGGGAGGGGTGCATCGTCCGGAGGCCACCTGACCGGGTTAGCTGACCACATGAGCCCTGTGTTAATGAGCCAGGACGGGTGAAGCGGCTGACGGGTGGTTGCAGGTCAGAGGGCAGTCAGAGGAGCTCATGGGAGAAACCGCAGGCCTGAGGGCACTCCCATCATTCCATAAAAGACCTAAGACAAGACAATGGCTTGATTTATGATACACTGGTCAGCCATAACATTAAAACCACCTGCCTAGTATTGTGTGGGTCCCCCTCATCCATGCACTGGGCCCCTTCTGCCATTTTATACAACTAGCCTTCACTCCCCACATGCATCAATGAGCCTTGGGGGGACGTTTTACCAATCTTTCTTCATCGGTAGGTGCACACAGCAAGACCTGCTGTTCTGAAGATGCTCCATCACAATAAGGCCTCTCCTGCTTCTAGTCAATTAACTTCAAGAACTGACTGCTTGTTATACCCCACCCCTGTGACAGGCACTATTGTAATGAAATGACTAGTCAATGTTACTTACTTCACCAGTCAGTGGTGTTAATGTTATGGCTGATTGGTGTTCATAGGTTGCGTATTGATTTTAATACACAGAGTAAGCCCACTAAGATATTAGGTGTCAAAAATCACAGCGTGTAATAGGCCACAGATCTCGCGTCCCTAACAGGTCGCCACCCTTCGACAAACGACACATTACATATTACGGCCCAATTAGAGGCGAGCAGGGCTGCAGACGCTGCAAAAGAGGGAAAAACACGCGTGTGTACGTGCGGGGCATGCGAATTGTATGTGGGCTGTTGCTCTCGGCCTCTCTCTCTCTTTCTCTCTCGCTCTCTCTCTCTGGTGTTTTTCCACTGGTGCTAATCGCATGCAGCAGCACCCTGTTAAACCCTCAGTAATGATCCTATTTACACTTGTTGCCAGATTAATCAACTTTCAGCTGTGCGGCTGTGGGGGCTCGGAACGGAGGATTGGAGGGGGTGGAAGAGTGAGGACTTGTGTGTCACTGTATGAAATCAGTGTGACACCCAAAACCCAAAATTAAAAACGCTGCATCCAGAGAATCATAGATCATATGTCAATATTTCTTGTTATCATGATAAATTGTAGCGAAAGTGGTTAGCGCTATCGCCTGGGTTCGACCCCTGGACCCGGTGTCTTTCTGTGTGGAGTATACAAGCTCTTCTTGTGTTTGTGTGGGTTTACTCTGGGTTCTCCAGTTTCCTCCCACTGTCCAAAGGCTTGTGGTTTAGGTTGACTGGCTACCCTACGTTGCCTGTAGGTGTGAGTGTGAATGGTTGTCTCTATGTTGTAGCACATGCTGTGTGTATTTACTGCACTTGTAGCATTTATTGATGAGGAGGAATGTTCCGGACTCCCAGATAGTGACGTACCCTATATACAGTCAAACCCTGTTAGCTTATGGGGGGGGTGAGCTGTCCAAAAGGATCATGGGGGTCAGGGTTGTGGCGGTGGCTCCTTTTTTGGCATATACAGTAGTAGAATGCAGTTGAATGCTAAATGCCTTACGGTAAAACTGTACTCCCACCAGCGACACTGTTGTGAGACGTGGTCTGTTTCATGGGGAGCAATGCATTATTGACTGTGTAGTGTTTGGAGTGGAAAACGGGTGGGTAATGCGGGCAGAGAAGGGGTGGAGAGAGCGTTGTTTGCTGGGAGTTGGAGTCTGTTTTGGAAAGAGCGACACAGGAAATGTAACACGAAAAGGTAACTGGTATATGAGTGCTCACTCATATTTCTGTCTGTTAATAAAGCCTCTGCAGCATCATTACCTGCATGAATTAATCAGACATGAGTTAATAATGAGAAAACAGTGGCCGTAACAGCAGCAGCAGTAGCATTAGCAGCATTAGCAGCAGCAGCAGTAGCACCAAGGTTACATCGCTAACATGGACCCAAGTTTGGCGAGCTATTGCTGGAGAAATACATACACCGGACACTTTGTACATTGGGTTGAGGATGGCAGCTTAACGAGGTAAATAACATGGAAGGAAAACCATTCAGCTGGAAGTCACTTTGAACAAAAGCATTGGCCAAATGAGTAAATGTAAATGTAAATGTAAATGTAAATGTGTTGTCCTGTAGTGGGTTGGCCTCTTGTCTAGGGTGAACCCTGCCTTGAGACTTCCCCATGACCTGAAATGGATAAGGAATTTAAAGACTGGATGAATATACAATAAGAACTTATTGAACTTAAGTATGTAGTAAAAGTGAAGATTTGTCATTGCGAACACATGCGTAGCAGTGGGCTATGGGTACCCTGCTCAAATGTACCTCAGTGGTACCTGGGCTGAGACATTTCATTCCCAAGGGTGATGTTCTAACCACTAAGCCATCTTGAAATATCGTGCATGTGGGAAAATTTCTAGTATTGTAATATGATATTTTTGCCATATCGTCCAGCCCTACTAGAGCCTCCATTTTAGCTTTCTTTCATTGTTAGCCAACAATTCTGGACTGAAGTACTTCTTTCAAAGTTGCTAATGGCTCCAGATAGAGTGAGCTTTTGAAGCCATCATTCCATGAAATAAAACCAGACTCGTCCGTTCTCTCTGGCTGCCCTGCTTGATGGAACTTCAGAGGCCGCGATGGAAACAGTCGGCTTCCTGCTCTCCTCCTCTCATTCAAGGCCATCCTTTATGGCTAGAGATTATACAGCAGCCTTATTCCTGCGCTGTGGGCAGTGAGCGTCTAAAAATGACTGTGTGTGTAAAAAAAGGTAAGAGTGTGCACCTCTGGCCATGTTTATGTGGGTTTCCTTCCGGTTCTCTGGTTTCCTCCCACAGCCCAAATGCTTAAGGTTTAGGTTGACTGGCTACTCTACATTACCCATAGGTGTCAGAGTTTGTGAATGGTGAGTGGTGCCCTGTGATGGTTTGGCCTCTTGTCTTGGGTTCATAGTCGGCTGGGATAGGCTCCAGCTTCCCCATGACCCAAAATGGATAAGCAGCTTAGAGAATGCATGACTATTACCTGTTATTGCGACATTCAGTGTCAGTCCACAGTGGGGCAATTACCCTTCATTCTAACAGTGTTATTTTTAGTAATTTTGTAGTATGAGGCGTTGGTGACAGTCATTCTTGACAGGCAGCATGGACTGGCAGCAGTTGTATTTGTTTCTTAATTTGCATCAACCACAATTGCACGTTTGTCCACCTTGGTGGAGTTTGTTGACCTTTACCATCAACCGTTCCTGCATTTGTGACATATAGTATATGTATGTATTTGTATAGGGCCTTGTCAAAGTTCCTGTACATCAACTTCAAGAACTGACTGTTCTTGGCCAGCATTAACATTTTGTGCAACAGGAGCTCCTCATTGGGATCAGACCAAACATGGCGTCTTGGTGGGTACTCACTACTCCGTACCTGGAACGCTCCATTGGGTTTGCCGTTTTGGGCTCCAGCCATCACAATACAATAATTCAATAATCCCTACACTCCTGTTTCTAGCACATCAACTAAAAGAACTGACTGTTCACTTGCTGTCTAACATATCCCATCCCCTGACCCCATCCCTCCTGGAGAGAGAGAGTGCGAGAGAGAAAGAGAAGGGAAGGAGGGAGAGAAATAGAAATAGAGATACACAGAGAGAGAGAAAGAAAGATATAGAGAAAGACAGAGAGGGAAGAAAGAGAAAGAAGAGGGAGAGAAAGATAGAGAGAGAGAGTGAGAGAGAGAGAGAGAGAGAGAGAGAGAGAGACAGACAGAGAGGGAGGAGAGAGAAAGAAGAGGGAGAGAAAGATAGAAAGATAGATAGAGAGAGAGAGAGAGAGAGAGAGAGAGAGAGAGAGAGAGAGAGAGAGAGAGAGAGAGAGAGAGA
>JBBIGC010000125.1:27774717-27787579 GCA_037576955.1 Lepidarchus adonis | reverse complement strand
TAAACTCTGTAAAGTTGCTTTGTGACAATGTCAGTTGTAAAAAGCGCTCTATAAATAAAATTGACTTGACTTGACTATTCTACACTATCCTGTTCTTTTATATACTATTCAAAAGGGAAAAAAAAACGGAAAAAAGAGCAACTTACTGACTCCGCTGTATTTACAGTGCTGGTGAATGGAACCAGAGGTCGAGTGGCCTTTTAGTGTTGTAGGCCTCACCAAAAATGATCATAAATCACAATGAGGATGAAGACTAACACATTATTTTGCAGATTATATTACTGTTATGGCTGATCGGTGTAGTGTCTAATGTACCCCTGCACCATGAACGGCTTAAAAAATACATACATCAAATCAGCCAGAACATTAAGACCACCTGCATAATATGAAGTAGATCCTCCTCCTGCCGTTGCACCTGCTTTGACTGGGATGCCTCATCTGTTCTGACCCATCAGTAAGCCTCGGGTGCCCATGGCCCTGTTGAGGATTCACCGGTTCTCCTTCTGTGGTGCCATCTACTGCAGCCCTGGAACACTCCACAAGACCTGCTGTTCTGGAGACGCAGCCTCTCCTTACACTCCTCCACATCAACTTCAAGAACTGACTGTTCATTTGCTGCCTAATACATTCCACCCCCCTGACAGGTTACACAGGTTTCACTTCAGCCGTCAGTGGTGATGTAATGGCTGATCTGTGTAAACTTTTGTGAAGTAATGTTTCGCTGCAGTCGACAACGCTGACTCCACAATGAACAATTCTGCCAATAAACCAATCTATCAAACCACTCAGGATGACTTTGTTTACGTCTGCGTTTAGAAAAGTCAATGTAATTCCTCTTTTATTCTCAACTCTGGAGGGAAATTCTCAAAGGAAAGTCTCGAAACTAATAGCTGTAAAACACTGCTGCAAACGTTGAGTTTAGAGGACGAACACAACGCCCCTCCAGCACCGGGAGCCAACGGAAAAGCAGCAAAGCAAGAAAACAATTCCATCCTCTTCTATGGCCTCACCGGGGCACTTTAAAACACAACTAAGGGACAGAGAGACGAAATAAAGAAAGAAACTCGGGACACGGACGTCTAAATGGAAGACAACATTAAGGAAAATATTGATTCTGTCCCTCCGAGCGTGACATCATGGTCAATAAAGCCCCCTACTTTGGCTTAATGGCGTTGCCTGGGCAATGGGACGAAGCACTTTGCCTCCGTCACCTCAACAACAATGCTGTAAAACAAGAGACTCTGCCCCTAAATTTGCTTTTATGGCCGACAGAAAATAAACTCTCTGTCAATAGCAATTTCTGTAGGTCAGTGCTGTGGCCCTGTGCAGGACTGAAAGGATTAGAGGGTGACGCGAGGCCGAGCAACATGTCTGGAGCAAGCAGAGGAAAACACTGATAATGTCATTTACTATGAAGATAATGGTTAAGAGAGCAGTGCTTATCTGTTACTGTCCTTTAGATTTTCTTTATGGAGGTCACCAATCAGCCATCACACTATGTATAGTATATATGATATATAAAGCAGATCAGTTCTTGAAGTTGAGGTGCTAGAAGCAGGAGCATTTAGATCTGAAAGGCTTTATTGTAATGGGTAGCGCATCTCCAAACCGCAGGTCTTGAGGAGTCTTCCAGGTGTGCACTAGTTAGTACCAACTGGGGAATTGCTGACAGGGTCCTGGGCACCCAAGGCTTACTGATGCATGTGGGCAGAGAATTCTGGTCAGATCCCAAAGAGTGGTCCCTATGGAAAATAATCGCGACTGCTGCAGTCAGAGTTCTAGATCAGATTAGATCAGATTTTGGCTGATAGGTGTATAGCTTTAATGCTAGAGCCTGGGATAAAATCCTTGGCTGGGTTTTGGGAATTGCCATGCATGTGAGAAAGGGGGGGGGGGGGGGTAAATTCAATATTTAGTAAAAGTCAAACAAGTTATTTTCCAGGTCAAGACCCAATAAAGGTTGTAGAATTTTTCCAATCTGACATGCACAATAGCGTAACGTTAACCGGGCAAACAACCGTAAAGACATGCTAGAGGCATTAACCTTTCCAACTATACCAGAAAACATTCATTAAAAGGTAATGCAGCAATGCTCCTGCTTCTGGGAATATAGAATATAAAATATAGGAGGAACCCATGTAAGATCAAGACAGACATGATGATTCAGAAAGAACACAAGCTATGCTAAAATTATACAGGGTTGTAATAACACCTGTTGCTCGGATAATGAATATGCATTAGTTATGTAAGCTCACAGATCTGCTCAGCAATAGAAAGAGCACAGGAACATACCTATGCTCCCGCTTCAATTTTTCATATTTTGATTATTTATGAATATTCATTATCCAAACGCGAAATTCCACTCAAGGTTAAAAGTGCTCGTCCCAAGGAATTTAGATCAAGGTTAAATATGTTCCTCACATGGTATTCAGATGAAGGTTAAGTCTCTCCACAAATTCTAAACAGGGATAAAGTGTTTGTGACATTAAATTCCAAACAAGGTTAAATTTGACTGAGCCAAGAAATTTCTATCAAGGTTAAATGCACTTGATGTATAAAATTCCAATAAAAATTTAATTCCATCCAGGTTAAATGTGCTGGAGCCATAAAATTCTGATCAACATCAAATATGTTCAAGCCATGACATTCCGATCAATGTTAAATGTGCTGGAGCCATGGAATTCCAATCAAAGTTAAATGTGCTTGAGCAACAGCATTTCAATCAGGGTTAAATGTGCTCGAGCCATAAAACTCTGACCAATGTTAAGTGTGCTGGAGTCATGGAATTTCAAAGTTAAATGTGATGGAGCTATGGAATTCCAATCAAAGTTAAATATTTGGGAGCCATGAGTCACTGACAAGGTTAAATGTGCTTGAGCCCAGGAATTCTGATCAAATCCAATTCCTTTAAGCCATAGAATTCTAGTCAAGCTAAAAAATAAGTTTGAGCCTTGGAATTTAAGGTCAAGGTTAAATGTCCTTGAACAGGGTTAAATGTGCTCGAGTTGTGGTATGAATTTTTAAATGAGATGTTTGCGGTGCTTTATAAAAAGCTGGGTGAGGCACAATCCATGCAATGTAAAAAAAAAAAAATAAATAGCTGGATTTCAAAGCAACAGTGAAGTCTGTTATAATCAACAGCTTATTACACAATTGAAACTATACGATTATATGGAAAAACGCTACAGACACAGTCTACATATATACAGTGGGCAAAAAAAGTATTTGGCAGCCACCGATTCTGCAAGTTGTCCCACTTAAAAAGATGAGAGAGTCTGTAACGTTCATCATACGTTCACTTCAACTGTGACACAGTGTATGATTTTTAAAGAATTTATTTGTATAATGGTGCAGAAAATAGGCATTTATTCTATAACAAAAGTTTACCTCAATACTTTGTAATGTAACCTTGGTTGGTTAAACGTTCCCTGTAGGTCTTCACCAGGTTTGCACACACTGTAGCTGGTATTTGGGTCCATTCTTCCATGCAGATCTTCTTAAAAGCTGTGATGTTTTGAGGCTGTCGCTGGGCAACACAGACTTTCATCTCCCTCCACAGATTCTCTATTGGATTGAGGTCTGGAGACTGGCTAGAACACTGCAGAACCTTAAAATGCTTATACGGAGCCACTTGTTCGTTGCCCGGGTGGTGTGTTTGGGATCATTGTCATGTTGGAAGATCCAGCCACGTTTCTTCTTCAAAGCTCATTGCCCAAAATCTCATGGCACCATTCATCTTTTCCTTAATAAGGATCAGTCGTCCTGTCCCCTTTGCAGAAAAGCAGCCCCAAAGCATAATGTTTCCGCCCCCATGCTTCACAGTGGGTATGATGTTCTTGGGATGCAACTCAGCGTTCTTCCCCCTCCAAACACGGCGAGTGGCGTTTATAGCAAAGAGTTAAATTTTGGTCTCGTCTGACCACATGACATTCTCCCAATCCTCCTCTGGATCATCCAGATGGTCTCTGGCAAACTTTAGACAGATCTGGACATGTGCTGCTTAAGCAGGATTTTAATTCATGACAACGTAGTGTGTTACTAATAATAGCCTTTGTTACTGTGGTCCCAGCTGTCTTCAGGTCATTGATCAGTTCCCCCATGTAGTTCTGGACTGTTTCCTTATCATTGTCAAACCTTTTTATACCCATTAGGTGAGATCTTGCATGGAGCCCCAGGTGGAGGTAGATTGTTAGAAATCTTGTATTTATTCCATTTTCTAATAATTGCTCCAACATTTTATCTCTTTTCACCAAGCTGCTGCCTATTGTAGATTTGCAGGTGAACAATCTTATCCCTGGCATCCTTAGACAGCTCTCTGGTCTTGTCCATGGTGGAGGTTGGAGTCTGACTGTTTGAAGGTGTGGACAGGTGTCTTTTATACTGATAACGAGTTCAAACAGGTTCCATTAATACAGGTAATGAGTGGAGGATAGGAGAGCTTCTTAAAGACGTAGTAACAGGTCTGTGAGGCCAGAATTCTTGCTTGTTTGTAGGAGCCAAATACTTATTTTCTGCACCATTATACAATTAAATTCTTTAAAAATCATATAATGTAATTTCCTGGGTTTTTTTTTACATTCTGTTTCTCACAGTTTAAGTGAACCTATAATAAAGATGAGAGAGTATGTAATGTTTAAGTGAGACAACTTGCAGAATCAGTGACTACCAAATACTTTTTGCGCCACTGTATCACAGAAGTGAGCGACTGACTGAAGCATCTGCTAATTGATAAAGCAAGAAACACAGTAAATGCAAAAGATATACCCAGACTTATGTATTGGAAAAGTGGGAAAAAAAGGGTGAAAATCTAAAGTTAAAACATGGTTAGATTTTATCTAAGCATAAACATTATAGAAATGAAATCGTGGCTCAGAAACCACGAGCTGTACTGAAGAACAGGATGAACGCTGATAATAAACAGCATTATTGTTCCTTATAGTAGTTGGTTTTTCCATCCATTGCTCCAGTGCTATAGTAACACAATTTTCCTCACCAATAAAACTTATTAGAATTTGAATTAGGGAGAGAGCCTGAGCTCCCATCAGTGGAAGTTAATAGATCACCCCATCAGAAAGGAGGAAATTACCTCCCGTGCGAGTCACTCTCCAGTGATTAATTGATCTAACGGAGGAAAAAAAAAAGAGAGTGAGGCTGATGGGGCCCGGAAAAGAGGTGAACGAGTCCTGGATTTGCATGGATAGATCCGTGTCCCAATTTGACCGCAGCCAAGATACAACGTTTTTATCCGTGTAAGCCTGATTTGTCTTTGTCCAAGTATTCAAACATCTGATCTAGATTCAAACCCAGTAGACGGGACATCAAGTGCAGCAGCGTTTCTGATACAACAGAGAGCAAGAAGATACAACAGAGAAGCAGAGTTTTAATGGACAAACTGTAATGTTGCACGACTGGAGACGTCATTGATGAGAACTAAATTGCAAATATCATGTATTTACAATCTATTTGAACCATTTTTGAGAAAAGAATGAGGAATGTCGTGAAAATGTAGCATTAGACCTTCGACCTTGCTTACACTTCATCCACATACACACTGAAAAGACAATCTTAACCATATATGTGATTGGAACGAGGTCAGATGTCTTGGCCCTGTCATTTGCCACCTAATACACCAATCAACATACAAACCACTGACAGGTGAAGTAAATAACACTGACAAGTTATTCTACTACAGTGGCACCTGCTGGGGTGGGTATATTAGGCTGCAAATGAACAGTAAGTTCTTGAAGTTGATGTTGTAGAAGCAGAAGAGTAAGGATATGAGCCAGTTTAAAAAAGTGATGGGTAGACAACTGAGCCAGAATCATCTTCACAGGACTCATTTATAACCGTTGAATACACATACAACAGGACCTAAAAGATGTGTACACCTCTTCCAATGCAGACGTTTTGATATATAGAAACAAACTTGACAATAGAATGTGCTTTATATGTACATAAACTCTGACCCATGCGCATGGACAGCAGTGAACAAAATGTGAGCAGCATCAGTACATATATAACAATTCCATGTGCTAGTGAGTCATACACTGTACATTTAATTTCACGTATTGAGTCACATATAGTGAAAACCAACCAGACAGAACCGCTCAATACCGGTACAAATACAGGTACACAATTACCACCATTACCAGCAGGAATTAGCCGACAGGTATATATTATATTTAACAATAAAACTATTAATTTGTTCTAAAGCTTACTTGGGAAATACAAGAAGTAACTGTACATCAAAAAGCAATTTGAACCAAAGTCCAGTTTCCAAAAGGCAATCCACACAGTTGACTGCGCGCACAAATTTATTTACGTAAATAGAAAACATGCGCATTCTATAAATGTGGTTCAACAGCACAATGGCCTGGTTCAACAGCGCAATGGCCTAGTTCAACAGTGTGATGGCTTCTGAGTAATGTAATAAAAACATTTCTAAATGTTCATTGTTCATGTATTGAATCATTTCTCTTAAAAATGCAGATGACAGCGGCGATCTTCTCAAGGGCATAACGTTCCTCACGTGTGTGGCAAAACTAACGTGTGAACAATCCCAGGTAGAGTGCAATTTATAAAGTGTATATATTGCTTTCAGGTGTGCGGGCGCACATTTTCATAAATCTGAGATTTTCTTTGCGTACGTCTTTTTCGTCATTTTGAGCGTACACTAAGTTTTATAAATTGAGAACCCAGGTCTTGTGGAGTGTTCCAGGTCTGCAGTGGTAATGCCATCTGAATATGATCCAAAGAAGGACAACTGGCAAACTGATTGAAAACGTCACGGGTACCCAAGGCTCAGTAATGCATGTTGGGAGTGAAGGACTCTAGGGAATGATGATGAAATTCATTTAATTCGCCCAATATTGACCATCATGGGCACTCAAGAGTGAGCAAGCCCAACCCTAACCATAGCTTGATAGCTCAACAACCAAACCTTATGTGCAAAAACATTTTAAATATAATGGTCATTGTCACAGCAAATACAGAATAATCAATATTCCATGACAATTTCCATACAATTACCTGTGCCCTACTAGTTCACAGCATGCTTGCCCATACTGGATCACATGCTGTTTCACCTTGATACACCTAGTAAAGTCCTCCTAGTGTGTGTATGGGGGTGTGTTTGTGTGCTCACCATTGCTGAAGCTCCAGTTGTGCCTTATATCGCTCCTCTTCCAGACCTTTCTTCAGCTCTTCAGTGATCTTTCTTCTCAACTCAAATTCATCCACTGAAAATAAAAAATACAAATATAATGTCACAGAAAAACACAGTTAAGAAGAGTGGATGAAGTGGGAAATACATGATTATTAATTAAGCAATTAATCAAGAAGCACATTTTGCACACATGCTCAGCCAAAAGTCTGTCAGGACTAAGAGCAGCTTGAATAACGTCAATTCCAATACAATTTTTTTCCTGATTAAGTATTTACTACACTTCGCCTTTTGTAACCCTTTAGGACCAATCAGAATTAATCTTTTTGTGGATTATTTAATTAATAATTTTATCATTGTTATAAAATTAGTATTGTTAAAAAAGCCACACATGAACAACGTGAAGAAAATATCTAATTGGTTTTTTTTTTAGTATTTCAATTTGAATTTAAACATTTTTTTTCTTAACATGATTTTTTACACCAAATAAAATACATTTTTCAAACTTGAGGCATGAGTACTAAACGTCACATGCCAAAAAAACAATTCACAAGCTTTTTGGGCGATGGACGATACAGGTAAAATTTCATAGCACAATACTTATCCAATTGGTCAATTTTCCAGATACTCAATATGATACTCAATTTTTGACACCCCCACATTATAACGTATTTCCACGACAAACCTGGAGTTGGGTGTGTCTTGTTTAAATGGTGCATTCTATATCCCCAAATGATTAGTTGAATTTAAATGTACTGTTTACTGCAGCAATGAACAGTTTGAAAAGTAATGCAAAGCAAATACGGATCAGTGACGGGGGTTTTGTCGAATTCCTCCCTAGTGCTGCATACAACCTAATACATTCTCTCAGCTCGTGCAGATTTTCTGTATATTCCATAAATGTGTCTTAATGTAAAACTCACACATTATACTAGTATTTGAAGATAAAATGATGTTTTTCTGTTACTGTTAATGTTTATTTAGCACTGAACGCAGCGATATGTTTAAACGAAGCCGCTTTGCTAAAGTATCGTGGCAGAAATGAAATATTACTACTGTTAAACTAATAGAACTTCATTTAAATTTGGTTAAAACACTGAGGTACAAAGTGAAATCCGAGAGGCGTGCCCATGAAAGGGGGTAGGATTTTGGCACAACACATATCATGTAGTTTTTGTGTTGCAGCATAATATTTGTTAATTTTTCATGCTCAACTACGGTATAATGTCACTGGTATAAAGTTGCAAAGGCTCCAGGGGCCAAATTAGATGCTTTTACTTCAGATCGATCAATTCAGCAATGCTGTTGTTAATATCAGATTATTTTAAAGTTTTAAAACACAAATGAGCATTTTCTGCAGCTTATAGAATGGGGCCTATAACGTGGGGCAGCCAGTTAGGGCAGAATGGTGGAAAATATCTAAACCAATTTTTTTCAACAGTGTTTTGTCATTGTACAATGTTTTTCCCACCGAGGCCCTACTTTTGTACATGAACATTAAATGTAATTAGCCAGAAAGTCGATTCACAAGCTCTGCGTTGTTATTATGATGATTATTATCACATTTACATTTATTAATTTGGCTGACATTTTGTCCAAAGTGACTTTCAAGCTACAAGAATAATGAAATATTTACTTTGCACAGGATAACACTGATGTGAGTGCTACAAAGAAATTCAACACATTCCTCTGCATTAAATACAGACATGAACAATAAGTGGTATATTACTATCTGGGAGTGCTAGATTATTAATATTATTAGTGTTATTATTGCTGTTGTTATTACTACTACTATTACCTTTCATTATTATTAAACTTTTCCAAACAGGAGGAAAGGTGTCAAATCATATTACATTTAAAGCACATTAAGAGCCAGTCTGCGGACTAAAGTGTCCCTGAACAAGGCACCTAACCCCTACTGATCCCATGGGGGGGCAACAGTGGCTGCCCACTGTCCCAGGTGTGTGTCCTCACTGTCCCAGGTGTGTGTCCTCACTGCCCCAATGATAAATAAAAAATAAGCAGAAAATACATATAAATACACAGAATCAAATGGAAAACATTTTCTCCAAATGATTAATACTGTAAAGTAATACTTCTGACACCTAAACCCAAATGCTGTAATGATGATAAAAACTACTGTGTCTCATCACTTAAATGCTAGATAATATTACAAATAAAAAGCACCTCAGTGTGATGGCATATAGGTCTAAATGTGCACCACTGTGTCCTGTGAAGGTGCTGACTGTAGTCAAACATTTAGAGATGAGCAGGTCCGTCTCTAAAGCACTTAAAGAGCTTCATTTAATAATGCATCTGTGCTTTAACAGATGGAGAGTTAATCTGCTCCAAAAAATAAATCACAAAGTAGGTCCCTGCACTATCACTGAGAAAAAGAACGGAGGAAAAAACAAACACCAGATGGAGAGACGTGAAAATAACTCCACAAATGTGTTCCTGGTGTCTCGTGCTCAACATCTCCTTTTCCAAGCCTTTGCAGAAAAGAAAGAGAGAGAGAGAGAGAGAGAGAGAGCGAGAGCGAGAGCGAGAGAGCGAGAGCGAGAGAGAGAGAGTTTGAGATGTTTAACACTTGTTGCAACTGTAAGAGTATGTTTGTGAGTCACTGATTCTCTTAAGAGTTTGGACATAAATGCACCAAATATCTCTATCAAATCTGCCCACTGTCTAATCTAAGAGCGTTTGACAGCACAATAATCAGAACATTGCAGTTGGTATTGGACAGAGCTGATTTGTGGATTTATATCCGATCTCTTAGGCCTTGTCCACACGTTTGAGAGCGAACTGAAGACCCACAGTGTTTCTGCACGTTGGAGCGAATCCGACTGTGCACACAGGCTTTCAGGACTCTCGTTTGGTTGACTCCATGTTCATGGCATTAAAAACATGTTGCGTTTCCTTGGCATTAATTTCTGATGAGCGTCAAGTAAATGTCTGCATTGTCTTCACGTGTAATTAATCTACTGTTCTGGAGAACTGAACATATCCCATGATGCTTCACACGCTGGAATTAGAGGGTGAACCCAGTAGGGGGCGATGTTTTCTCTGCATACATCGCTGTAACAGGAGAAATTTTACCATAATGACACCAGCGTTCGCTCTAATAAAGTTAGAAACTGTATGTACTATGATTAGAAAATAATATATTAATTTACATATCATACACACACACACACACACAAGCAGGTCCTCTACTTACGACGGGGTTCCATTCCTCAACGTGTGTCAAATTTTGACTTAAGTCAAAACCCCTTATACAAGTGTCTACTGTGTTTTACACTGCGTCAGTCCACCAGAGGGAGACATTCACTCACCCGAGACTCTGTTTTGCACTTTGTAGCTTTTTATTACAGTTACATTCACTAGTTTTTCACACTATATAAAAAACAAAAAAACAGTTTTAGGCAGCGTTGTAACCACAATTTTTTATAACTTGAGTATATTGTAAGTCGAAGACTCCATACATACATATACATATATATATACACACACACACACACAGTCTTATGCAAAAGTTTGGGCACTCCTTGATAAATAACAGATTTTGGTGATTTTTTTAATTGAAAAAATGGTATCACAGTCTCTCTAGGACAACACACAATATTTTAAGCAAACATTGATGCATAGTTACTTTTTATGCCATAAATTGAACAAATATAAAAAATAAAAACATTATTATGGCACTGTGCAATGTTTGCTGAAAATATGTATTGTTTCAATGTCCTACAGATACTGTGCTTACAGCTTTTCAATTACAAAATCAGGGGTGCCAAAACTTTTACTGTATATAATGTGTGTGTATATACAGTGTTGTGAAAAAGTGTTTGCCCCCTTCCTGATTTCTTATTTTTTCCATGTTTGTCACATTTTAAATGTTTCAGATCATCAAACAAATGAGAATATTAGTCAAAGACAACACAAATAAAATAAAATGTGTTTATTTTAAGGGAAGGATTTTATTACTAAGCCGCCTAAACCTAATAACTGGTTGGGCCCTTAGCAGCAACAACTGCAATAAAGTATTTTCTCAAAAAGTTCTGGGAAACATCAAGACGTTTTCTGGCAAAATTGAGATGAGGCCTAATGTTCTTTTAATCACTTAATCTGTGGTTTGCACCTTGGCACTCTGCCACGCAGGCGAGTCTCTTTATTATAGGTCACTCAGCGCTTTAATTTATCCAAGATTTGAACAGCAGTGTGAACTAGGCCTCAAGAGAACCAGTGACCCACAAACTGCAACAAGTGTGAAACATCTCAAACTTCTCTCGCTCACTGGCTCCGTCTCTCTCCACCCATCCATCCCATCTCTCCCTGTCTGTATTTATTTTTCTGTGGACCTCGGTCAACCGAAAACACAAATCGGTTCGATTTGTGTTTCTTTCTTGTGTTTGAGAGCAATGCATTGTGGAATATGTAGTGTCTGGTGGGGGAGGGAAGGTGGAAAGAGTTGCTTTATGGGAGTTGTAGTTCGGTTGGTAGCACGATGCTAGGGCAACAAAAGTGAAGCCCTGAAGCTGAAGTAGCGGTTTCTCTGCACTTCGCAAAGCAAATATGGGAAAGGTAACAATAGCTTTGCTGTTACTTATGTAAATTAATAACACATCCCCATGGTTCTGTGATGTATCGCTAAGTCATTGGTGTGCGATTTATCGTTTATCGCAAAATTGCGATAGATTGAAGAGGTCCCTCCCCAGGCACCACTGAGGAACCCTTGAGCAAGTTGTCATGCTAATCAAAGCTTAGCATCATGTTAATGTGATACTTTAAGACAACTGGTCCCACCACTGAGAAGTTTACACTACTGAACCCACAGTGCTGGTACTTGGGTAGACACACACTACCAGCACACTCTTCTCAATGCTTGATGAAGACCCAGCTGGAACAAAACACTATTTCGAAATAAATCAGGAGCTAAAAGAAGAGTGAGCAGGCATGTATTAAAGCGGAACCTGCGTTTTCCTCAAAACAATCCTTTCTCAAGAAGAGAAGTCAAATAACAGCAGACTCGTGGCAAAACAGACCTCATGCATTCCACGTAGCATCAGAACAGCTTCAATCTTTATTCATCACAATGCACGACTGGCGCAGCAGATGTGTTTCGGTGCACACGGCACAAAAGGAAACTGTCCGTTTTAAACCATCTGTAAAGCCGGATACATGTCAGAGTAGAATTTAAAAATCTGCATCTACTATTAAAAATGTATCAATGTTTAAATTGTAATTTAAATGCGATTATTTTATTATACAATGTTTTTCCTAAACAGACCCTACTTTCTGCTATAAATGTTTTTTTTTATTAAACTCTTTCATTAATGCTCCCAATCAAAATGTACTGAATGACATGAGGAAATAAGATGTCAAAACATTTAAATAATGCATATTCATCCAGTTTATTCCATTTGGGGTCATGGGGAAACCAGAGTCGATCCTAGCTGACTAGCAAGGTTCACCCTGGACAGGAGGACAACCCATCACAAAGCACCACAGACACAGATTCACACACTCACACCTATGGGTCATTTAGAGCTGACGGTCAACCCGAGGTCCACAGGGGGGTTTAGATCTTAAATAAATGACCTGGGTGTTTTGTAGCACCGTTCGATTTGTGTTTGTTTCTTGTGTTTGGGAGCAATGCATTGTGGAATATGTAGTGTCTGATGGGGGGGGGGGGGGGGGGGGAAG
>JBBIGC010000125.1:27690193-27715685 GCA_037576955.1 Lepidarchus adonis | reverse complement strand
TTTACATCAACTATAAATACACACTTACATACATACTTGTTTTAGTTACTAGTTGTGTAAAGGTAAGTAACCCAAAGAGCAATTACAGACAAGACACACACACACACACACACACACACTCTCTCTCTCTCAAGTTCACTTGTAACTTAATCATTAAATTACCATCAATGTAATAAGTGCAAGGTTCATTTATACACCACATTTAAACACAGCTTAAGATGACCAAGTGCTATAAAAGAACTTTAATATTAAATTAAAAAGTACAAAACATTCGAATATATTTGTCAATAATAACTTATATGGGACAAAGCACAGAATATACATAAAATAGCATAAAAATTTATGTCTTTTTTCTGAAAGCAACTCAAAACAAAGTAGGGTTCTGTAGTGCCTTACCTGCTGTTGAACTCTCTTCCTCCTCATGAAACTCGATCATTTAGGTGCTGGATCATTGCCGTGCTGCTCTCGTGCAGTGCCACTTTGCCTATTTTGCAGTTAGTAATCAATTTTTATCGATTAAATCGATTTGTTGTTGCAGCCCTTGATTAATGCTTGCTTATGCCAAAACACTAGCAGATTTCAACAAGGCCATTCAGAGTGGGATTGTTGTGAACTGGTATATTATACTGGCCAACGTTTTTCTTTTTTACAGTAATGGTGAATAGAGCCAGAGCTTGTGATGTCTACAAAACAAATACAGAAAATGTATTTACTCCAAACTCACCCATATGTCTTCAAGTCTACAAGTGTCTTCTGCATTTCCATATGGAATGTTGATGGTGGTAAAATAATTGTAAATCTGAAGAACACATTCTTTTTTTTGACTATTTTGCCTGCATGCACCCATTAAAAAAAAATGTGACCAAAACCTTCTCAGAAATATCAACTGGTAGTGTACTACATTTCCCCAACGCTGTGGATTATACATTTCACAATCATATAAAAAAACCTTTGCTCACCCCTGAAACTGATCTATGAGATATGACCTGAACATCCCTTTAACTTTTCAACGTCTGGTTCCATTCACTATGACTGAACAGTTCTGAACTGGTTTGTTTGTCTAGAGCCTTTAACTCAAAACCACTGTGAAGGGCTTTACTTGTATCTAAATGGTTAAATCATGGAGACTTGTTTAGAAAAATGGCCCTTTAGCCATAGTATTCTGCTTACCGTTTCATGCATATTTTTCTAATTATGAGATCCTATTGGAAAATCTAAATTGTTATTCCAGTCCACTCATGCCTTGTGCAAGGCTGGTGCTCTAGTTAATTCATCAGTGACTTTTGAATATTTTATAATGGATAGTTTTCTTACTGCTGTTGCACGTTCGTTCCCGAAAGCCATTTTTATTGACATTATAACATCCTTGTAGCAATTATGTGAGCAAGCTTTAGTTGCAAGTTACTCCCTCACTGAGCATTTAAATTACATACTACCTGCTTTCCAATATGCAGAGCAGTACTTATGGCCGACTAGGTAATTGTTCAGCTTTGCTATGGCTCATTTGTAGTGTTAAGCAGGAGGAAAGTATATAATCTCACAGTTCTGCACTAATATCTGCCTCTTTTACATGAATGGCTGAATTTTATTTGCCCAGCTTATTTTCTCCTAAGCTCTGATGGGGTCTAAAGTGCGAGAAATGACGATCTGTTGTGGTTACGGCGAATGTGCCACTTGCAGTGCAGGCTATTGAGCTTTGCTGCTGCCTACTTGTTGCTTTCTGGTGCCATTGATTAAATTTTTGTAAATTTTCCCTGACAGAGAACTTTTTTTACCACAATATAATATTTAAACAGGAGAATGGTTTGAATTTCAGATGGTGCAGTGGTCAGTGCTTTCGCCTCGCAGCAAGAAAGTCCTGGGTTTAATCCCTATGTGGAGTAATCAATCTCTCCCTGTTTGTGTGGGTTTCTTTCTGGTTCTCCGGTTTCCTCCCACTGTTTAAAGGCTTTTGGTTTAGGTTTCCTGGCTACTCAACATTACACTTCCCATAGGTGTGAGTATGTGTGAATGGTCGTCTGTCTCTGTGTTGTTCTTCGATGGGTTAGCTTTCTGCGTGATCACTGCCTTAGACAACTGGGATCGGCTCCAGCTTCCCTGTGACCTGAAATGGATGAATAATCAAATATAATTGAGAAAGTTTAATAATAATGATATCAAAAAATGCATGGTTGGTGTATTCGAGGTCTTGCACTTTACATATACTACTCAAGCCGAAAAATTAACAAATGGTCTGGCTAAAAGAGATTCTTTAAATCAAGATGTTGAAATATTGGGGAAAAAGTTGCAATTAGATATTTCCCCATTAACTGGGATCAGATCCAGCTTCCCCACAATGGTATGTTCACAATGACAAAAAACAGGGGGTCTCAGACTTATTCCTTATTACTTGTTCCTCATCGTGTCGTAAGTCAAAGCCCCTTACACATAAGTGTGTAATGCCCTGCAGCCATTCCTCTGTCAGTCCACCAGAGGGAGACATTTACCCACCTGAGTCTCTGTATTGCACTTTTCTGAGCATTTTATTATGCAAATCAGAAGATTTCATCCTCAGCCCGGGCACCACTAAGGAACCCTTGAGCAATGTACTGTCCCACTTCACTTTCCCCAAATTCTTTTGATATCTGCCTTCTGTTCCACATGTGCATATGTGATGTTGTGAACAAGGTGTGCTACACCCCACAGTTCTCACTGAAGTGCGGCCAAGAAGCAGTAGCCAATAGAAAAAGTTATTGGTCTTACCTCTGCTCATCTCGGTCGCCTGTCGACACGTCACTGGAAAACAGAAGAAATCACCACATGGTGTTATGAGTGTTGGTGTTCTTCAAGGAGAGGTCAGGTCGGCAAATTTTCAAACTTTTATTTGAGAGAGCGAGAGAGCGATAGTCTTTTAATTGTAGACAAAGTAATAAAAGTAACATTTTACAGTGTACAGGTAGACATTTTTGGAAGAGGGATTCTTCTGATGGGGGATCCCAAAACAGAAGGTTAAGAAGATGGTGAGCACAGAGCATCAGCTGCCTTGAAAAGTCTCTGACCACACTTAACTATGAGGTTCCAGAAAGTCTGGGAGAGAGAGATTTCATCTTTGATGACCCGAGACATGACGATCTGGAGAGGTTAAGACAGGACGGGCCCTGAGGCCCAACAGGTGATGGCTTTGGAGAATTGAATTAATGGTATAAATACCAGAATGTTTATGTAGCTATTCAATAGTTATGGTAGAGTTAGTATCGATATCAGTATTTCATTGGAGGTGGAAAGTGATATCATGCATCACTTATTACTCATTGTTGTTCTCTGGAGTTGACCAGTGGAGGATCGGTTCCTCATCAGAACCTTGGTTTCTTCCTACAGTTTAGGGAGTTTTTCCACAGCTCCAGCTTGAACCCGGACTCTGTAAACTGCTTTGTGACAACAAAGATATGGACAAAATATCCGTATTGCAATTATACAGCTACATGTTGCACTTTTAATATATATTAATCTATTCAAGAGTTCAGATCATATTTCTCTAATTAAAAATTGTCTGAAGTGTATAAATGGGTTAAAGCTTCATAATGTCTTCACCCATACGTCTATATTTAGAAACACTTACATTTAGAAACTAAAACCTGCCCGCTTTCAAATAATCGCTTTTGTGATGTCACAAAACCAACACATTTCCATATAGCTTCTTTTTTATCCTACAACGCTTTAGCCCCACCCCCAGAATGTAGCTCTGTCATTTGGTTAAAGGAAGGCTCATTTGCATATACAGATATTGCGATACCCTGCGTTTTACACTGAGGCCCTGTTTCATTTTTCTCTCTGAACGTGTGCTTAGGCTAATTCAGATCTAGATTGTACATGCAGTCATTATTCAGGGTCATTATTTTTAAACATCTGAAATTAGAAGTAATAACGATCGTAACCCCGTCCCCTTCAGTTAGTCATTACTTGCCATATGTACTGTAAGACGTTTGTGTTTCAGGACCTTTTAGTGGCTTTTTTCTCTTCTATTCCATTAAAGCCTTGTGGGATCAATGCCTTGCCTTTATCACGTCGTATTCATAACTCCCTCATTTAGAGAAATGGTATAATCCATAAAACTACCCCAGTCTGCATTTCCTTAAGTACCCGAGTTAGCGAGGAAAAACAAAAGCATTGGGAGAAAAGAAGGGAGATAATGATGGCACTTAAGAGAGCACTTACCCAGGGCAAAAATGAACTCCGCTCTCTGCAACTGTTATTCCTCTCGCTCCTTTCTCTGGATATGACACTCTGCTCAGCTCATATCACGCGTGTTGTTGCTCTAAATGGAAGTATCTGTAAACTCATTTGGTTGGATATTAAACTACTTTATGTGTTGGCTGTAGTAATTTAGATATTTAAAACATTTTTCGCTTTTTCAGACACTGAATAACTCGTAATTTTACTGCCGGTACTTTTACCTGTACATCTATATGATATAAAAAAATAAACATTTCTTCTGCTTAGTTCTTATGCTCAGAGTTTTGATTAGAGCAGCACGATTAATCATAACTTTATTGGTATTTAGATATGCATATTTGGGATAGATATGTCATTAATGGCTCTGAAGAAGGATACAGATTTTAAGACAGATATACTTTAGAGCTGTGTTATTAAACTAACAGGAACAACAGCTAAGTAAATTAGAGGAGGAAGAGGGAGAGCAGGAAAAAGAATAGTAAATAGGAAGAGGAAGAAGGAGGTGGAATGGGGAGAAGAAGGAGTGAAAAGAAGGATAAGGAAAAGGAAGCATAAAAAGGAGGAGGAATAAAGGAAAAAAGGAAAGAGTAAGGAAGGAAGGAAGAGGAAAAAAGGATGAGGAAGATGGTAGATGTAGAAGGAAACAGAGGAGTAAGAAGATGTAAAGGAGAAGAGGACGAAGCAGGATGAAGAAGATAGTATAAGAAGTAGGAGGAAGCAGAAAAGGAAGAAAAAGGACAAATAAAAAGGAAGAGGAAGAAGGAGTTGAATGAGGAAGATGGTAAAAGTAGGAGGAATTGGAAGAATATGAAGGAGGACGAATAAAAAGGAAAAGGAAGAAGGAAGGGAATGAAAAAGGAAGTGGAAGAGGAAGGAATAGCATAAGGGGGGAAATGGTAGAAGTAAGAGGAAAAGGAAGAGTAAGGAGGAGGAATAAAAAGGAAGAGGAAGAAAGAAGTGGAGGAAGAGTAAAAAGGAGGTGGCAGAGGAAGATGGTAGAAGTAGAAGAAAAAAGAAGGGTAAGAAGGAGGATGAAGATGAAGGAAGACTAAGAAAGAGTCAGTGGGGCATAAAAGTATTTGGCAGCCATGGTTTCTGCAAGTTGTCCAACTTAAAAAGATGAGAGAATCTATTCATCATACATTCACTTTAACTGTGAGAGACAGAATGTAAAATAAATCCAGGAAATCACATTGTATTATTTCACCAGGTTTGCACACACTGTAGCTGGTATTTGGGTCCATTCTTCCATGCAGATCTTCTCAGGAGCTGTGATGTTTTGGGGCTGTTGCTGGGCAACACAGACTTTCATCTCCCGCCACAGATTCTGTATTGGATTGATGTGTCTCATGTATACAGTCAAACCCCGTTAGCTCATCACACCTGCTTCTCTCCATGAAAGACTGCAGGACAGATTTCCTCCCATGTAATTTACCCCGTTACTATAACTCGCCATCCCCGCCTCTCGCCAGATTTAGGACCCAGACCAATAGGGGTGAGCTAAAGAGGTTTGATAGTATGTGTTTGTGTGTGTGCGTCTGTGTGTATGGTGTTATAACACCTTTGGAGCAGTGGTGAGGAGTACTTACTTAATCTCTTTCTGTTTTTTGTCATTTATCTGCAGCTACAACGATAGACCATTAATCAGCGTCTTAGGCTTGTGCTTTAACAGCGCCGTAGAGTAAACAAAAAGGTAATTAATTCATTAATTGCACATATTATATGGCAATTAATCATCAGCAAACACTGATTGTGACAAACCCGGTCCAAAACTGTTGTCCTGTCATATGTATCTGCTTGCAGGCAGCCTGAAGGATTAACTTTATCCGTCTTAATGGAGACAGCATTGCCATTTGCATGGCACTGTAAACAATCCACCATTAGCGTGTCATGGCATCACTGAAAATGCGAATTTTGAGAAAATTGGCCTGCCGTTGAAAATGGGACATTTTTCTTTTTTTCCCCTTTTTCCTGGAAAGGATATTAAAACCAAGTGATGTGCTGTTATGTGCTATTGTCTCAAGCATTATAGTGGCATCCTGTCATTATAACCTGTTGAGGGAAAAAGAGTTCAGTTTAGGGCTCCAGGATATGGACAAAAGATCAATATTGTGATTTTTTTTCAGCTGTATATTGCATTTGCGACATTTTTTAATATATTAAAGGGTTTGTGTAACTTTTTTCTAATTAATCCCCAATTAATATGTGAGTTGTGTTGAATCTTCAGTGTCTCCACTCATACAGTCCATGCATGAAAACTCATACAATACTACAACAGTTTAGCTCCGCCCTTTTGCAAGTACGTTCAAAGAAGCTCTGTGATTGGTTAGAGGCTTTGCATATTGCAGACTTCGGCGAGATCAGTATTGCGTAGATCGATATTGCGATAACAATGTACAGACGATATATTGGGCACTTTTTCTCTATATTTCAGTGATTAATTTTTATATTTTTTTATAGAAGTGTCCAGCACAGTTTGGTGATTTGCCTGATCAAACCTGGGTCAGTGTAGTGAGGGTCTTTGAGGAGGGGAACCACCCAAATGTCCTAAACTTTGAGCTCTTCTGACTTAGATGGTCATTGAGACAAACTGTGAGATCATTTCACAGGACTAATTCCATCATTTGCTGATATAAACCCATCACCCTCAGAGCTCAGTTTAATTTAGCATTAAATTAAAGAAGCAAAGTGTGTGTGTGTGCGCACGCGTGCGTCTGGACACACAAATAGTCATTGACGTTTGAGCCAAAGCATAAAATCGTTTTTTTTTCCTCTGGTGTAATTAATGTGTATCAGGTCCTTCACCTCGAACAGGTCTTTTATGAGGAAATAGACCTACTGTGATTAGACGAGGAACAGAGACTCATTCCTCTATGCACTTCTGTGTGTCTCTGGCAGCTTACAGCAGTTCAGGTAGGAGACGGTTGCTATAGAAACCTCCACATAGGCGGGAAGGCATCCTCGCATGGTGCTCAAGAACGAGGGTGGCTCAGAGAAACTGGTGAATCAGACATACACAGGTCTCAGTGTGACACAGTGGCAGCTCTTAAATCTCACTTTCTGTTTCTCATAATAAATGAGTCAACACTGATCAACCATAACACTAAGCCCATTGTTCATTTGCTGGCGTCAATGTTCTTCACCTGACCTGGCAGTCATTTCTTGAAGTTGATGTCCTGGAAGCAGGAGCGTGAGGATCTGAGCCACTTGGACGACAGGAGAGTCTGTGGAACAGCAGATCTTGTGGACTGCTCCAGGTCTGTAGTGGTGAGGCTCTACCAAGGAAGGACAACTGGTGTGTTTTTGACAGGGTCATGGACGCCCAAGGCTCATTGATTTATGTGGCTGAGTGTGGTCCAATCACAAAGAGTAGCTCCGGTTGTGCAAGTCAGAGCTGTTTCAGCAGCGTGGGGGTGGGCTGGGGGGGGGCTACTTAATATTGGGTAGGGGTTCTTAATATTATGGCTGATAGAAAGAAAAGTAGTGTCTCAGGACCTTATAGCAATCTGGGGTCTGTGGTCAGTAACTGACTAAATGACAGGGGACTAATATCCTTTCAGTCTGTAGTCCTCAGGATCTGTTACTTCAGAAAGTACAACGGGATCCTTGACTAAACCGGAAAATGACTTGTTTGTCTCTTTCCGTAACTTGTATATTAACAGAAAGCTTCATTAAACGCTGGTTTCGGACAGTAGGGGCTTCCCCCTCAAGTACAGGAACCTTGTTCCTGCTTTAATTCCGAAACATCTTCTCAGTGGGTGTTGTGCTAACAATGCAATGGCTTACAATGGTTTTTCTGGATCTTGCGCCAATGTATTTCCAGCCTCAGTAGAGAATTTGCTCAAGGACCTATTGACAAGATCCAAAAACAAAGGAAAACCAGAGCAAGAAAATGAAGGCGGCATTTACAGTCAAACACTGTTAGCTCACTCCCATTGGGCTGAGCCTAAAATGTGGCAAGAGTCGAGGTGGCAAGCTGTTCCAACGTTCTGTTCTTTTTTTTTTGTTGTTGTTTTTTTTTGTTGTTGTTGTTGTTTTTTTTTTTTGTCATATATGGTAGTAGAATGTAGTTGAACGTCTACTAAATGCTTTACGGTAAATACTGGACTCCCACCAGAGACATTGTGTTGTGAGATGTGGCGTATTTCTTGGAGAGAATGGGTGGGTAATACAGGCGGAGAAGGGGTGGAGAGAGTGTTGTTTGCTGGGAGTTGGAGTCTGTTTTGGAAAGAGTGCAGGTTAGCGACATAGGAAAGGTAACTCGGAAAGGTAACTGGTATATGTGTGTTGCTTGCAGGCGTAGACGTTCGCACATATTGTCGGCTGTTAATAAAGCCTTTGCAGCATCATTACCTGCATGAGTTAATCTGGTAAGAGTCAATAATGAGAAAACGGCATTAGCAACGGTAGCATTAGCAACGGTAGCACAGAGGCTACAAGTTTGGCGAGCTATAGCTGAAGTATGCATATATCAGACACTTTGCACATTGTGGCGAGGGCGAGAGGCAAGGATGACAGCTTAATAAGGTACATAACATGGAAGGAAAACAGTTCTGCAGCCTTTTAGCTAATGGGGTTTGACTGTCCATGTTCGTCTACTTGTGTTGTAGACGCCATCATTTTTGTCCTGCTTGAGTGAACGTCAGGACAGCTGCAGAGTGGTGGAAAAAGACCTGAGCCAAGCTTCACAGCTGAACAATGGATACGGAACTTAAGTTTTTCACATGGTGCTGTCATTTATCTCCATTGCCAAATGTGTTCAGAAATAGTCACTTTCACTTTCAGAACTGTAACAACCGTTACACCAAAATACAGTACAAATTAATTAGTTTCAGTTCAGACCTTAGTATTGTGTTATTTTTTTAAAGATCTAGATTTCTATACATTATTCAAGGTCTGAAAACATTTCATCTTTATTATATTGACAATTTTTTTCTGCAGGTAGATTCTGGAAATGAAAATGTTTTGTGTCAGTGATTTATGGAATAAATAAAAGTGTTTATATTCCTCAAACCCAGAACTAGTAAAACCAGTAAAACTGAAGTGAGCTAATTTTGTTGTATGTGTTTACATTTCCATTTGACATTTATTAATTTGTTTTTTGTCCATGTACAGAAAACAGACTGCAAGTGCTGTAACATTACTATTGGAAAGTGTTAGAAAGAGTATAACTAAATTCCACGTTATCATAAAGTGCTTATATACAAGTCTATTGCTTTAAATACAGAAGGTGAGTGCTACATAAACAAGAACTATTAGTACTGAAGAGTCCAGCACATTCCTGATAGTCATTAACTGCTTCAGATAAGTCTAGTACATTAGATACAGATGTTACAACATGACCTGTAGAAGTACATTACTATAAAGGAGTGTTTAAAAGGAGTACACCTTCTTATCAGTAAAATTAATTGTAATTCCAGTACATTAAATTAAATGTGTAATAAGTGGGACATAATCCAATATATATTATAAAAATTAGAGCTGTAACAATGTATCAATCTATATCGATGTATCGACCATAACAGTGCATGATCCAATGCATCACTGTGACTTAATCAATGTATCTTTATTCAACAGTTTTACCTTGTTTTACTGTGGGCTTTACTGCTATTTATGAATACATCACTTTATTTGAGCTTTAGTAATAACATGTTCAGATTGTAATCTGAAGTTGATGGAAATGTAGCAGATTGTGTGAAATTTCATAATATTCCAGTATTGAGCGAAAACCAATAACTGCTATGTTTAATGAATCAAAAATAAGCTAAAATAATCATTGTAGAATTGAATTGGGACGACACCCTTAATACGCATATAAATGGTGGTTTATTCACAATGAAAAATATTTGTTATAATAATAATATATATAAACAAAATGTTATAAAAAAATTTTTTTTTGTTGTTTAATTATTTTCTTTTAAATTTTGGTTGCAGTTTTGTTTTTGTTTCTTCTGTCTCTGCAAGAACATCTCCAGTGATGTTTTTATTACTATTATTGTTATTATTATGTCGGCTGGCTAGCTGGTGGGCAATGACTGTAGCAGATAAGGAACTCCATGTTTGTTGCTGAAGCTGAAACTGTAAGATGCTGTGGGTGAGAAAAGGCCCAGCAGACGACACCTAGTTCAATGTAATCGCTGCACAAGTATAAATTTATATAAATGTCATTTATATAATTAATATAATTTATGTAATTATGATAAGTATTATAGGCAGCATGTTGGTGCTGTGGTTGCTGCTGTCATCTTACAGTAAGAAGGTCCTGGGTTCGATACTGGGGTTCCACTTGTCTTTCTGTGTGAAGTATAAAAGCTCTCCCCATGCTCCAGTAGGTTTCCTCCAGGTTCTCTGGTTTCCTCCCACAGTCCAAAGGCTTCTCTAGGTGTGAGTGTGGTATTGGTTGTCTGCCTTTGTTATTGGTTGCTCCTCCTCTTCAGGGTAAACAAGGGTGAGCTCCAGTTTCCACGTGACCCGAATTGAATAATTATTATAATATATTTGTATATGTTTTACCAATTTAAAGAAAGTTTAAGGTGCCGGGTGGTGGTTGGGTCCCACTGTGGCGGAGGAATCCCATTCAGTCCTATTGAGCTGCTGGTTTATTCCATCCATGACCTTCCATTTTCATCTCCCTTCATCTCATCATCCTAAAGCCCCTCACAGGAAACTGCCATCACTGGCTGTAGCCCTGCTCTCTCCCAGCCAAGGCTTTCCTCCAGGAAGCGTCCCGTCCTCCCAGCGAACAAAAACCTCAGACAGATGTTAGTCCTCCTAGTGGACCGAGAGAGTTTGACAGATGCTGCTAATTGTTGTTTGCCAACAGCTGCTGTATCTCAGTGGGGAGAGCCTGTCAGCACCCCACCGTTTCTGTGTTTATTATAAACAAGTTGCGGGGCCCGTCAGCGAGGTGCGAGGGCTCTCCAAAGGTTCCTTCAGCGGCTGAACGGCCGAAGCGTTTCAGGAGGACGAGGTGGTGTAGCTCTGGCAGAACGGTGTTGATAAAGACAAGCGATTGGGGAAGAGGTCATTGCGCCGTTTGACTTGTTCTCTTAATCATGTATTTACTGTCTCTCTCTCATGCTCTCTCTCTCTCTCTCTCTCTCTCTCTGCTGCCATCCTCAGGCTGCTGCTGGAACTGCTCGAGCTGCTGTTTGACAAGTTCAACGCCGTGGCAGCTGCTCACAGCACCGTCCTCAACCATCTGCAGCAGATTGTTGTGGCTCACGAGGGCATCAAGCTCTACGAACAGGCCGATGTCTCCGCCAAGATCCAGACCGTTCTGCAGGTCAGCGAGAAACTCCTTTAGTCACAAATTACAACCAGCTTTGTCTCAAAGCCTCACTGTTGAGTGAAAGGAAAAACATGAAACAGATTCTTTATTAATATTAATAATGTAACTAGCAGGTTTCAGTGTTTTCTTTCTTTGTGGTTTTGTGTGTGGGGTTGTATCAGGCTCTTACAAGCGCAAAGCTCAAAAATAGGTAAAATATACAACACACTTTCAAAGAAGATGTGTTAAGTAGCTACAAACATTTTGTGTTGCAGGGTCATTTGTGTCATAATGTAATAGTTCAGTCTATTTTGGGTTGTTGTTATTTTACCATGGTTTTACTAATTAGGTGAAACTGTAATATGGTGTTAGATTTGTGTCAAAAAGACCTTTTCTGCCAATGGGAAAACTTTTTCTGCTTGTGTGGATGTGACTTTTAACAATGTTGGGCTTGAAACAAGGAAAGCATCGTCTCTTCAGTGACTATGCTAATCTGAACTAATGCTAAGTTTCTGTAAGAATGGTTGGTCTTTCAGTTGCAGTAGCTAGGTGTGGAAAACCGATAATGCTAAGCTGTGTTCAGTAGCTAGGTGTGGAAGACCGATAATGCTAAGCTGTGTTCAGTAGCTAGGTGTGGAAAACCGATAATGCTAAGCTGTGTTCAGTAGCTAGGTGTGGAAAACAGATAATGCTAAGCTGTGTTCAGTAGCTAGGTGTGGAAACGGATAATGCTAAGCTGTATTCAGTAGCTAGGTGTGGAAAACAGATCATGCTAAGCTGTGTTCAGTAGCTAAGTGTGCAAAACAGATAATACTAAACTGTGTTTAGTAGCTGTGTGTGGAAAACAGATAATACTAAGCGGTGTTTGTAGTTAGGTGTGGAAAACAGATAATGCCAAACTGTGTACAGTAGCTAGGTGTGGAAAATGAATAATACTTAGTTATGTTCAGTAGCTAGGTGTGGAAAACAGATAATCCTATGCTGTGTTTAGTAGCTAGGTGTAGAAACTAGGTAAGACTAAGCTGTGTTCAGTAGCTAGGTGTGGAAAACAGATAATCCTATGCTGTGTTCAGTAGCTAGGTGTGGAAAACAGCTCATTCTAAACTGTGCTCAGTAGCTCGGGCCTCTGCTTTGGAAGCTTAGGAACTAAGATTCAAGATGTTTATTAGTCACATGTACAACATTCAGTGAAATGTGTTCTGATCCAGTGCAAAATGGAAGATTAGCTACAGAACCGGACTGAAATTATGGAGAACTTCTCTTTGAAACAAACTGCTGGAAACATATCACAGACTTCATCTCAGTTTTGTATCTATGAACAACTGTATTCACACAAGAACAAGCAACCTTAGCACAATCAGCCAGTTAAGGTCTGAGATACTGAACACAGCTTAGCATCAGCCGTTTTCCACAACTAGCTACTGAACACAGCCTAGCATCTGCTGTTTTCCACAGCTAGTTACTGAACACAATTTAGCATCAGTAGTTTTCCACATCTAAATACTGAACACAGCTTAGCATCGGCAGTTTTCCACTACTAGCTACTGAACAGTTTAGCATCAGCTGTTTTCCACAGCTAGCTACTGAACACAGCTTAGCATCAGCTGTTTTTCAGATCTAGATACTAAACACAGCTTAGCATCAGCCGATTTCGATTGCTAGCTACTAAACATAGCTTAGCATCAGCTATTTTTCACAGCTAGATACTAAACACAGCTTAGCATCAGCCGTTTTCCACAGCTAGCTACTGAACACAGGTTAGTGTCATCTGTTTTCCACAGCTACTGAACACAGCTTAGCATCAGCTGTTTTCTATAGCTAGCTACTAAACACAGCTTAGCATCAGCTGTTTTCCACAGCTAGCTACTGAACACAGTTAAGCATCTGGCATTTTTCACAGCTAGATACTGTTCCTGTCAGTTGTCAAAAGCCACATCCAAACAAGCAAAAAAACAGAAAATAAAAGCAGTGCAGTGTACTGTTTGTAATGTGATCATTTCACAATGCGGTAGAAACAGAGCTCCGTTTAATATTACCGATCTGATTCTGCACCTAAACAAAATTATTTAATTTAAAACGTGAGGTATTGAAACAGGTCTGATCTCATACACGAGCGTGTAAAACCGGCAGTCGAGGACACACTGGGCACTCGGGAAATGGGGAAGAAGCAGGTCCACGCTGTCTTTAAAAAACATCCTACGTAAATAATCCCTAATTAAAATAATAATGTGGTGTAGCCATTTTTGGGAGTGGGACTTGCATGTGACTAGTGCTGAAGACCAGCTCACATGACCGTACTGGAAGAAAACTCTCACTCTTATAATCACACTGTGTTTCACTGCAGTTTTGTGTTAAAGTTATGCAGAATTATGCTAATGTCCTATTTGCTCTAGTGAAACTTCCTGATTCAGAATTGTTGACAGTGGAACCCGGCGTCTAAAGCACCTAATGCTTCTAAAAGCTCCCTCACAGACATGTTTATTCAGCCATAACATTAAAACCACAGTGTACGTCCCCCTCATGCTGCAAAACTGTAGCTCCTCTTTGTGCAACTGTGCAGTTCTCTTCTCTTCTTGGACCAGCTTTTGTTTTCCATGTGCATTGATGAGTCATGTACCTACCTCAGGTTTGCTAAGTTTCTTTTCTTGGAGGACTTTTGGTAAGTACCTACTGCTTTAGAGATGCTGTCACTGTTTGGTTCTCATCTTCAGCTTCAGTTTTCCATGCTTCCAACACATCAACTTCAGGAACTGACTGTACTATATACAGCCTTATATAGCCATGGCACTGTTACTTCAACTGCCGGTGGTAGCTGATTACCATCACATTTATGCAAGTACATCTTTGGCCTTCTTCAGTATATTCTTGGTGGAATAATTCGCTTTACGTCTCACTGATTTAATTATACACAAAATTAGATGAAATTCCTCTTTAACTGAGTAAATGAGTGAGCAATGCCTTTATTATGTATCTGATTTTCCTGAGACATTTGGGATTGCGGTTACAATAAGAGATTGAATTACAAGGGCACTTGTGCGGTTCAGACAAAATATCTGAACATGGGGTCCTCGAATTACAACAGGGTTCCGTATGAGTATATAGCTGGATATTGCCTTTGGGATGTTTTTCAGTATCGTATATTAAGTTTAAAGCTCACCCCTTGTCCATAGAGCCCATAATCTTTAAAGGAAGACAATTTTTAAACACATTAACCTGATATCTCCTTATTTTTGTGATTGCTCAGAGGCTTATTTGCATATTATGCGATATTAGTATCGCAGAGAATGATATTGCGATATCGATGGACAGGCGATATATTGTGCAGCCCTGAGCGATTGTATTGAACACAGCCTGCGCTGTGTTGCAGATTGTTGTGCGTATGGGAGATGTGCTTCAGACAGTGAACACATCAGGGGAGATGACTCATTCTCTCATGACCACTATGGATACTGAGTGAGATTCACTTGGACAACTATCAAGATTAATTATAGTTACAGTCAGTCAGTCTCGTGGGGATTTAGCAGGGTGTAAATGAGAAGCTTGAGGTAAATGAAGCCTTGACAGATTAGAAGATTGCTGTGAGGGTGTGATTGACCACGATTCCAGCAGGAGGCAGGTGTGGACACACTGTACGCAGGTCTGCCGAGGTCGTAAGTTCATCACGTTCATCCACTGCTCATCCCCCAGCCCGACGGTAACCAGCCAATGCAGGGAGGACCCGAGAGCGGAGCAGTGAGCGGCCAGAGCGCGGTGATGCAGGGGGAACCATGGCAACGGGTATCCAGACTGTATCATGATGCTGTGCAGCAGCTTTTTGGTGCAACACTCTGCTGCAGATTTCCTTTAGTGCATTGTGTGAGAATAAGCGGTTTGTAAATGTATGCTTTATTTAAGGTGTAGCATACAGACGCATAGTGCGCTCAGACAGAGAAGAGTGTATGAGGAATTGAAATCATCACCACTGCAGGAAGATCTCCTTCTTTAATGTCCGCATCAAGGAGAAGCAAAGAAAAAGCTGCATTATTACCTATAGAGTGCAATTTCAAATAGAGCTTTTATTTTGTATTTTTCAGCTGCTAGGGGAAACCCACACTAGCTTTCCCTGATTCCATGCTCAATTGGAGTGTGTTAATTGTGGAATTTTCACACTCGGGCGTGTGAGGGTGTTTGTATCTTCACTTGCATTAGTGCCAGGTGCAGCGGAACGATATTGGCAAAACATGACGCTGTGATTATATTGCTCAATGTTGGGATTGATTCAGGGCTGTGGTTAGTAATAGCGGTTGTGACCTTGGGGTGACCTTTACTCTGGACGGTCACATTCAATCGCTGGCAAACTCATGATTTTATCATTTACAAAACATCGCAAAATGACGAAATATGGTCTCTCAGGCAGAACTGGAAACTGTTATTCATGCTTTTGTCTCGTCACGGTTGGATTATTGAAATTCACTATTCATAAGCTTAAACAAAGCATCAGTGGATGGTTTACAGACTGTACAGAACGCTGCTGCTAGACTGCTGACTGAATCTCCCAAGTTCTGTCACATTACAACACTGCTCCCTATACACTATTGCAGCGGTCCCAAACCCCCGGGCCGTGGACCGATACCGGTCCACACAGAAAGAATAAATAACGTTTTGTTTCTTTTTTATTTATTATCCGAGTCTGAACAGTGTTTTATTTTTAAAAATGACTGAAATCTCTCGGTTACTTCCGTCTATTACTCACTTTTGTCTCACTATTCTCACGCTAATATTAAACCTACAAGCATCAAGCTAGCAAAATGAATAAAAAACATTCGTCTTTGGAAAGCCCAGTGAGGAGACAGAAGAAGAGTCTATGGCGGCCACTAAGAAAAAGAAAGCTGCATTTAACAGACAATACCAAAAAACCAATTCGAAATATGGATTAATCGAGACAGGTAAATTCCACACACCCGTTCTGCATAATATCAAACGTGCTTCATCACTTGCAGAGAAACAAGCTCAGGGCTCATTGATTTAGCGTTATGGTGAGTTATATATTTTCATGTACTTTATATTCGGTTTGTAGTAGTGTCTCTTATATTGAAAGGAATGTTTACACGTTACCATAGCGACCAGAGATCTCAATGTTGTTGGCACATTTCAGGAAGACGCTGCTTATAAAGTTACATAATCACACAGTGGATTCACCTTTATTATTATATATTTACAAAATACCACAGTTTTTGTGTTGGTCGTATCATTTTATTTGGTTGTATTTACCCGTGACACCTTAAAGGCCGGTCCTTGAATATATTGTCTGACATTGAACCGGCCCAAAAGGTTGGTGGGCCGCTGCACTATAGGGTACACTTTAAGGTCCTGGGTTTAATGTACAGGGCTCTGAATAATCCAGCACTGGCATACATTAAGGACATAATTACAGCTGTATGTCCCGAGCAGATTTTTGAGGTCATGTGACCAGGGCCTGCTGGTTGTCTCACATACGAGGCTGAAATCAAAAGGCGACAGGGCGTTCGCTGCAGTGGCTCCTGGTCTCTGGAACTTTCTCCTCTTGAGTCTGTGGACTTCTGCCTCAGTGTAGGTTTTTAAAAGAACTTGAAAACGTATCTTTTCAAACTTGCCTTCATTTGATTTGTTTTGTTTTGATTTGATTTGTACCTTGAAAAGTGCCTTATAAATAATGGCTTACTTACTTACTTACTTACTTGTCGAAAGCACAACCATCAGACTACGGAACCACTCTACTCATTCAATTCGAGTTGTGCGCAAGCTGGAGGCCATCCTATCACAGGGCAACACAGAGACAGACAATCATTCACACACCATTTAGCCAGTCAACCTAAACCACAAGCTTTCGGACAGTGGAAGGAAACCGGAGAACCCAGAGTAGAATGGCCGACCCAGGGATCGAACCCAGGACCTGTTTGCTGTGAGGCAACAGCAACACCACCATGCAACTCTCACCACTAACAGTCCTTGAGGAAGTTTCTAATACTATATTCACCTACATTTGCACAGCAGATGCACTACATTATAAATTGCTCTAAATAAGAGTATTTTTAATGTCATCAAGCAATATTTCGCTTATTTTGTCAATTAATCAATATGTACACAGTTTAACAAAGCAGATTGTTTAACTACAAAAATATATTTAATAATATATGGGTTCGCTCTAGTTCAGTGAAGTGCACACAAGCATTTTGAGCTCTCTTAGCTCCCCCTTGTGGAGAATGTTCACAATGCTGAACACGGCTTTACATTGGCCTGTGTATACCATGTTTATCCGTCAAATTACAACCACTAATAATGAACTTTTCATCTCTTTTGTGTAATGGTGACAGTTCTAGGTTGTTATAAAATATTTAATTATTTCTATTTGCTGTTCAAACAAAACCAGCTTTTAATTTGGTTTAAAAGCTGGTAATATGCCAGTTCTGAGCAATTGGGTTGGGGCTTGGTGAGGAAGGGCCATCCTACCCACCCAGAGAAAGCGAAGTCAGTTTGGATCATGTGAATGTCTTGATTCATCCAAAAGCTCATCGTATATCTGTGATTGGTCAGGATGAAAGCACAAAGGAGAAATTTATTGGAGGGCTCTTCTAGTGTCAGTATAGTGAAGACTATGATTATCAGATAAAATATGTGCTGTTCTAGTGACAGGTAGGTGCGGTTAACAGCTGCAAAGGCAACCCACTGTGGGTCTTGTGATGTTCAACACTTTCTGTAGAAGAATGTTTGCCTGTGTGCGTAGGCGTTCGTGAATTTTAAGTTCTTTTTTTCTTTTGTTGGCATTGACGCATGTTATTGCATTTTTGCTCATTGGAATAGGTTCCATTCTCTTCAAGCGCTGAACCTATAGACTGTACTTCATGTCATACATGAAAGGTCAACCAGCTAGAAGCTAGAAGAGAAGCTTGTTTCTGAATGTTTCAATACTCTGCATTTCAAGCGCTCTGTCATTTCCTTTTCTTTCTCGCTCATTCACTAACCCCCTAGTTTACGATATTCTGTAGCTCCATGGAAGGTGGTAGTGAGGTATGGCCAGAGAAGAGGGGAGAGACAGATGTGTGAGAACAAGAGAGAATAGAAGCAGGGAGGAGAGTGGCAGTGCAGGCTGAGAACGAGTAAATGGGTTTGTCATCACTCCATCAGCAAAGACGAGAAGTCGCACACAGTGACCTTGTACTTTGCCCCTCTCTCTTGCGAGAGAGAGAGAAAGCGAGAGGGGAGAGGATATAGCTCTGCAGAGTAGACCTTGAGAAGTTAACTGGAAGAGATATTATTATTATTATTATTTATTAATTTATTTTTATTTAGGAAAATCACTGTTGTTATAATCCATTTATTCAAATCCAATTTCCAGAAGAAGTTGGTACATTTGCAAAACAACCACAAATTCTGCATTTGTTAATTTCATTTACATTAATTTAGCAGACGAAACACAGATGAAACAAACAAAACCCAGATGAAGCTCAGCTGAAGCTCAGACAAAACACAGACGAAACCCAGATAAAGCACAGACAAGACACAAACAGATGAAACACGGGTGAAACAAACAAAACATTAATAAAACAGATGAAACACAGGTGAAACAAATGAAACATAGGTGAAACGATTGGAACAAACAAAACGAAACCCAGCTGAAACAGATGAAACCCAAACAAAACCCAAATGAAGCTCAGACAAGACATAGATGAGGCACAGATAAGACAAACAGAACACAGATGAAAATCAGACAAAACCGATGAAACTCGGCTATAAAAGATGGAACACAGGCGAAACACAGGCAAAACAGATGAAACACAGGCAAATCAAACGAAACACAGGCAAAACAGATGAAACATTGGCAAAACAAATGAAACACAGGCAAATCAAACAAAACACAGAGCGAAACGCTAGTTAAAAGCAGCAGCCAGCCTCAGTGTATTTCCAAAGGAAACATGTAAGGATTGATGTGATGAAACTGCATTTCAGTGTTTAGTGGATAATTCTACGTGGAAATGTTCATTCCAGGCCATTGTTTCCGTTCTCTCAGTCTAGCAGTGCAGTGTTGGGTGCACGTGGTTCGGAGTTTTTCCACAGGTGTGTAACACGGCAGAAGTGTGTATGGGATGAATAAAACACTAATGAACACTGTTCTCATCTTTTCACTGTGTGTTTTAGACCCTAATGTGAGATAAGCCTGGTGTGAAAGGCAGATGATCAGAGGGTGATTCAAGCAAACACTGGGTTTGAGTTGGAGGACGCAAAGGTAAATGCTGGAGGTTGAGGACAGGACTATGAAGGACCCCCCCCAATCCATCAACTCTGCTTTTCTTTTGCTGAGATGGCTCCTATTAAGTCCTCTGCGTACAGCATGAGCCTGGTCGACGCCGGGGGCTTCACACCCTCCCGTCGCCGTGATGCGAGATAATGTAATCTCTTGATTAGAATCCCCATAATGGGAGATGAGCTTTTTTATATTCAGTCATTCGTGTTATTATTTTCCTCTCCGATTGTTTCCTTTCAAAACCGTTTCCCGTCTCGTTCCCATTCCCTCGCCCTCCCTTCTTCAGGCTGAGTGACAACGACAGCATGGCAAGTACACGCTCCGCCCGGTGATCAGGCACTTCTGAATACGCCTCCATTTGCAGAGGACTTTGCTGATTCCCGTCCGGCAGAATATCCTGTCATTGAATATTGTACCCTGTCCAGGCCGGGAGGAAGCACGGAGCTGATCCGTCAGAATATGTGGGACTGTGTGGCAGCACCTCAGGAACCTGTAATAGAGCTGCTGTTTCGGGGGGGGTGCCACAGGAGGACGGAGATGAAAGCATTTGCCATTCATGTAAAACGCAACCAGTAACATGACAGTACCAATATAGCTCGGAGTAAGAGCTTGACAGGAAGACATGCGGAAGACTCTTGAAACGTCTTTGCTTTTCATTACCGAGTTCAGCCGACCACGCCGTTGTAATTTTACACACAGAGGCATCAGTCAGTGTGGACAATGTGTGACATGTCTTTCAGTGCTTCAAGGTAATTGTGCCCCACAAGTGGACATGTGCATATGCTCTTCCTTTGACAAGGAAGCTGCTGGAGGGAAGCAGGGATGCAAACATGGAACCTTTTGTCCAGAATGGCCATTCTGATTCCAAATCAGGTTATTTCTGTCAGTTTCGAAATGCGAACATGTGAGGATCGAGTGAATGGTGAATACAATAAGAAAAACACTTCAAAATAAAAGCTCCTGGCTTCTGTGATTGGCACGTCCAACATGTGGTTGAAGGTACTCGTCTCCAGGAGGTCAGTGTTGCACATGGGTTTAGCTACACGTCTGCGGCTGTTTCATGTTCCAAAACAAATATAAAAGCCATTTGCATCGTGATTATGGCTCTACCGTATATATCTCCTATTAATAGTCCGTCTCTTATTGACGCCCTTTTCCAAAAAACGCCGGGTTTGAAGAGATGTCGCGACAAATTGACCTAATAGACGCCGGTCTGTAGTAAACGCCGATCTCCAATGACGTACGCTAAATCTCTTTTTGTTCCACCTGCAGTGAATCATACTGCAAGTACCTTTTCATATCAAAAATGTTTTGTTGTGGATGGAAGAAGAAAGTCTAAATGAAATTTCTTCGTCTACATTTTGCCATTTAATTTCCACATCAATTGTAACCCCACAGGGTGATGCAGTCATTTGATAACATAAGCAAAAGAACATTCAGGCGAAGAAGCTGCACAACATTTTGTGGTCATAAATACCATCACCATTGCATCTCAGAGGCAAACAATAGCCCGTCTCCAACAACCCCCTGTCTCTCTTAAACGTCGGGCCGTCCGAATAATTTTTTCAATAAACACCAGGGCTACTATTGGATATATGGTATTTACTGTTTTTGAATGAATCATGACATTTGTCGTTTTAAACATTTTGGACAAATGTCTATTTTATTTCATTTAAGTGAAAGTGACTATTTGTCATTGTGATCACACCAACCCACACAATGGACCTCAACGAAATGTGGCCTCTTAAACCGTAACACATACACACATTGAGTAGTGACAAGTTATTAACAGCGCCCAGGTAGTAGAGTAGCAGGATGGTATCTTGCACCACTGAGGAACCCTTGAGCAAGGTGCCGTCCTGCTGCACCATTCCCTGGGTGCTGTTGATAGTTGCCTGCTCCACATGCGGATGGGTTGAAGGTCACATTTGGTTGTGGTTCGCTTTGTGAGATGGGGTGTGTTCACAATCATGAATAGTCATGTTTGCTGTAATATTTTGCCTCTGTCTCATTAAAAACCAGAGCTCAGAGACGGCATGCTCCACAGAAGGCCAGTAGAAAGAGGCGACGGTTCATTTCTTACAGACATCAGCCAAATTCATTTAGAAGCCGATCGAGATCAGCCTCCTCAGGGAGTCTCAGTCCGTTTATTTAGTGCACAACGCGGTTCGAATGGCGTTCCTGCTTGTTCTTATAGACCACACTAACTGAATAATCTCACCAGGGTTCGTTTGAGTCCAAAACCACCAAGTGTGAGGAGCTCTATACTGAGGGAGATGCTTAATGCAAGCCCTTTACATGTGAGAATGAAATCCAGGCATCATGAACAAGCTCAGATGCTGCTGACCTCTTCTGCTGGAATATGGATGGGATCTTGTTAGCTCTCCCTGTCTTTCCTGGTTGCCTGAACTTTCATCCTGCCTCTCACCAAGGTCTGTCTGCACCCCTGAGAACTAGAGGAAGAGCATTGACCTTTTCTCTTGGACAGAAGACATGAATTGTTAGGTGGATGGGCAAAAGAAACATGTGATCAATTCTCTTCTTCTCTTTTCTTTTCTCTTAACTACGCTCCAGGTCATTTAGGAGAGGGGAGAACATGACTCTCTGGGTGTTAAATCCACCGCAGACCACTTCTTCTGGCTGTTTTATGAGAATAAACCTTAGAAGCATTCTTCTGGAAGAGATTTAGGCAGAATTTCAGTGGGTGCTTCAAGTATGAATGACTGACAGGCTTGAAGAGAGCAAATGTTGGCAATGTGGGAAAATTATGATTTGTCATTGTGAACACACCCCATTACACAGAGTATACCACAACCAAATGTAACCTTTAACCCATCCATACATTGAGCAGGGGACATCGATCATCAGCACCCAGGGAGCAGTGTAGCGAGGTGATACCTCGCTCAAGGGCACCTCATTGGCACCCAGGACTTGAACCTATGACCTTCTGTTTGAAGAGTGAGATCCTAACCAATAGGTCGTCTTTCCAATGGACCCCAACCACTGGGCCGTGGAGATTATTTTTTCCAGGGCCACAAAGAAAAATGTGTGACTTCTTGTTAAATTGACAGTCACTGTCCATAGGGTGTTTTAGTAATGCAACTCAGTCGGTTGCCAACCACCATTAATGTAGCGATAAATGAAGCGAAACCTGTAAACATGAATGAAAAACAAATATCGCTGCTTATATTGTAGCAGTTACAGTCTGTTTAGACTTACTCATAATCACTTAATGAATGTAGGATGAGTTTTCGCCTTCAGATAGTAATGTTGTAGCACTTATCATCTGCTGTTGTACCACCTGCACTATTTTCTATGACTAAGAAGATTGTGTTGAACTCCCTGTAACTCGCACATCAGTGTTGTCATGTCTGAATTTATGCTGATTGTTCCTGTACCTGGAAGACAAATGAATAAATGTAAATGTAATGTAATGAGGAGATTTTTTGAAAAGACACAATAATGCAGAGCATAGAATTGGACGGATATGTTAATGTATAGTAAGTCTGGGACACTGGAGGGCTCTAGGCCCATCTCCCAAACACACATTGCCATTGTGATTGGTGGGGACTCGATGGGCGTTTGGGAAGTGAGCTTCGCCAATGTGATTGACCCATGCTTCCAACCTCCCAAGACCCCGGGCCATGGAGAATTGGTTTGAAGTGGTTCGTGGTGTCAAAAATGTTGGAGGCTCCTGCAATGTGGCAAGTTATGGGAGCTCAACCAACATGGGATAAATCAACAACCAAATTAAACACCTTTTCTGTATTACACATGTTCTGCTCTGTTTGATTGGTCCATATGTCTTTATGGACCTGAGGCAGTGTATTTAATAAGCACAGAATTCTACACAGTTCTTATGAGCAGTGGAAGAGTGTTGTGTAAGAAGCTCAGGAGGTCCTTTGAACTTCAGGCTTAATGATTCATTTTCCATTAATGGACACTGATGGGTTCTGCATCCTGCTGTGAGTTGGCCATGGCAGATGCATAATGGCTATTCATACTTAGTACACTTTATTTATTTATTTATTTATTTATTTATTTATTTATGTCAAAGTTAATGCAGTAATAATCTGTAACACAATCTTACTTTTAAAACAAAAAAAATCATGCAGTTAACGCAAGTACTGTTTGTCGCTGCAACTCATCCGTAGTTCATGTTGAGACTTGACTGTTTGGCATCTCTTCGCCTTCACTGTGTTAACCAGTGAGTGATGGAGAAAGGCTCTTCAGTTTACCAGATTTTCACTGTACTAAACTAAGGGTGTGTATAGTCATTGTCAGGCTGAGTTTAGTTCTCACTGTGGTCCCTCCAGCGTAAGTTCTTACACGCATCCGAAGCCTCAGCTCTGAGCTCAGACTTCACTGGACGCTTCCAAACAGCCATCTCCTGAGTTCCCCATCCAGAGCCACTGTGGTCTCCAGGATTCTCCAGCTCTATGAACTAGAGAGGGTGAAGTAAGGGTGTGGAGCTCACAGTGAGGGTGGAGTTTACCACTGATTATTGTTCATCACTAGGCCTCACAGCCTTGAACTCCATCACAAGTTCCTCCAGTCCTGGGTGTTCATCATCTGTACTAGTGTAAAACATGTATTATTTATTTATTTATTTATTTATATCTTTATAAAAGTTTCTGATTTTCAAGTCGTAGGCTGTGTATAATAACATGTTTTTTTCCTTTATCTGTTAACATTGAACCAAAGAAAATGTAGCTATATTTTGTAAAGAATATCAACAAATGATTGTTATTTGGTGTTTCTCCCACTCAATATAATAAGTTGACTCAGAATTTTTTTTTTTTAATTATTAATTCAGAAGTTATTCTCAGAAAATAATATTGTGACCACAATACATCACTAAAGCGATAAATATCGCCATTTCCGAACTCTGCAGAAGACATTGGCGTTTATCTATTTTGCAGATTTTCAAATCCATAGGGTGCAAAATATTGCAAATGGAAAGACAATTGAAAGACGAAGTGTGTGTATTTGGAGCATAGTGAGAATGAAATGCACGTTATTCCAAATGATGTGTGAAGTCTGGGTCTCACAAGAGTTCCCCCAAGTGTGGGGTCAGTGTTCCATCGTCGAACACTCGATGGTCCTCATGTCCCTCAGGCTACAGCATGAAGGCTTTGCTGCTTGTTTTTTTCAAAGGCACTGCTCTCGAAGTTCATTAATTACGGCAGTAATCACACATTCTGTTGTGCGCTGTCTCTTTCTCTAATGGCTTGGCCTGTGCTGGCCGTTCAGGGTAGCGTAGACTGGAATCCTAATGGCCTGCTGTTAATGAGACCTTCTTAACAACAACTTCGCAGTGCAGTGCTTTAGTGAGGCCAGTGTTAGACATGCGGTTTATGGCAATGGCGCATGCTGTCTAGCACAGAGAAGTTTTTGTAGGAGTCGACTGTAAAGGTCTGCTGGGGTGAGCAGTTTATTAGGTAAAGGCAAAACTGTATCTGTTCCTGCCCAGGCACCCAGGAGCATGGTACCGTCCCACTACACTGTTCCCCAGGAGCTGTTGATAACTGCTCACAATGACCAATAAAGAGAGAGAGAGTACCGTATTTTATCCAACGATAGACCCCGGCCTATACATGAGTTTTACAAACCTGCTATTGGGTGCGGTTTGCTTGAAACCGGCTTATCTAAGAACATGTAAACACATTTGCTAAAAGTATAGTTCAGTACAAAAAGACGACATCCCCAAATGATTAGTTGAATTTAAATGTACTGTTTACTGCAGCAAC
>JBBIGC010000125.1:27672535-27683860 GCA_037576955.1 Lepidarchus adonis | reverse complement strand
AAAAGTATAGTTCAGTACAAAAAGACGACATCCCCAAATGATTAGTTGAATTTAAATGTACTGTTTACTGCAGCAACGAACAGTTTGTAAAGCAATGCAAAGCAAAGACAGATCGGTGACTATGTTCTATTACTTAAAAGCTGTTGCCTGCAGCCTCTCAGTTTTTCTTCCCTTTGCTACATTACATTACATCCTAGTTTGTAATACAAGCTGGAAAAAGCTGAATTTAACAAAAAATAAAAAGAACAGAAGTTTATTGTTGGTTGGCAAAATGAGTTTTTCATTTTCATTTTGTGACACTTCCACCACCATGCTTCACGGTTGGTATGAGGATCTTTTCCTGGAATGCTGTAATTGTTTTACGCCAGACTTCAATTCTGGTGTACAAATAATTCAATTTTAAATAACATTATTCCAGAAATCCTGGTCTCTGTCCACGTTCTCTCTGGCAAACTTCAGTCTGGACTGGATGTTTCTCTTTCCTTCTTGCACACCTCCTAATGCAAGTTAAAGTTGTGCATCTGTGTCTGATTGTAGAGGCACTTTCACATCAACGGTAGCAAGAGTCTGTTGTAAGTCCCATGATGTCATTTTAGGGATTTTGGAGAATTCTTTATCATCTTGCAGTCTGCTCTTGGGGCGAACTTGCTGGGACGGCCAGACCTGGGAATGTTGGCAGTTGTTTTGGAAGTACTCCAGTTGTAGATTATTTTCCGGACTGATGGCTGATTATCAATTATTTTGAGATATTTTTTAATCTTTTACGAGATTTCTTTCTGAAGGCCTCAGACAGCCCTTTAGATCTCACAATGGTGTTTACTCTCGGTTCCACAGTCAGGAACACTCCAAACTAAATGTCCAAGGTTTAAATAGGGGAAACCTCCTTCAAAATGCTGAGTATTTATGTTCGTTATTTATTCATGTGCACTTGATGCGCTTTGAGATTTTTTAATGTGGAGTACAGGTGAGGTGTCCTAATTTATTCCTCATCAGAAATTACATTTTACAGAAGATCTTGAAAAGTCGTTACTTTTAATTGTTTAGTTGTATTACTTGAATCGCCCAATATAATTAAAATTGAAATGAAATATCAATTTGTCCAAGAATGTTGCAAAATCACACAGGCATTCATAGGTGGTTCTGACTTTTTTAAATGAGTGTACTCATTATTTGGTCGGTGGTCTTGATATTATGGCTGCTTCATTTCTTCATTTTCATACGGGTCAGTAACCAGTTCATCGCTTTTTTTCTGAAATCCCGCTTCTATGAGCAGAAAGTATCTAGTTATTGGAAAAAGATATGAGGCTTAATTTTTCTTATACGAGCCTCTGAGCTTAGGGAGGTGTAACTAACATCCCTCAGAAAGAGAAAATGTTGCATGTGCGGTGAACATGGCTGTATAAATATTCAAGTGCTCTGTGCTGCCAGTGGCAGCGAAGTGACAACAAGCCGAAGCGAACTGCCAGAATGCAGCCAGGAGACAATGATTGGTTTTAATTAAAGATGACAGGCCCACATTTCTTTGTTGTTGCTTTAACGTTTTAATCAACGTGTCATTTTAGCGCGCCCAGCCTGAGGTGTCATATTTGCATTTTAGGCAGGACGTTGAGAAGTGCTGTGTAATCGATAGTGCATGATTAATTGTCCCTTTTTATTATCTTGCACTGTGTGAGTGTCTGTGCAAGTGTGTAAACTAGGGCTGGACGATATGGACACAACGTCAGTATTGCGATTATACAGCTGCAAATTGCAATTGTGATACTTTTCAATGTATTAAAGGGTTCATATCACATTTCTCTAATTTAAAAGGTCTGAAGAATTCAAATATTGTTAAAGCTTCACAATGTCCCCACCCATACAGTTCATATTTGGAATCTTAAGCTTTCAAAACAGCCCGTTTTGAAATTGTGAGGTCACAAAACCGACATCTCTCCTTGTTTATCCTACAACAATTTAGCCCCGCCTCTTCAATAGAAAGTTAAAAGAAGGTTTGTGATTGGTTAGAGGCTTATTTGCATATTGCAGCTTCTGTGTCATTAGTATTGCAGAGGCTGATATTGCGATATTAATGTACAGACAATATATTGTGCAGCCTTAATGTAAAGTATATTAGGGTTTTTAAGTAGATGTCGCCAGAACTGTGAGTTGTTTATCACAGTATTTCCCAATTCCTCTGCTGAAAACAATCCAAATTACACTTCACCGGTGGTCTTCTGGGGGTCCTCACCTTTGGTGACGGGGTTAAACAAATTGCAACAGTTTGTAATTGTAACTACAAGGTGCTGTTAAAGTATATAAAGTAGTCGCACCAAAGTTTGCTATAGAAACGGTTCTCCCTTTCAGTTTAATCTTACAAAGGTTGATAAAAAAAACTAATATTCATATTATATTCATGGAAAATAATTCATATTCTTATATAAAATCCTTATAAAAACATTTAGTTTCTTGTTTCTTTTGCTCAAACTCTCTGTTTATTTAAACTGTTTATTGAGTGTGTCTGAGGAAGGGAGCTGTGCTGGGGTCCCAGCACTGTTACATCACAGCAAGAAGGTCCTGGGTTTTCTGTGTGAGTCTACAGGCTCTCCCTGTGTTACCGTGGGGTTCTCCGGTTTCCTCCCACAGTACAAAGGCTTGTGCTTTAGGTTGACTGGCTTTTCTTCATTACCCAAAGGTGTGAGTGTGTGAATGTTTGTCGACTCTGTGTTGCCCTGTGATGTCCAGGCCATGGGCCCATAGGCTTTTGGGATTGGTTCCAGCTTCCCCTAAACCTGAAATGGAGAAGTGGTTTGGAAAATGAATGAATATGGCAAATTTATAGGATCACAGTTCTTTATGACTTTTTCACTATATACTAAACTAAATGGTACAGTAACTGTTTTCCTGGTGTTTGGTGTCATTGGTGAATATGTGACTGTAGAGTCTTTGTAAGGAAGCTTTCAGTTTGGACAATGCTCTTATTTTGCTGGAGTGTTCCTTTAAAGAACCGTCTGTTTAAAGATCCTCTGGTGATCCAACACTGGTTTTTGATAGCACCTCTCCAGAGAAGATTACAGTCCTACCTTGTTAGCTCACCCCTGTTGGTCCGGGCCCATGGAACATGGAAAGAAATCTGACCTGCTGCTTTTTATGGCGAGAGTCGGGTTTGGCGAGATAACGGGGGGTGAGCTAACAGGGGTTTGACTGTATTCAGATTATTCAGTTTATTTTGTGAAAACTTGTCACAAATGTATCTGCACATTTTTTGTTTTGTTGTGGTTAGTTATTTTTTGAAAGAAGTAAAGATAAATGACACATAAATGAGTTAATTTCTTAAAATAAAATAACTTCTAGAAGTCAACAATCTCATATTGGGAAATATTACACATACTGAATATGAGATGCATTATTTTCTGGGGCTGTTCCAATCATGTTTATTTTTCCCCTCAGAGTCTGATTCATTCATTCATTATTGAGTATCTGATATCAAGTCCCGTTCTTTAGGTACATTAATGTTGTTAAAATCCAATGTATCTGCTCCACAACTGACGGCTGATTTCTCACATTGTCCCGCAAAATGACGTGAACCTGTTTTTTGTCTTTTTCCCAAATTTCCTTTTGCATTTTTGCTGTCTGGAGATTTTTTTTCTCGGTTTAACAGTGTTGCTTCAGTGCAGTCAGTTATCTTGCTGTATTTCATTGAGTGGTGTAGGCGTCGTATCAGATTAGTAGTATTAAATCCAGCTCCGTTACTCAAGAAATACTCATATTACAAACATAACACTGCACTGCTTTCATTTTCCAGTTGAATTATTTCCACACTGCTGATATTCTGTGTCAAAAACCTATTTACAGCACCTGTGTGATGACTGATGTAAAACTAAGGAACGGGCTCGTTTATACTCGAGATTTTCCCCAATATAAAATGCCCTGAGACGGATCTTTGAGATCGGATCGGGACATGTTGTTTTTGCAGAGGAAGCGAAGAAAATGGCGACTTGTGTAACCTGGCGTTGGACGGAGTTGGAGGACGCCTTGTTTATTTCTTAATGCATTCTGTAAGTGCTTGACGTTACGAGTGCAGACTCCCACCTGAACCTCCTCCATTGCCACGGCACTTTTTTAATTAGACTGATTTGTTGACTAATAGACAAGAAGAGAGCTGCTTTTCTGCACTCACTACGTTAAGCACGCCTCCTTGAACACAAGGGTCTGAAGTTGTGCTTTGATTAACCTTTGTGTGGATGTTCCTGCAGATGGGTTGTTAGACTTTGTTGCGTGTTTTTGAGGAGGTTGCCATGTTGGGCTGAGCAACGCAGGGAGGACTCTCTCACACACCCATGCGCATGCACATTGTTCATCACACATCACAAAACCAGCCACTGACCTGTCTGTTTATTATCTGGTGTGAAAAACCATTTGCTGTTTCTCCCAGTCCCTACTTCCCCTGCCCTCCTTCACTGCTGCTCTTTTCTTGGAAGTGGCCATGAATATTGATTTTTTTATTTTTTTACTTTCCTCTCTCTGTGTTAAAACAAAGACTTTTAAAATCTCCTCCTTCAACTGGGCTTGGGAAAATGGTTGTGTAAAGATAAGGGAATGTGTTTGGGCTTTTCAGGAAGGGTTTCTTAAATGAACTGGAGGTGATTTTCCCTTTTGTCCTGACTAATGGCCCTTTATAATGAGTCACCGGTAAATCAGTGAGTTACGCTTCCCTCAATTTGAGGGAGAAACATAAGAAACAAAGTAGTTGTCACTTCTGAGTAGTACTTTTAAATCCACGACAACGATGATAACGGTGATGGTATCAGGGTGAAGGGCCCAGTTTTTATCACCCGACATCCTCAGTATTCGCATGTTTGAGTGTATTGATGATTGGGAAATCAAAAAATGATTGGGACGGCCCAGCGGTTAATAGAGACAGGCGTTTGTTGGAGACGGACTATTATTCTCCTCACAGACGGAATGGTTATGTACAGAATGTCCTGCAGCTTCTTCACATTAATTTTGACAGAAGATAAAACATCACGACTAAAATCATCCCTCTGTCTTTTTGGCGGTGATACTTGTCTGTGATTGGCTGTTATTGTGGGAGTGGTTTAGCACCGAATGCAGTGATAAGTTTAGACAGAGCCGCTTAATATTCGTCAATGACCCTCAGATATCACAACAGAAATGAGTAATTACACACGTTACACACATATAACTGTCTTCAGACATCAGAGGTTTGTTTTAAGCCGTTTGACACCTCTCAGCTCAGAGGCGCATGCCCGTGAATGTTGGGGCGGGTGGAGGAGGGGGGTTACTATTGGAGACCGACGTCTGTTTGTTGCGATATCTCTTCAAACACGGGGTTTTTGGAAACGGGCATCAAGAAGAGTCGGGCGATTATTAAACAAATAATAAATGAATACATAAATAATAATACAAATAATGTTTTTTTCAGTATTTTTTGCACCACATTACAGTAAATTTAATAAGGTGAGACTAATCATGAAATAAAACAGTGTTTTTTAAGTACTGATGATATCACAATTGAGACGATCATATTGTGGCCTCAGTTTATCACGATAATGATAAATATCATATTTCCCAGCTCTAATGTCTCACTGTTTTCATGCACAAAGTATATCACAGTCTTACCAGCAGGCTGGGGATACTATTTCGAAGGCCTGCAGTTTGTTAATGAGAAGCTGTGGGGTCAATACTCTGCGCTGGTCTCAAAGTTCAGGCTTGAGTTTTAGTGAATCAAACAGTTATTGGCTCAGGGAAATGCCAGGGGAGGAGACACTCTTAACTTTACATCAGTCCAAGGACTCACTTCTGTGATGACTTGTTTGGTCTGTCAGGGAAATAACGCCATCGATTTTTGTTCCCTCTTCGCAGCTTTTCCTTTACTTTGTGACGCGTCCTTTTGATTCGCCCTCTGCACCCTCGCTGTCTGTCAACCTCTCGTTCCCTCTGTCATACTGATGTTGTCTTTCATCATACCGTCCTTTCCCACCTGCTCCATTCATCCCACGGTCAGAATCCGGACTCCAGTCTTCCTCCACTGCTGTAATGTAGGCTGGAGCTCCTTCATCAGGCGACTGCTGGCATTTAATTAAGTCATGGGGCCATGTTCTCGGCTCGCTCCATCAGTGAATCAGATGGTCATTAGTAATTAATACTCCGACACCACTGTAACTGGTGGGTTCGGGACGGCCCAAATAGGGCTGTCTCTGGGCCGAGGGATGGTTGATGGCTGTAGATGAGACCCCTTTCTCCAGGTTTAATTACGCCATTAATAGTCAGATGTATTTCCATCTGTCGACCCATTCTTTTCCCTACTCATGGGCACCGGGTCGCAAATAGACCACATAAATTGGCCCACTAAATTATGGAGCTCTTAGAAATCGGGGAGCTAATTTGTACAAAAGTTAGGCTCAACTTTTCCCCCTCCTCCTCCGCCGTCTTTCGAGCCCCTTTAATGGTTATAGCGCTAGCTGAATGGGATATTTATGAATGGGGGCCCACAGTTTTAATCAATGTTAATGGACTTCAGGCTGGAGGAAGTGGCAGAAGCTGGCGTTTTTTGGGGGAAAAGTTGGACGGATATGGCCGGGACAGCTGGGGAGATGTATTCATTCATTTTGACTGATCCAGGTCACAAAGATCATTCGCCAGTTTTAATCGGGGTCTGTTTTAGTTTTAGCCACATTAAGATGTTTTTCATGTTTTAGTGGAACAGGCAGATGAACAATGACTTTTCCATCTTCAGCAGGTGATACAGCTTATGATTTTGTGCAATTCTCCTCAGTTCCCATATATTCTGAAGTAATGAATAGACCTGTCATTATACCAATTATTACAGTGGGGCTAGAAAGTTTGTGAACTCTTCAAAATGGTCTGTATTTTTATATGCATGTGACCTAAACATGATACAAATGACATAAAATTATTGTATTTGGGCATGTAATCATTGGGGAAAAAATGACATCACAAGCTGTAAATGATCTCCTCAAAGCACCAGTGCTGAATGATAAAGGCACGTATATATGCTGTGCAGACTGGTCAACTGTGCAAATAATTAAATTACAATTATAAAATGGTTCAGAGAAAATATTAACATTGAATATAAAACATATAAAATGTAATTAATGTAAATTTAATATAATTAATTTAATTATACTTAATATAAAAAGAATGTAATATTTAAATAATTCAAATTATGACAACACAAATGAAATCACAGATTGTTACAGGGCAAATAGATTTTAAAAATTGATTAATTTAAACATTTAGGGACTAATATTTTCACTTCTCAGTTGACTCTGCCAGAGCTTGGACAACACACTTCGCACTTCAGCCGAGCACATTTGCATTACAGAATGTCTTAATGGGGCAGGAGGAGGCGGTGGGATTGTGGGCGGACAATAAGTGTGAGGGAATTTCCAAGAAATTACATATCTAGTGTTACGCACCAGTGTAGGATATTTTGTCCCAGAAATAATGGAGAGAAATTATATTATTGTCATTTTAGGACTATAATATGCCACCGGTAATCTTAAATGATCACGTTTTGTTTTTCAGTTTCTATGACAAAATCTAAACTTGAAGGCCAATAAACCCAGAAGAAGCATTACTCAATGCTGCCCCCATCTCTAACTATGGTGACAAGCTCCCACACACGTGTGTTCATTCAACAAACATACAATATGCTGATAACGAGGTCCCACACTGCAGCGGGATGGTACCTTGCTCAAGGGTTCTTCAGTGGTGCCTGGGATGGGACCAGCGACCTTCCGTTCACAAACGCTGAACCACCACTGCCCAATTAAATCGAACAATTCATGGCTCTTGGCATTTACAGTAACCTGTTGTGTGATAAGTCGATAATCTAATTATTGTGACCCGTTAAGCATTTCCCAAGTGTATTTCCATTTTCCCTTTGTGGTCAACACTTAATAATTGTACAATACCTTAACAGAAAACGTGGAAAGTGATGATTTGTCGTTGTGAACATACCCTATCACACCACGACCTAATGTGACCTTTAACTCATCCACATATTATAGACCTGGGGAGCAGTGGTTCCTGGGCTGGGGCTTGAACCTACGACTTTCATTTTTATATGCCATTTTCCAAGCTCTCCTAACTTCTCTAGTAATAAACTGCTGTTTTTTTTTGTTACTTTATTCAAAAACTGATAATGTATAGTTCTGTGCAGTAGTCTTTGGCAGATTATACAGTCAAATCTGGAGCAGTGCAGGTGATTCCCCCTCAGTGCCTCCAGCCATCGCATGGATGTGAGACTCTCAGCAGCAGAACTTGATTTAACCACTGAACCCAAACCAGGGATCTGATGGTTCCTGCAGATAATTCCAGGCTTCCTCCAGGAGAACTCTGTCAAATTGACAAACATGTGCCGCTCACTGTATAAAGTTTATTTGTATTGGTTCTAATATGAATTATCTGGAAAAAAAATAAAATAAAACACTCACTGCTTTTAAACTACTTTTATAAATTTCTGTGGGGGCTAAGACTTTTGCACAGTACTGTATATAATTACTCTGTTCTGATTGGCTGCTCATTATTGGGCTCATTCACCAAACACTTCTTGTAGATTCAGCAGCACTATTTTTTGTAATTATATATATATATATATATATATATATAAACACACACACACACACATATTTATATATATATCTGTATGTATGTATGTGTGTATGTATATATATGTATGTATGTGTGCATGTGTATATATATATATATTATATATTTAGTGTATGTGTGTGTGTATATATATAAATGTGTATATGTGTCAGAGGGCCTTACATGTTCTGTGTCCCCAGATTTACCAGTTCTGTTAATGTGTCTTCATGTTAAACAAACCTGCTCTTCTGATCCATCAGGTGTTGTTAATGGACTACCTGGACGTGAAGAACACCCGCAGCGCCGCCGAGCCCTCCGCCCAGCTCTCTTACGCCAGCACCGGAGGAGACTTTGGAGCATTTTTTGCCAAGAAGAAACCACTGCGGCCCAAACAGTCTCTGTTCAAGTAAGTTCTGTCTACCCGCCGCTGCGTCTTCACACGTGTGCAGTTGCTGTGTAAAGTGATGAGACTGTGTTCACAGTGCTTCTTCCCTCCCGCAGGTTCGAGTCTTCATCTCACGCCATAAGCATGAGCGCCTACCTGCGCGAGCAGCGTCGGGAGCTCTACAGCAAGAGCGGAGAGCTGCAAGGTGAGTCAGGAACGGGCAGAGCAGAGGGTGGGAATGAGGACAACAGGTAGGAACGGAGATGATGGAGAAGAGAGGCATTGACGTCATCGAGGCAGACTCGATTCTTCTGTCCACACACACACACACACACACACACACACACACACACACACACACACACACATATATATACATACAGACTGCTGGAGTGAGTCCCGCACCCTAGAGAGCGTCTTGGCTCTTCAGTCTTTTGATTTTCTCTCCCTGCGCTGTTCTACCTCTTTCTCTCTCTCTTTCTCACACTCGCTCTTGTCAGAATGACCTTGCAGTTTCAATCAGTGGTGCCTGACAGCAGTGTGTGTCTGCTTGTATTTTTTTGCCCCCTTTCCACTGAGATACAGACTGTGCAAAATGATGCAGATAGAGAGAGGTGTTGAGAGAAGAAGAAGAGAGAGAGACAAAAGTATGAAAGACAGCCACTTCTCTGTAAATAAGGTTTTTTCAGCAAAAGTTTTGATTCCCCAGAAGAAATCTCAGGCAGGTTTCCAGTGCTCTTATAAGGGACGATTTGATCCCCCCTCCTCATAAAGAGGCTTCGCTGCAGATTTGATTTTCTTATTTAGAGCGGCGGACAGAGGCGGTAATATTTCAGCTTATATTTCGCACATTCACTGCGATTTACTTTGATAACAGGTGCCAATCACGGCCCGGGACACCCAAACGGAGCAAGCCGAATGCGGCGATTAACAGTAGATAAAGTAAATGGGCTTCGAATAGTCTCCTCACTCTCTCTTTTTTTTAACTGTACCCTCAGGCGCTTCAAAAGTGAAAAGGAGAGAAAATATTTGGATGGTTGAGTGCCTTGCAGCATTAAAAAGGAGATGAGATTTCCCTGTTTCATTTAGCCTGTCACAATGGCGAGAGTTGGGCCTCAGTCTGAGAGGTGAATGGGAGAGAGAAGATTGAAGGCATGGAATCGTTTAAAAAAGCGAAATAAGCCGAGCAAGGGCGGGGGTGGCTGTGGAGAAAGTCATTGTTTTCATTACGCCAGAGTAACAGCCATTCACGGCTTCCTGAAGTTAGAAAACGCGTGAATCGGGGCCAACGGAAACGATTCTCCGTTCTTTTAATTAAGTTTGCTGCGGTCGGCGCACTCTGATGACCTCATGATTGGCTTAGGTTAAAGGTTAAACACCAGCCAAACATTTAACACCACTTTTAGGGACAAGCGATTGACCTACTCGGGCTCCGCCCACAGTTGTGTTCTTCCAAAGCTACGGCTGTGATGAGCTCCTCAGATCACTTGCGCCATCACGCAATTTGCACCACAACCAAACGTGGAAAGCCAGATATTTGGGAAATATTTTCTGTGCATTTTGGCATTATGTTCACATGTAAATGATGTTTTTGGTCCCTGAAAATTGAGAAACATCTTCCAAACTGTAGATTTCTGAAAATGATATTTTTGCGTTTACTTGTGGATGAGGAAAACTGAGATTTTAATTAAAAACAAAACTTTGAAGGTCACACTGTGCGCTATGTTTGTCTACATGAGTGAGGTCATTTCTGCAATTGCAGACACAGACAACATACTGTTCTTTGTAACTTCACTATATAAATTATGAAATAAATAAAAATAAATTTGCCTATTAGCACTTTTTTACATGTTTACACAAACACACACGGTTAATTTCCCTCAATTATGAAGAATACAGGCATCAGACTGCGATTCAGATGTTGCTACTATATTCACACAGACACTAGCCCCGTTTACATGGACACTTTTTTGCACTTTTAATCAGATTAAATACAGAAACAGATTAAAAATGTCCCATGTAAACGGTTCATGTAAATTTTCAGTCCGATTAAAAGAGGTGGTTTAGACCTTTCTTTTAATCTGATCGATCGAGGAAACTGCTCATGTATACAGGTAAACCAATTACTGCGTTCTTCGCATTTTTCCCACGCATGCGCATGGGCCCGCGTTCTTCCCGCGCATGCGCATGGGCTCGCGGCTGGTAGCTACAAGCTAGCCAAGTAGCATTTTCCTCAGCTGAGTGAGTTTACCTCAGCAGCAGTAAGCAAAAACGAGTGGCCCTGTACTTAAAACCAAAAACTGTTCAGTAGCTGAAACTACGTTTTT
>JBBIGC010000125.1:27637013-27652706 GCA_037576955.1 Lepidarchus adonis | reverse complement strand
TGTGTGTGTGTGTGTGTGTGTGTGTGTGTGTGTGTGTGTGTGTGTGTGTGTGTGTGTGTGTGTGTGAATGGTTGTATTGCCCTGTAATGGGTTTTAAAAACAATAATTACAACAACAGCCATAAAGACATCAATAATAATAACAATAATGAAAATACAATAATAAAAATGTTTGGTTATTCTTCTTATTAATTTTTTTTTTTAGTATTTGTATAATTTATTATTAGAAATTTTATTTTACAGTAACCTGTATCAGTTCTCTGGTTTCCTCCCACAGTCTAAATGTATAGTTATTATTATTATTATTATTATTATTATTATTATTATTATTATTATTATTATGATTATTAATTGAATTATGTATTTATTTATTTTACTATTATTTATATCATTATTATTATACATTTTCTTTTACGGGCACTTATAACAGTACTCAAGCTCATGTTACAAAGACGAGACAAATGCAGTATAAAGAAATTCCCGTACAGACAGTAACCGACTGAATGTTTCTCTGACTAATACATCTCACTAACGTTACTGCTGGGACGTCAAACACGGTGTCAGTGGATCCAAGCCCAGGCACCACTGAGGTACCGTCCCAAACTCACAGCTGCTCCTTGATCCACGTGCGGAGGGGTAAATGCATTTTGTTGTCATGTGTGGTTGAGATGCACTTTGTGTGAGTTTTCACAATGAGAAATCACATTTGTTTATTATCTTCAACTGCACTGTTTGATATTATGCATTTATCATTTATTTTTGTGTATTACAAGACAATAACATAATAAATGCTGGTTCTATTTAATAATATGCCTTTAAATGCCTCTCACCGTTTCTTAATAAAGACAGTTTGCACTGAACAAGCTGAAGAGTTTCCCCAGTCAACTGATTAGCGTAAAATTTAATTATTTATTTATTTATTTATTTATTTATTTTTAAGCACAGCTTCTTATATCAGACATCTGTTTGTACTCTTGATGTCTTTTAGTTAGTTAGTAAGTTACTTTGTGTGTGCGCGTGTGCACGTGTGTATATATGTGTGTATATATGTGTGTGTGCGCGTGTGCGTGTGTGTGTATATATATGTGTGTGTGTGTGTGTGTGTGTGTGTGTGTGTGTGTGTGCGCGTGTTGTTATTTTCCGTCATTTTTTAAACACCGGGATATCGCTCACTGCTAACATGCTCAATAATTTATCCACCTCAATTTCCACATTTGCATATTAATTTGTGTTTATTTATTTATCACTCTCCAGCATTGTCAACCTGTACCCCTGCTGGCCTCAGCTGTCTGCTGGCTGGGGCTGGAATATTGTCCCTTCAAATTAATTTTAATAATAGAGGTAGCTCATTAGAAGCCAATCAGACATGAAGACATGGCAGTGGAATTATAACCAGACGGCTGGGAGTTCATGAATTATTGAATTGGCCTGATCTTATTAGAGTAGGGGGTTTCTGCCCGAAAGAATTGAACGGCTACGCGCGCACACACTCACAGGCGCACACATGCACACCTGTCGACCTTTATTCTGGGCTGGTGAGACTTGGCAGCTGGCTGTGGGCTGTGTTTCCTGAATGCAGTAAATTGCCTGTGTCCCTCTATGTGCCAGCTCTGTTGAGCGTCACACTGGGGAGACTGGCAGAGAGCTGGGCAGCTCCACACACAGGCTTGTGTTGTGTGTCCACATGTGAAATGACTGCATGGTATGGGCAGTGTCATATGACATTGTGATACCTGAAGACATTTACCTGATGAACATCTTAATAGTTTTACTTTATATTTTATAAAAGGCATAAAAATGAACAAAACAAATCTTCATCATTCCACATAATACATCACTGCTTCCCCAGTCCTTGGTTAGATGTCCAGTTGACTTGATATTCTAATCACTGAAGTCCATAGAGTCATGTGTGCTGTCCTGAGCATCAGACAGTTTTATTCACTGTTTTTCATTTAATATGTTGAATGTAAACACGGATTTACATTATGAGATTTAACACACACGTACAATAATGTAAAAATGTAACAATTTTTTTTAATTAATAAAAAAAATAAAAAAAATTTATATAATTTTAAATTATAAATAGTTTAGAGGCACTTAGTGTGTTTATTGTGTTATATTCAAATCACTAATAATATCAGAACAAATCAAATTAATACAGTGAACAGTAGGGGTGGGAATTGCAGGGTACCTCATGATACGATACAATATGTGAACGTTAATATTGCTACATCGCGATTCTGCGATAATATATTGCATGACATTAACACAGTGAAGCATCCGATTCATTACAGAAACACTGGGATGCATTCTTAATTTACATTTACATTTTACATTTACATCATTTGGCAGACGCTCTTATCCAGAGCGACATACATGGTGAGCGGTTGGGGGTTAGGTGCCTTGCTCAAGGGCACTTCAGCCTGCTGTCCGGTTCTGAGAATCGAACCTGCAACCCTTCGGTCACAAACCCACTTCTCTAACCATTGGGCTATGGCTGCCCCACTTACATAAGTAACAGCTACATTATCGTTACCTTTCTGATCGTGAACCGCTGCTTCAGGTTCAGGGCTTCACTTCTGTTGCCATTTGTTAAGTTGCGCTAACATCATGCTACCAACCGAACTACAACTCCCCTATTTCCCCCACCAGACACTACATAGTCCTCAATGCATTGCTCCCCATGAAACACTTCACTACAGCCACCTAGTTTAACCCTGTGTATACCAGACACATTTTAGATCTGATATTCTTTTTAAAATTTTTTCATTTACATTTACAGCATTTGACAGACGCTCTCATCCAGAGCGACATACATGGTGAGCAGTTGGGGGTTAGGTGTCTTGCTCAAGAGCGGTTCAGCCTGCTGTCCGGTTCCGACAATCGAACCTGGGACCCTTCGGTCACAAACCCACTTCTCTAACCATTGGGCTATGGCTATATTTCTACAATATCAATTATATATATATATATATATATATATATTAATTAAAAATAATAACATTTTGTTGACTCCGGCCCATGCATTTTGGTCTGGTTTAGCCACCACTGACCATTGCCACATGTTCATCTGCTACCTACACCTCTAGCCATGGAACTCTAACAATTATAACCACTCATCTTTCAACTGTGTCGACCAGAGGAGGAGGTTCCCCTACTGATCTTTGGTTCCTCCCAAGGTTTCTTCCTCAGTTCAGGGAGATTTTCTCGTCTCCGTCGCCTTGGCTCATTAGGGGCTCGGACCCGGACCTCGTAAAGCTGCAATGTGACACCATCTGATGTAAAAAATGCTATAAAAAGAAAACTGAATTGAAATTCAAATGGAACTTGTGGCCTCCTGATGAACCTTACATTTCTTTATGGGTTGAGGGTTCACTCGATGTCCTCAGGAAAGGCCGCCTCCCGCACAGGTCCTACAGTGTAGCGTCCACCTGCACAGACTGTACTGTATGAACGAGAGGGGAAATGTGTTGACCTTTTGGATTACACAGCTAATGTCAATAGCACTGACACCCACTGAAAGCTGAGGATTACTGCCGTGTGTGTCCTGTCACCTGGGTCCTGTTCAGCAGAACAAACACACACATGCTGGACCCACGTACGATGCTCATGCGCTCGAAGAAAGATAAAGCCGGGCACACACACCCTCCTGGCCCAGCGCAGGCCTACGCTTGGACGGAGACCGGTCCGCAGGGACGGCTGGTGTTATTGAAGCTGTTGCACGTCCTCGTCTCCTTCCCTCTCTTCCCTCTAGATGGTAGCAGGGGCAGAATACATCGCAGATCAAACCATTTCTAATCAAACCCAGGGAAGTGTGGCTAATGCAATTTCACTAAGTCACTGACTGGCTTGATTATATGGGGGAGGGCTGGGAAGAGTGTGTGTGAACGTACGCGTTGGATTTGCCTGCATTACGTGCACCAGACCTCAATTCCGCACTCGTCTGGCTCCTGCCGCGGACACGGCCTCCCCCCTAATCTTAGATCGCAAGGGATACTACACGTACCCGCACGATGCCCAAGAAACAAAGCTTTACATACTGGCAAACAGCAGCACTTTCAAAAAACACAAACACAGCTAGCAGCACAAAAGTTCCAAAGTTTGGACATTCTGACTGATTTTGTTGATTTTCTAAGTGAAAATAAATGCACACCCTCAATAGGGAACAAACTTATAGATTACTTTGATTGACTGCAGGTCTTGCTGCCAAGGGTGGCACAGCCAGGTATTAGATATGGGGTGTGATTACTTTTTCACACAGGGCCAAGTAGCTTTGGACAGCTTTTAACCTCAATAAATGAAATCGTCATTTTTTAAATGACATTTTGTACTTACTCAGGTTGTCTTTGTCTAATATTAAAACATGCAGGTGTGAAATATGCAAAAGAGGAAAAAAATAGAGCAAATACTTTTTCACAGTACTCTATATGTAACTTATAAATTTTGTTTAAAGTCATTCATCTTCTTCAAATTTTAGTACATATTTTGTTTTTTAAGCAGTCCCACAAGCAAGGAACTGGTGTACAATCTAAAAGATTCTGGGTAGATAACAAACCTATTTTTTCCCTGTAAAATTCTGCAAATGTCTGAGGAGAATCGTACAACTGATCTTGGACCATTGAGCACCTAAGGTCTTCTGCTAAGCAAGAATGAGCAAAAAAAATCTGCTTCCTAAACTGCAGCAATTAGTTTCCTCAGTTCCCAAACGGTTAAAGAGAAAGTTGATCACCGTGGTTAACACGGCTCTGTTCCAGCTTTTTTTTGAGTGTCAAAAGCATCAAATTTGAAATTTGTTTATATAAAATATGTTTAATTTGTTCACCGAATGCATTGGAAATCAGTGAAGTTGCAGTGCAAAAGCAGCTTCCTGTTAAGCGTTGCTGCCCCTACTGGACATATTTAGAACTGCACATGAACTGAACATTAATACATCGTTTTAAAAGTGAGGTGTAATAAATATGTGATTCGTTATGAAACACTTGAAGTCTGTAAAATACTGATTGGATTGAATGCTACAGGACAGACTAGGCTAGAGAATTAACATCCTCAGTCTTCACAGTTGAGCTGTTTAGCCCTAGTTTTTCCTGCCAGCGAATTCTGAGGGAAAGCGCCTGATAAAGCGTCAATTTCCTCTTTCATGGAGTGTTTCTTTAGTTTCTGTCACCTGCCTGAGCTGCGTCTGCTGCACTTCATCTCTCTGGGCGTCTCGTCGCTCTCTCCCCTCCCAAGGCCGCAGTGTGGTTGTTTTGGAGACCTAATTGAGTCTTAATTGAATTGGCATCAGAGAATGGAAGAGCGAGGGAGAGAATGAGCAGAGAAAATTGGACGTGGGCTCCGTTTCCACTTAGCAACTCGAATTGCTTACACAGAAATGAATTTCATGGAAAGGGCGGTGAGAAAAGAAGTGGTCTAAAAGCTTTTAGTGAGGGTAAAGATTCTCTTGTCTCTTTTAATGAGAAATGGGAGCTGGAAATGAGTAGGAGGCTTTTCTGTGCAGAATGTCAGGGCCTTGGAGCTTAGATACATGTGAAAGCAGGGGGTTGATATTGTGGAGCACTCTGTGACTAAGACTGGCTTTGCTGGTTTATTCTGCAAAGCATTTTTTTTTACTAATTACTGAGCGTTATGCATTATATGTCCAAAAGTATCCAGACATTTAGTGAGTTGAGCTGCTTTAAGGTGCACTCTTTGCTGATACAGCTATGTCTATAGCGACGGTAGTATTGCTAATCCATTGTGCTCTGCACACATGGGTTGAGTCTCATCCACGTCAAGCACTGTTCTTTATTCCGGCAGCGATGGCCTTGCCCTTGAGAGGGCACAGGATCACCGGTTCAAACCCCAGCCCAGGCACCATTGAGGTTCCCCGGGTACTGCCCTATCTGACTGTACCAGTGATCAATGAAATAAAAAAATAAAAGTGCTAAAGGTTCTGAATTTTCAATGTCTTTTAAATCATTTATAGCCTGTTATATGCAAAGGATTTTAAATGTGATTGTCACTGCTGTGTAGGCAAAGCTATAATCCAGTTTATAGAGAAAATATTTACAATAAATTGAAGCCAAAGTATTTATTAACCTTCTTCTACTCTAAAGGCTGGATCAGTGGCAGCCAGGTTAAATCTCTCCTAATTGTTTTCTTGTAGATAACAAAGAAGAAATGTCATTGGACAGTAGGGCTTATTTTTTCCTGTAAAATTCTGCAAATGTCCGAGGAGAATCAGACAACTGATTGTTGAACAACTAAAGTTTTGTGCTAAGCAAGAAAAACTAAAAAAAAATAGAATTACTTTCCAAACTGCAGCAATTAGTTTCCTCAGTTCCCAAATGGTTAAAGAGAAAGTTGATAACCATGGTAAACACAGTTCTAGCTTTTTTTGTGAAATTTGTGTATATTTATAAAATATGTTTAATTTGGTCACTGAATGCATTGGAAACCTGTGAAGTTGCTGCATTTGAATGAGGTGGTAAAATCACAGCTTTTGTAGCACAGAACAATGGTCTTGCCCTTGGGAGGTCACAATGTTGCAGGTTCAAGCCCCAGCCCGGACACCACAGAGGTACTCTGGGTACAGTGCTGAAGGTTGTGTTTTTAATCATTTATAGTCTGATATATGCAAAGATTTTAATGTCACTGTCATTGCTGTGCATGAAAATAAGAAGATATTAGCTTGAACATGACAATAAATTGAAGTGTTTGTTAACCTTGTACTACACTAAAGGCTGGACCAATAGCAGCCTTGTTAATACTCTTTTGATTTGTTTTCTGTCTATGGTGTCATCGAAAATGATGTTTATACATGTTAAATATCACATTTGGTTATGGTGGCACTTTGTGTGGGATTGTGTTCACAATCACAAATCACTTTCCAGTTCTGAAGGGCAGGTGTCCAGCACAGTTTGGTGATTTCCCTGTTCAAACACACCTGGTTTAACTTACCTGTTCATTGCCAGGTGTAGTGTGTGTGTTTCAGGCAGTGTAAACAGGAATTACACCCACAGCATTTGGCTGAGGAGCAGTGGAACTACATTCTCTGGAGTTATGGCGAGATTATATTGGTGTCATTTTATCGACATGTATTTGCTGGAAAAAAAGATCAACAGATATGGACACAAAATATTTATATTGGCCTTTAAAATCTACATCTCGCATCATTCATCTTAAGTATCATTTTCCTGCTGCTTTATAGCTATTTGATGTCATTGTCATGCAAGATGATACTGGAATTCTATCAGTATCAGCTAATCTTTTCTGGAAAATAATAACACTGTTAGACAGATTTTGAGATGTGAGCGATATGTCAGACCAGCATGTGATGATGCATCGTGACATGGAGGAGCAACATGTTTAGGTGTCTGCTAAAATAATTTCCTTTTAGACATTTTACCACATTTTAAGCCTACATAAATAAACCTCTATTTTTCTAATCCAGATGGAGGTTGTTCCAATGTCTAAATTAAAAAAGAAATTGATGAAAATACCTGTTTTTGCTGAATACAGCCTGATGTGGGGTTCTTCTCACTAGAGGAGCCTCCCCCTCCCCTGATTTCTCAGCATGAAAGCATGGATGTGTGTTAGCTGACATGACAGAATCGGTGGTTAGTGTTCTCCTCCAAGCGTGTTGAGGCATATTATAGAGTGAGTAACCCCAGTGATGGGAGAAGTTATGGGAGATGTGAAATACGTCTGGTGGACATGCTTTAGTGTTTAAAATTTGCAATGCTGTTGGAAAAAGTATAGTTTTTAGATGGCCATTAATAAAAGAAATGCTAATTTGTCTAATATCCATTTAGTTTAATTAATTTTTGTTTTTGTTCTTTGGTTGATCTGAAACATGTATGTGTGACCAATATATGTAAAAAATAAAAAAAGAAGAAGAAGGAAAGGAATCAGGGGGCTAATACTTTTTCACAGCACCTTTGTTACATTTGAGAACAAGGAGCTTAGTATTGTACAATATACAGATTAAGAGGTAATGGCTTCTGATAAAATGTAGATATCTCAAAAATCCCAAATAGTCTTTAGGAAGAGCTGGAAGAGCTGGAAGAACTAGAAGAGCTAGAAGAGCTAGAAGAGCTAGAAGAGCTAGAAGAGCTAGAAGAGCTAGAAGAGCTGGAAGAGCTGGAAGAGCTGGAAGAGCTAGAAGAGCTAGAAGAGCTAGAAGAGCTAGAAGAGCTAGAAGAGCTAGAAGAGCTAGAAGAGCTGGAAGAGCTGGAAGAGCTGGAAGAGCTGGAAGAGCTGGAAGAGCTGGAAGAGCTGGAAGGGCTGGAAGGGCTGGAATGGCTGGAAGGGCGTTTATGGTCCAGAACAGGTACAAATGCCCACAAGAAACAAAGGGGATGGTAGTGACGTCTTACTGTGTATGTACAATGACACAGCACATGGTTAACAGCCAGCAGTTAGCTGTCAGTATCTTGGCCGTGTTGTGACTATCGCGGTCTTCGATTCGGTTACAGATACCTTCATCATAGTACTTTCTTCTCAGGCACTGACTCATGAGACAGCCCAGGCAGCTGCTTCAGATGCAGCCATAGTGTTTTTAACAATTAAGCTGTCAAATCACAGGCCGTTCTCCTCACGGTTGACGTTCTCTGGGTTCTGTAGTGTTGATTTCAGATCTGTGTTTTAGTTTTAGCACGTATAGTTGTTGTGATGAAGCTGATGATCTAAGCCAGGGCTGCTCAGCTCCTCGGCAACGACTCTGCAAGAACTTTCTGGACCATAAGTTTCTTGTACATGAATTCAGAAGATGCATGATTCAGAGCAGAAACTGTGACATGGCATGTGATTGAAAATCCACTTCCTGTCTTAAGAGCCATGTAGGTTGGAATCTTTATTCTCCTTTAATAATAAAATCCTTCACTTTTGCATGCAGAAATGCATTTAGTGTTTACTTGTGTTGTCTAATATGGGAATAATAAGAAATCAGGAAGGGGCAAACACTTTTTCACACCACTGTATGTAAATTAATAGCGCATCCTTGTATTTCTGTGATGTATCACTGTCATTGTTGTGTGATATATCAATTAGCCAAGAATTTTGGTATCTCAATATTATCGGTATCGTGGGTCGCGAATCGTATCGTGAAATCGTCCCACTCCTACTCCTAACACACAAAGTTGAACACAGATCTGAAATCAGCATGAAACACTGACTTAGAAAAGTGGGTTGTGATCTCTGAAAATTACAATTTATTTAATTTTTGTTGCATTATTATTTGGCCAAACCCAACTTTTCATCCCAGGAAGACACGTTGAGCTGTGTGTTTATTTATTTTTATTTTTTTTACTAAATAGCAGGTTTGTGTAAACACTTAATTGGAATGTAACAGTGAAAATCGCCCGAGCCTGACTGCAAAAAGAGTCCGCGACAACAAACTCATGATTTTTTATGAACCTGTACACACACTTATCAAAACAGATTTACTTTGCAGTATTGAAAACCCATCATTGCACCAGTTGATGTCTAAATTCAGTTTCTTGATGTCTGATGCTGCTGGTGAGCACTGAAAGCAAATCCCATGATTGATCCATGCCCAGATCCACATAAGTGCCTGTTTGCATGAGTGCGTGTGCGTGTGCGTGTGCGTGTGCGTGTGCGTGTGCGGTGGGGGGCTTATCAGACCAAAGAGCCCCAGTTCAGAGCAGCATGGCTAAATCAGTCCCTTCAGTGGCTCAAAGCGCTGTGAAATTTTAATGAATAACACTGTCACCATGCGGGAGGAGCTGGTACGAGGCTGTTATTTATATCCAGCCAACCACCGGGGCGTATACAAACCTGCCCCCCTCCTCCTCCACGCCATAGGGGATTTTTTTATTGACGATCCTCTCTCCGTCAATTATATTGATTATGTGTGGATGAGTGGAGGTAATAAGAGTAAACCTCTTGTTTTCTTTTAAGGCCTTCTATTGGAACGAGTGAGCAACGCGGCCATGATTTTCATATTAACCCCGTTAACACGGGGCCCACTCAGGGACGCATGGGGGACCCCCTGGCTGATAAGCTGGAGTCCCTTGAACCTTTCTAATATAAATGAGTTAACATGGATGGTTCATGTTGGCTGTGGATCTTAATCAGATAGAGACGATAGTAACCATAGGAATAAAAATGGCAGCTGTTGTCGACGTGTTCTTGCACCACAGCACTTTACATGCATCAGAGGAATCTTACAGGGAAGGGTTTAAAATATGTGTCATTATTGTGATAAATTGTTTATAAGTACTTAATTTTTTTTTTACATTAATTAAATTTAACTTTAAATAGTTAAATATAGATTAAATATAGATTTTACTTACATAACGTAATAATCAGTTCCTTTTGCAACATTAGCTGTGGACGTTCCATAATGCTACTAACACTTTACAGGTATTGGGGGTTGGAAATGATGGAAATAGCAGGAGCTACGTGGTGTTTTGCAGTTTCAGTGTGTAGGACTTCAATGTTGTATTTTGGGGAAACACTTTGACATTCCATCCTCAGCTCCTGTCCACCCTCAGCTCAAGCTCTTCTCTCTTCTGTGTGAGTGTTGTGTAAGTAACAACAAGGCTTCAGCTTTTTCTTGCTGAAATACTGGACTTGCTGGGAGAAGACGTCACCTTGATGGAGGCATGTGTCTCTCTAAAATCCTAATAGTTTATTCCTTCACACATGTGGTGGGACAGTGGTTCGTTACCATGAGTTTAGAGCATAATTGTGATTGGGATGTGTAGGGTCATCATGAGTGGAATGGGAAAAAACTTACTTGTCATTTTTCTATGTGAATTGTGGGTCAATAGAGGCTCCTGGAGGTTTTCACTGGTTGTTGACGTGGGACTCTATTCCTGATTCTTCTTTTGGTAGGTAGGGTGGGCCTTCCTCTGCTCCCCATTGCTCAACATGATACTTGCCAGCATGGATGTGTGTTAGCTGACTTGGATTGGCGGGTAGTGTTTTCCTCTAAGTATGTTGACCAGGTATGGTGGAGCTTTGAATGATTTGGAGGAAGTAAGTGCTTCTCTCACTCTCCCATTGCTCACAGTGATAATGTTGTATGATTGGAGGCAATGCAAAATAAGATGGTTGGTTGATTGATTTCTCCATAGCTATATTATACAGTTATAGAGGTCAGATCAGTCACTCCAGTAATGTGAGAAGTCTTCAGAAAGATTGAGTTCATGGAAGGAGTGGCAGTGAAGACAAAACCAAATTATAACAGAACTTTTGGGGGAAGTGATGCAGACAGGTGTCTGACTGTTCATGTGGTGCTAAAATAATGTTCTTTTTTTTGGCACTTCTGTGTGATTTTGCAAGATATTCAGTGCTTCAGAGTTTTGAAAAGACTAGAACGATAAAACCAGAAAAAGCCCTGTTTTTCATACTGTACAGTACATTAATGGATACTTTTGTCATTGTTTTGCAGGTGGAGCTGATGATAACTTGATCGAGGGAGGTGAGACTAAGTTCCTATGTAAACCTGGTGCCAGGAACATCACAGTCATCTTCCAGCCATTGCTCAGGTAGGCTTTTCAAAAGAAGACCTAGTTGGTCTCCGCTCCCCTAGTGCATCTTCAGAACCATATCATGGTGGAAGAATTGTATTTTTCATCCTTTCATCTTTTCTCCTCCCTGGCTGCGATTACAACGTTATTACCGTGCAGCATCTTTGATTTTGATCTCTTCTGACGGTATCGGTTGGAGCAGCCCATTTAGCTTCCCTCCACATTCAATTTTCCTTTCAATTTTCCAATCTGGCCGATCATCGGATCTGTCCTGCTAATGCCCTCTCATGTTCCCGGACTATTACGAAGATGTGTCCGAGCCATAGTCAGACAGCCCAGAACGTGACTGGACTGCCCAGTAGTCATAAAGTGCACGATTAGATTTGAGCTGTGGTCCATTTCTTTATTTATTTACTCCTCCTCTTCTGGACATTGTCTTTGTCTGCCTGGAATCATGTGTCAAATGAACCTGACAGTATCTGTTTTGAGTTTATTGGTTGTTTGACATTCATTGGCTTCCCCCGGTTGACCCCGTATAACTAAACTTATGTAAAGTACTACTTTAAATGATCCAAAATATGGAAAAATGAACACACACACAGTTCTGCACTGCTTTCCTGAAGCCTTGTTCACATGGGTGTTCAGATCTGGGATAAATTGAACAACCTAGGCATTTTGTAGCAGCACTTGATTGAAATATGACATTACATTCATGTTTCTTTGTGTCTGTTAAACTCCAGCCTGCAGCACACACTCTAATTTTGTGTCGACCTGTGGGGGGAGTAATGAGTCAATCCAGACTGTATTGTTGTGTGTTGACCTGTGGGGGCAGCAGTGAGTCAGTCCAGACTGTAATGTTGTGTGTTGACCTGTGGGGGCAGTAGTGAGTCAGTCCAGACTGTAATGTTTTGTGTTGACCTGTGGGGGCAGTAATGAGTCAGTCCAGACTGTAATGTTGAGTGTTGACCTGTGGTGGCAGTAGTGAGTCTAAGCTGTGGGGTTTCAGGTTCATCCTTCATTGGATGATGAAATATGGATCAGTGTTTAGAGCTTTATGAGAGCTGAACCTTGACGTCCTTATGTTCATTATGATCCGACGTAGGCAGAGAGAACATCGCCTTTTGAATGTTTTGCATTTTCACACCACCAGCCATTCAGAGAGCAGATAACTCTTTGTGATTGGCGCTGGTGTCTGGGGGGCGGACGGGAAGGTGTGTCCATCTGGGCTCCATCAAGATTGAACGGCAGGCATGAATTGCGGCTGCCAGTCCGGCCGTCTCTTCTGGCACGGACAGGGTTGAGGAGGTGACGGGCCAAACAAATGAACGGCTGAACAGACGAGCTGCTCTGCTCCACCTCCGGCGTGTCGTCCATAATGGCTTCCATCACTCATTCCTAAGAGTTTGTGCCCTTGGCTGTTGGATTAGCAGCTGCTGGGTTCACTGGGCTGTGTGTATGTGTATGTGTGTGTATGTGTGTGTGTGTGTGTGTGTGTATGTGTGTCTAAAGCTTGCCCATTTATTTATAATTGATACAAGTCTGCATTTATTTTCAATCGATGCTCGCCGCGGGCTGCGACAGGCCTGCAGTTTGCAGCATCAGCGGAACAGTCGAACTTTACATTAAATCAATACTTGCCTGTTAATGCAGTTGCTGATCAATTCTCGGTGCGATTTAGGGGGAGTCAGTAGAGGCTCTGTTAGCAGGTGACGTCTGGTAGGAGGTCATGGAGCGGCGTCATGAAGTTAATCTTCGAATGTTTGCGTTGGGTACGGACCGAAGCGGGACTTGCCCAACACGAAGGTAATCGATATTCCCTCTGGGCAACTTCACACTCTGTCTTCAGAGCTTTACACTGTAGTATATTGGCTCTTCCCCTTGGTATCTGGAGTACATTGGAAGGTGCAAAAACACTTATTGGAGTATCACATCTCCACCCTGCAGATCGATACCTCGCGCTCCACAAAGGCCCGAGTGTGTCTGTTTGTGTTTTCCGCGATGTTTTATGGCAGGGTTTTAGTTTGAGCTCTGTAGTGAAATCCTAGGTTTGAGCTACAGCCTATCGATCCGAAAGCTCAGCTCCGGTTCCTCCAGGTGTTCGTTGGGGGGAAGCGTGGATGTACTCGCCGTATTAGTGTTTTTTCGCTGTTTTTTTTTTTTATCACCATGTCTGTGTGCATATAACCATCCTTTCTTCAGCCCCCACCGACAGACACACTCTCACACCTGCGAGTGCAGCGAGGAGGTAGGAGGTAATTTAGTTTGACTTGTGGGGCCTCACGCTGACATTTGAGTGGTATTTAAACCCTCCTGCCCTGACTGAGGTTGGCATTTTGAAAAGGGGCGACCGCTCTGCTCGCCGTAATCTCTCCCCTCGCCTGCATCCGTGCTCGGCGGTGATTAGGGCTTGCAGACCCCCGGTGTCGGAGTGATTGCTCTCCCGCCAGGAAGCAGATGCCGGGGCACCGTCCTCCCGGGGCCGGGACGTGGGTGCGGGTGGCCTTCGGACGGATGGTGGAGGTGGACCCGAGCTTGTCAGCTGGAGGCGAGTCGGAGGGAAAGGTGGCAAACGAAAGGCCAACAGAAGCCCCGGCGTTGTGACTCCATGCAAGGAGAAGTTTGGCATGGAGTGCGTGTCTAGCCTTTTAAAGAGATGGAGCTACCATCCACGGCCAGAACTTGCTGAGTACTTGAAGCTCGGCCTGACTGCAGGAAGTACAGAGGTGGATGATGGTATACAAATCATACAAATGAATGCAAAAATAAGTACGATTACTATTGCCGATGCAGTGGTCGCCTCACAGCAAGAAAGTCCTGGGTTCTGTCCCCAGGCCACAGGTGTCTTCACATGTTCCCGTCGGGTTCCTCCAGGTTCTCCGGTTTCCTTCCACTGTCCAAAGGCTTGTGGTTCAGCTTGAATGGCTACTCTACATTACCCATAGGTGTGAGTGTGTGAATGGTTGTTTCTGTGTTGCCATGTGATGGGTTGGCCAGTCCCGGGTGTTTCATGCCTTGGCCTGTGGTCAGCTGGGATCGGCTCCATGACTCAAAATGGATGAAGAGGTTTGGACAACAAATGTATGATTGATTGTTATTGTTGTTGTTATTTTTATTATTGTCGTTGTTGTTATGATCGGTTTTTAATGCCATTTATCCAAATGCAGTGACAGAAACATAATAACGTACATTTAAACACTGGACAATGCAAATTGTGTTGAAACATTGCAGGACTGTGGACGGTGGACTTTTTTTACATTGTTCTATTCTATTTTATAGAATATTATTTATATTCTAGTTTATGCCTCCATGTCCTGGTGGGTTGTAGCTGTCATTGCATAAACTATTTCCCCCTGGGATCAATAAAGTTTTTCTGGTTCTTTTTCTGAGGTATAGTGTCTCCCGGGTGCAAACAGTGTTTCGAAAATACAGCTGATGTACACATGACACATGGAGCAGGAGAAGACAGCAACATAATGTTATAATGTAAATAGTGAATATAAAATAAATATATGATCAGGACTAGCTCAGCTAGGTGTGTGTGTGTGTTTAAGCCTTATTGCCTGTTGGATGAATCTGTTGCACATTGTGGTAGTGGAGGTTCAAAGCATGTGTGTGTTGGGTAATCCACAGTGCCAGTGGCTTCAGAGTGTTGTGTAAATGTGTCTAAGCTTATTAATACCATTTTTATTTAAAATCATACATTTTTCATTTGCAGAGTTTATCGACTTTCCTCATCGATCACATTTCATTGTCCCATTGACCCACTGTCGTATTACTAAGGCCACCAGGCTACTAAACACAGTCCAAGACCACATACTGCAGCATTGTTACGTGCACTGGTCACTTTTACATACTTCATTTTCTTATAGCTCACATTTACAGACAACTAGATTTCGACTGAAATGTGACTTTCATTCTCACACATTTATTTTTCTCTGCAAAAGTCTCTAACCCATATTCCCCCATGTTTTTTTACATTGTCTATATACCATATATCTTCCAATAGAAGCCCCCCGGCATTGGGACGTCCCGGCGTTTAATAGAGACAGGTTTTTTATTGGAGACGGGCTATTATTCTCCTCACAGACAGAGTGGTGATGAGTATTTACGGCCACAAAATGTCAAGCAGCATCTTCACCTTTACTTTGACAGAAGATAAAACATCACGACTAAAATCATCCCTCTGTCTGTTCGGTGGTGATACTTGTCTGTGATTG
>JBBIGC010000125.1:27582853-27598543 GCA_037576955.1 Lepidarchus adonis | reverse complement strand
CACACACACACACACACACACACACACACACACACACACACACACACACACACACACACACACACACACTCTGTGAAATGCTGTGTGTTCTTAGTTCATGCATTTGACACCTTAACTTGGACTTTGCGCCATAGGAAGAAGAGTCTTTACTTCATGTATTTGTTTTGGTTTGTGGAAATAATACGGAAGAGAGCGAAGGGAGAGGCCGGGGTAGAGGGGGGAGAGGGAGGGACAGGGCGAGAGATGAACTTCAGTAAGATTTTGCAGTGGATTCTCCTTTTTCTTCCCTCCCACACATATTTTAATTAGCGTGCTGGGCTCCTGCTTTCCAATATGGCATTAATTATGTTACCTTTTGTGTGTATGTGTGTGTGTGTGTGTGTGTGTGTGTGTTTGTGTGTATGAAAGAGAAACTGTGTATGTGTGTGTGACTGTGTATTGCTCAGAGATCCGAGGCAGACAGCAGGAGGTCCAGGAGCTGGTGGGCGTCTGCGTGGGCTGACCATATTCATTTTACCTCGCCACTGTCTTTGTACATTCAGCAGAGGAAGAAAAAAAGCTAAATGCATCACATGGCAAAGGCAGTTTAGATAGTAACCCGCTAAATGGAATCTTAATGCTTTTTAAAGGCGTTTTCCCTTCATTTATACTGCCTGGAAGCCAAGCACACATGCCGCGAGTGGACAGCACTGACACACTGCCATCTAGTGGTGATCCCCAGCATTTCGCTTTTACGTTACATGCTTACAAAGCATTTACAAGCTTTTACTGCTCAGTCCCGAACACTATGCTTTCTTCTGTGCAACATTGCTACTGTAACGTAGATCAACCCATTAATTTACAAAAAGTGCAACAGAAGCATTTATCATATTTAAATAAACTAATGTTATTCGCTCTATAAATCCAATAAAGTCGGCGCTGTGTTGAAAAGGTGACTTCCCACTGCTGATGTGGGGAATATCTGCCTGCGATCTTCCTATTATAGTTCTGCTGGCCCTGCACTATTGTCCTTTTGTTGCTGTGGAAGGTCTGGAAAGTCCTTTGGCCATTTTTCACTTCACTGTCCGCTCTGGAGCGGAGCACGGTTCCTGCAGCAGTGCAGTGGATTCTAAAACTCCAGGCACTGAAACTATGAACGAGCTTTATTAAAACGTGCCAGTCTTCTCCCAGGGTGGTGTCTCGGAGCAAACGAGACCCTTTCTATTCGTCCCTAGGTGTTGGAGCAAAAAATCACCAGCAATTACAATCCTGCTTTGGTAAATGTCAGCAAACCCGGGTTATATTTGTCCATGCGCGGTGCTGCTACCTGTGGGTCAGAGGGCTTCTCATTATCTGGAAGTAAGCGACTGCTGAAAAAGTCATCATGAGGAGAAAGGAAACATCCAAAGGTGCAGTGACACTGGCCTCTGGCAGCAAATGTACATTTTTTTCCAGTAAGGGCTGGACGATTCGCCCAAAAAAACATGGTTTTCTACATAATCCAAGATTATGTAGATTTTCCTTCACAGACTCCAGACCCAGTTCATTTGCATAGTTTAAAACACAATATTGCATTAAAACTAAAACACTGTTTTAGAAAGCTAGACTTTATTAATAGTACACTGAATAAAATAACAGCCAAACCACTGCCAGACTACTGACCTCCACTAGCTCAAATTGGAAATACATCAAGCTTGAAAGACACATGATATAATTTGGCTAATCAGGACGCCAGTCTAGTAGACAATCATCCTGTTGGTTTCTGAATGTAGCGTGTAAAGTAAAAAACTCCTTTTAATAATTACCCCTCTATTATTATTATACGTCTCTCCATAACACAGATGAATGCTCCATTGAATTTGAATGGGAAGGTGTCCGGATGTGTGGCATTATTTTCTTATGATGGCCGTTGCCATGGGAATGGGTTTTGTGCTTAAGATTCTTCATATCACTCCACCATCAGCGCAGTTAGCAAACATGGACGACGTTTTCAGTATAAATGTTCATATTTTTGGGGAATATGGGACGTTGCAGTGCTGAGCGCCGGCCAAAACATTCTGAAGAACTATTTTTTTCTCAGAGCAAGCCACCAAACTGCAATCAGATTGAATAATATAAATATTTAAATATTTAAAATTATTTTATTTTCACAGTATAATTAGCAGGATTGTGTTTTGTGAGACGGCCATTATGGGGAAAAAAATCCCTTTGGGGTGGAAGATGGCCGCTCCTCGTCTAAATTTATTTTCCTATAATGGCCGTCTCACAATACATTATCCATTGTGTAATTATTATTAACACTGATTTTAGCATAAACCTTATAAATAAAACGTTTATTAACTTAACTAAGCACCAGGGAACCTGGACGTTACCTTCTCAATAGAACCTCAGTGGTGAGACTTGAACCTGTGACCTTCTGAGGGCAAGGTCGTATACCGTTGGTGAGTTACTGAGTTATCGGCTAAACTCGCCAATTTATCTTTTTATTGCCGATCTTCTGGATCAGCCTCGGCCCTGTCCGTTCCGCAAGGAGATATGACCTTCACACGTCTTAATGTCTAGCGAGACTGCGGCTTAAGAACCAGACGTTCTTCTGCCGGAAAAAAGGTGCTGTTTTTATTGGCAGAAGCACCGGCTTATCTCTGAGCCCGTCTTGAGTGTGCTCTTCGAGGCGCCAGCTCGGATTTGCAGAAAGTTTTAAGCCTACAATGAAGTTCCGAGCATCATCCGCGGCCTTTCCCAGCGCTGACGGAGCTTCATGGAGTGCGGTGTGGTGGAGGTTGCGCAGTGAAATTGGAATTCTTTTCCGTCAGGGATTGAAAATCTTGTCTGGATTAAAGACGAGGAGGCGTGAGTGAAGTATTTGGTAGAAAGCGTGTTTCAGTCTGAAGTGGAAAAAGCAAGGGTGAAAATTTCACCTTTCAGTGGGATAAAGATCTGAAGCACAGCTGCACTGCGCTGGTGTAAATGCTGAACGCTGAATGTCAATGAGAGCCCTAGCAGTTGTCGCCATTCCGCTCCATTTGAACTGATACAAACCCAAAACGCTGGCATTCATAAGGCCAGGTCATTTAAGAGAGGTGACGCAAATTTAACCTGGAGAGCGGCTGATACTTCCTCAATGCTGAATTGCAGGAAGAAGGGCTTTGGTGGGACTGTATTGAATTTGGGTTGTGCAATGTGGACATGACATTAGATTAAAAGTATTTATTTATAGAGTTAAATATTATACAGTGCAGCATGTTGGTTACATCATTTTTTTTTTATTATCTTTATTTTATTTTTATTCATTTATATTTTTATTTGATTTTTTTTAAATTATAATTTCTAGAGCCATTATACCAATGAAAGACTTTGTGAATCTGTGACAGGGACATGCTCACCCAAAGTTTACTGATGCCTGTGGGTAGTGAAGTCTGGTCCAATCCTAGTTTTTATTCCAGTTAGTCACATACGTCACCATTCTGTGCTGGGTCCTCAGCCCTGGTCTGGATCATACACTGTCGTCACTCATGGTTCTTCTTGAAAGCGACGTGAAAGTGACTTGTTCTCAACCTCACAAACCCATTCACATGTGGAGCAGCCATCAAAAGTTTCCAGCGTTGAGATTTGAACCTGCGACCTTCCAAACCACTAGGCCACCTACACTATGCTCCTTCCCTGAAGTTGGAGTCTTTCATAACGGTGTTCCGAGAGCTTCATCATCTCAGTTCCTGCAGTGTGGACACGCGAAAACGTGATCCTTCTACCATCCGCTCGTTTGACCTCGATTTGACTATCTTCTGCTTTTGCACTACTTTTACATATTTGGTGGATGTTGTGTAGGCCCGTCCCAAACCAGGAAAGGTGGAATGAACTGAAAGTGATGATTGTGAACACGTCCCATCACAAAATGAAAGACCTTGAACCCATCTATACTCGGAGCAACAGGGAAGCAGTGAAGTTGGACAAGCTCAAGGGATCCTGGGCTGGGACCTTCTGACCTCTGGCCAATGTCCTAACCACTAGTTCAGGTGTGGAAGCACTTTCATTCTGTTTAAACTGCCTGAGCTTCTGTAGCTCGAGCTGATCTACACTGATATCACGTCACATAAACAATCTGTACAGCTTGAGCCTACACCCCAAACAGCGCCTCCTGGTGGCCTGCTCGCTCGGTGCACTAATTTCAGCCCTGAGGTTCCGCTCGTCTCCCTAAACAGGGAGCAGGAAGGTGATGTTGCACTCCTGAAAGAGCTCATCTGTTATTATTGATGGGCCAGCCATAACCCCGCCCCCTCTGCCCGTCCAGTCGTCCATAAGCACATATTTATACTGCACGTATGGTTTGATTACTGGCCATGTAATTGGTTTGGAGGTAGAGGGGAGTGGAAGTGGCTTTGTGTGCCGGTGTGTTTTTGTGAACCAGTCTGCGCAGTAATCCCGTTCAGGCCTCAGGCTCAGACATCTGTTTTCTAATGACAGTTAATTAGATGCTGTCGAGCGCAATCAGAGGCAGTCGGCGCTAATAAACTGGGACCTCGCGTGCGTGCGCGTGCGCCCATTTGTGACTGGAAGAAGAGCTTCTTGATTGAGAGGATGCACGTTGTGGAGAAGACTTTGAGGGCTCTGCTCCTTCAGGGTTTAATGTGATGATGAGCAGGAGAACTGGAGACTGTAGGAGTGGCAGCTCGTAGAACACACCGCGCTATTGGCGCAGTTGCTCAGAAAAGCTCCGAGCATGAAAGCCGGAGTTATCTCCAACAGGTGGTAGAACCTTCTGAGGACGTTTTTGTGCATTCACACTGCAGGAACTGAGGACTAATCTCTCCCAGCACAAGAGGAACCATGAGTGATGACAGGGTATTGGCAAGGGCTTCACAATACGGTACATTGTGATATTCTACATAGTCCACTATGGTCTTCCATATCACTTTATCCATTTCATGTTGCGGGGAAGCTGGAGCCCATCCCAGCTTACTATGGGCAAAGGCAGGGTTCACTCCCTTCAACCAATCACATGGCAACACAGAGACAGACAACCATTTACATACTCGCCTATGGGTAATGTAGCGTAGCCTGTTGACCTAAAGCACAAGTCTATGGGAGGAAACCAGAGAACCCGGAGGAAGAGCTTGTACATTTCACACAGAACGACAGCTGTGACAGAACCCAGGACCTTCTTGCTGTGATGCGACTGCGGCCCGCGTTACATCACATTACGGCAAATTAATAATTCAGTGGAAAATATTGTTTCAAAACATTTTTTTTGCATTATGATGCCGATATTCTCGCCCATGACCAAGCGTGTGGCAAATTATTCTTGGTACCTATAGCCAATTGTGTAATAGACAAAACTGTACAGTTCTTAGGTTTTTTAACTAAAATACACACAAGCAGCATTAATATTCAGTGATGTGTGTCAGTAAAGTCATTTTTAAAATCGAGTAGTTGATGTTTGAGTGGTTGAGGTTTGGTGATTCCCCCTCAGTGCCTTCAGTCATCACGTGGATGTGAATCTCTCTCAGCAGCAGCTTTTGATTTAACCACAGTTTGAGCCCAAAACAGGGATTTGATGGTTCCTACAGATAATTCTGGGCTTCCACCAGGAGAACTCTGGAGATGGAAACTCAACACACTGGCAAACATGTGCTGTTCACTGTATTAATTTTATTAGTATTGATTCTAATATTAGTGTCTGAAAATAAAAAATAAAACATTCACTGCCTCTAAACTACAGTTCATATACATTTCTCAGGGGGCGAAGACTTTTGCACAGTACTGTATTTCTTTTCAAACAGCTGCTCAATCAGTACTTCTTTAGATGAATTCAGGTGCTGGTGGAGCTTCACACGTTCACGCAATGGCTGGAGGCATGGAGGAGAAACCTGGAGCCAAATCTCCCACAGCATCCACCGCTGTCCCAATCCGCTCACATGCCCTCATCTCAGTCAGGACTGTGTTCTTAACGGGTGCGTATATGAGCATGTGCACGTGCTCTGCATTGGGGCTATGGCTCCGTTGCTCGCTGGGTCTCCCTTCTGCCCTGCATGTCGGCCTCATTATCCAATGGACAAATGAAGATTGGCTCTTGATGAACAATTATGGCTGCCATTTGGTCCCGATCGCGATGCGGTAATTCCATTTCTGCAGGAGGTATGCGAAGGAACTCTGCTCTAATTACGTGCCATAATCCCCTTATTAGCTCTGAGTTATGCTCCGGTCTGGGCTCATCCTGTTCAGACGCCATCCCGGCCCTGCCAGGGCGGACAGAAGGGCGAGCTATGGGTCACGGAGATGGAAGATTCCCCTCTGTGCTAAGCTTCCGCTAGCGGCTTTCACCACCTACGGGGCGTCCTGGTCGTAACGCGGTGAGATCAGTAGCACGGCTGAACGCCGCTCTGCATCAAAGGGCAGCTTTAATCAGATCCAGGTCGACTGTTGTCCCATGTCTGGGTGTGGAGGGAATTACACCCCCCTGTCTAATTCACTAAGTAGATTTCCCTGCTTCTTAATTAGGATCTTACACTCAGGACGGCCCACGCTGTGCGGACGCAGGGGTGCTGCTGTGTTGGCGTGGCATCTCTGTGGAGACGGGGCTCAGGGTCCAGCTGCGCTTTAAGTATCTGCACCCAGATGTAATCTTGTAGGTCCATTGTATTGCATAGTGGGTTTACCCTGATCAGCCAAAACATTAACACCACTAACAGGTGACTGTAGGTTTATTACAGTAGCACCTGTTGAGCGTGGGCAGCAAGTAAAGAGTCAGTTCTTACAGCTACACTTGTTTATGTTTACTAATTTGGCTGCTGCGTTTGTCCAAAGGGACTAAAAAGCTAGAGGAACAATCAAGCATTGTGTTTGCACAGGACAACACTGATGTGAGTGTTACACAGAAATGAACTATGAACTATAAGTGGTACATTACTATCTGGAAACACTCTTTATGCAGGATTCAGGGGCAGATAGATTGTGGCTTAGATCCTCAGGTGGGCACAGAGCAGTTGAGACTTGAATGTAAAAAGAGAGACTCTGCAGTTCTGATGTAGCTCATTCTGCCAGTGAGGAAGAACAAGGAAGAAGAGTTTTAAAGTCAAAGTGCTGGAAGCAGGAGCTTAAGGATCTGAGCCACTTCCAGTGATGGCTGGAGCATCTCCACAATGGCAGGTCTTGTGGAGTGTTCCATGTAGTTGTTAGTTAGCACCTGGCAAGGAAGCACAGGGCCGTGGGCACCCAAGGCTCACTGATGCATATGGGGAGTGTGGTCGTATCCCACCTGTTGATAGAAAAGGGTCAGGACACAGTCAGCAAGCGTGAGGGGAACCCATATTAGGCAGGTGGTCTTAATGTTCTGGCTGAAACTGGCCTTGTGGAAGGGAAGGCGCAGTTAAGGTAAGAAAGGCGCAGCGTCGTGTCGAAAATCGAGCGTGTATCTGTAACGGGGAGTCATGTCTCACCCGCTTAGACTGAAACCTTCTCCGGGTTTCTGTCTGCTCCGTCTCTCACTGTCATGTAACTTTCAAGGAGGATGGTACGGATTTTCTCAGCAGGGTGTCTCTCTGTCTCTCTCTCTCTCTCTCTCTCTCTCTCTCTCTCTCTCTCTCTCTCTCTCTCTCTCTCCTTCTGTCTTCTCTTTCTTATCTGAGACAGAACTCAGGCGAAACCTTCAAACACCTGTCAGCATGTGAGAGACTGGGCTCTGAAGTACACACACACACACACACACACACACACTCTTGCAGTCGCCAATGACATACCACACATCACGCCACAGTGCAGTAATGAGCAGTGTCCTATCTCAGCACTGTGCAGGGCGAGCGCTGCCGTACAGATCTCTGCATTGGTTTTGCGAAGCCAGACTTTGGAAGTTGGGTGGTTTTTTTGGTGGATTGGACATGGACTCACTTAAAAAGATCTTTAGGATCATTTCTAGGATTCGTGTCCATCACTTTAACTCAATTTATTGACGGACTGAACCGTTAATCCACCTTTTCACCCTCTTCTGTTTGTTCTGTGTGGATTTTCTTTTACACTCTACTTTGATCAATGAGCGTTGGGTGCGCATGACCTTGTCACAGATGTTCTGAAATCAGTATGGAGGTGGACCGTAGGTCAGAGGCCCTGGCTGACAGTGTGAGTGTGTCTCGCTTGTTTCTCCTGCTGTGTACATTATGCACTACTACCCAGTGCACATGCGGAACACCTGCCGTTCTGGAGCTTCCAGCACGTTATCTTCAAGAACTGACTGTTCACTTGCTGCCTTATATATCCCACCCACCCTGACGGGTTAAACTGTAATGAAATAACTCTACTGTCAATGTTACTCTCTTCACCTGGCCGTGGTCTTAATGTTTTGGCTGAGCAGTGTACATGGATATTTGCAAATGCAGGAAGTATGTGGAATTTCTCTGCTGGCAGTGGAATAAGCCCCAGTGGGATGAAACGATGTAAATCTTCGCCCGTTTGGTCCTGGGTGGCTCTAATTGCTCCCGGTGTCTTTGTTGCTATGGGGATACAGTGTTGTGGCCACATTAATCCTGCGTTGTTTTTTTGTTTTTTCCTCCAGCTGCGATGCTGATAATGATTATTTCACTTCTCGACGGCCGGCGTGACACCGTTGATGGCTTTTCTTTTGCCCTTCTCTCTGCATCGCCTCGTTCGCGCGGCCGGTGTGGTCACACGCACTCCACTTGCCTCGCTCGTCCCCAGCCAGATTGAGCCGAGCGGAATTCGATTAGACCAGAGAAAGCCGACGGGGCCTCTATGGCAGCCGTCACCTCATATTTACCTCCTAATGCAAGTGATCAGAGAGATTTATGTGACTGAAATAATAACAGAGAGGGATCGTGCCGTGAGAGAGCGAGAGAGTATCAGTGAGAGATGGAGAGGGAGAGAGAGAGAGCAGCATATGGTGTGAATAATTTGTTCGGGGGCGTTTATGCCGAGGACATGATGGATGGAGGATCTTTTTATTTTTTTATTGCTAAATGATGGCGCTTTTCGAGGAGGCCTTTGAGACACGCCGGCTCTCTCTAGTAAATTTCCACTGGAGATGATGCCGGGCACTGCGGTAAACGCAGCCGGAGTTTCCTTTATTATCATTTTCAATGAATTGTATAATTAGGCTAATTGTTATCGGGAGTTACTCCTCTACAATTAGTGAGTCAGGGAAGGCAGAGGTGATTGCATTTCCTCGACTCCAGACCGCATCCGAATCAGGCTCTTTCTTAATGCTCTACAGTAAATGAGCTAATGAATAATTAACAATTATTATATAACAATTAATAAAAAACAATTAAGCCTTTCTCAATCACAGAGCCACGATGGATAACAAAGCCAATAGTTTCACTCTCAGACCAGATTATTTTTGGGAATTATCGTCCCAATGTCGACTCTTGAGGGCCCGAATGATACAATCGTTCCGTCGCCTCACAGCAGGAGGGTCCTGGGTTCGATCCCTGGGGCTTTTCAGTGAGTGGTTTTCCTCCAGGTGCTCCGGTTTCCTCCCACAGGCTTGTGGTTTAGGTGGACTGGCTGCTCTAAATTGTCAATAGGTGTGGGCGTGAATGGTTTGTGGGGAAGCTGAAGCCAATCCCAGCTAACTGTGAGTCAGGGTACAGCAGGGCAAAGGTTGGTGCCAGTTCTGCAATTTTGGCTCGAAACCGGCTCCAAATTTTCATGGTTTTGGGGTTGGAAATCTGTGATGTCATCAGGTGTTGGCGGGAATTTGAGCTAACGCTAGTCTGTGACTAAAAGTGCGAAAAACTGGCAAATAAGCCAGAAGTGATTACAAATTTCACCTGTCGTCTTCTTTTTGGCAATTTCTTTCAGCGTCTAAAAGATGCAAAAAAAGTTGATTTTGAACATGAAGATATGATCTCAGTGCTGGAGAATCAACTGAAAACACAAGATGTGTTCCTCCATTGTTGGTTTGTGAAGTGAGGTGAAGTGGGCGTGGTTTAAGATGAAGTGACCCAGGTCTGATCCAAACATCAGTGCAGTGGAAAACATCAGTGCAGGTTGGTTCATGTTGGTTCCTAACTTTGGAACCGGTTGAGAACCAACCCGGGCACCAGTGCAGTGGAAAATTGTGAACATTAAACCCTGTAATCCTCCGAGTGTGTGGTACAATATGAAGCCATGACTGCTGATCTGGAACCTGTTCACTCCTACTGAGGAGAGCACATACAGAGAGAACCATGCTCCACCTAACTGATCGTAAGTCAGTGCGCCCCACCTGTACACAAAGGACTGCCGACGCCTCTCTGAACTGCTATTTTTATTTACAGTCGTTAGCTCGTCCCTACTGGTCCTGGCTCTAAATTTGGCGAGAGGCGAGGTTGGCGAGATAACGGGGGTGAGCTAATGGGGTTTTTATTTATTGGATTGTATTTATTTATTTACTTTTGCCTGTTGTTACTATTCTGTGTTGACCAGAGGAGCATGGGTTCCTCTTCTGAGCCTCGGTTCCTCCCAAGGTTTCTTCCCCCAGTTTATGGAGTTTTTCCGCCTCTGACGCCTTCGGCTCGTTAGGGACTCGGACTCGGATTCGGTAAAGCTACTTTGTGACAACGTCTTTGCTATAGAAATAAAATGGAATGGAATTGAATTGCTATGCTCCCAAGTTCAGTATCCGCTCAAGTTTCGGTTTAGTCTTATTTCGGACATCGGCGAGACGTCTGCGTCTCAGAGCGGAAGCCAGGCTCCAAGTCTGACTGGGCTCAGCTCACCTCCCCATGAAAGGGGCCTTGGGTTTGTGACCAGATGGTCATTTGTTCTCACTGATTGTTACACTGGTGCCTTTTTATACCATTATTGAAACATTATTATGTGCCAATTTGCACAAACCCATCTGCGCTAATGTTGCCTTTGATGAGCGCATTGAGACGGCGACTGCAGTGGTGAGCGATCGTAAACTACTCATCCCGCGTTTATGTGGCTGATGATGGCCCAAGTTGTGGCCATTAAGGAGAGTGTTTGTGGTTTTTGGAAAAGTGTTACTCTTAATAGCTGTGTGAATAAACCAGGGGTATTAATGCGTCCCACACACTCAAACTCTTTCCCAAACACTATACACACCAGCTGAGAGAGGCGGTTTAAGGTATAAGGCGCTGATCAGCACACCTTGGCTGATCTATGGCCACAGGCAGTGAGTGTGGGACGTCTTGTCCCCCAATCTACACTCCCCCCGTCCCGTAATATACACAACCATGTTCTTCACAAAAATCCCCTGATATTTTAATGTCAACTTGCTGTGTTGATGCACTGTGTGACTCATATGTCTATATTATTGGTTTTCTCTATATTGTTTTGTTTAAAATGGTCCATAATAATGAATAAATATAATGTTTGTACAATCAAGACTGTCAGGTAATACATAAAAACAGCATTAAAATTCATATATTGAATTTAAGCCACAAGATCTGATTTACCTTCACATCCATTTCATCTTCACCTACAGCTGTTTAGCTCCTCCCATTCACACTGAGGTTATAAGGAGTGTTTCAGCCCGAACTTCTCTCTGAATGAAGCCCAGTACAGGGCAGCCAATCAGAACAGAAGTCATAAATACTAAATCAATCTAGAGAATTTTGGAAAATATTTTTAAAAAATAATAACGAGAAACATAATTGGACTCCATTCATTCATTTTACCTACCACTTATCCATTTTGGCTATTGGGGAGGCTGGAGCCGATCCCAGCTGACTGTGGGCCCAAGGAAGGGTTCACCCTGGACAGGAGGCCAACCAATCACAAGACAACACAGACACAAACAACCATTCACACACACTCACACCTATGGATATTGTAGAGCAGCCAGTCAACCTAAACCGACAGTGGGAGGAAACCGGAGAACCCGGAGGAAACCCAGATAAACACTTTGTCCAGGGATGGAACTCAGGATCTTCTTTTTAATGAGGCAACTGTTCTCACCACTGCATCACTGTTTCACTCTTAAATGTATCTCATGAGAAAAGAATTTAACCAAATTCAATAAAAATGGAGGATGTGGGCCTCTGTCAATCAGACCCAGTTTACAGTTTGTACAATTATATTACCTCTGGCTGACAAAAACCTACCAAAAAAACAATATACACAAAATTACATTTTAAATCATCAGGTGTGGATGTATTATCGCTGTTGCAACTTTTAAAATATTTTATATATTTTCTTTAATTTTTCAGGATTGTTTTTCCAGCAAATTTCATGATGAATGGAGAAATGGTCCAGCATTACGTAATAACTTGTTTTACCTTTTCCTCCATTCTACGTTAAGTAGAAGTCGTTATGTGGTTTGTAGCATCATCTCAGTTTGTCCTCCAGTCCAGAGTCGACGCTGTGTGAGTGACAGACATGTGACGGACGAGGCAGGAGAGCTGAGCTTCCTTCACGGTAGCAGTCAGACAGTTCAGCCGAACTTACAGCAGAAGCACAAATGTTAGTGCAGCTCACGGCAGCTGGAGCAGAGGCTCTTCGCTCTCTTCCCGCAGGGAACGGTCCGTCTCATTCGGGATCTACGGAACCCTGCAAATGAGTTTGACCCACAGCTTCGCAGGAACGTCTGTGTGCCTCCTCTGGACCTCGGAGTTAATACTTCTGTAGGGACGTCACAAACCAATCACCGTTACCCTGTAACCCACTGGCACTTTGTCTTCAGCTCTGGCAAACGTTACAGGTGCTGATGTTCCAGGAGGTTCCGACTCTGCAAAATACACCAGTCAGCCATAACATTAACACCACTGCCAGGTGAGCTGGAGTGGAGTGGAGTGTTCCAGGTGTGCACTACCTACCAAGAAAGGACGACTGATGATTTGGAGATAGGATGCACCCAAGGCTCACTGATGAATATTGGGAGTGAAGGCTATCCTGTCTGGCCCGGTCCTGAAGAAGAGCTCCACAATGTGTCTCTGAAGGCTGTTTCAGCAGCATGAGTGGGACCTACTGGTGTTTCTATGGTCACAACGCATGTAAGGCCCTCTGACCACATTATAATGCTGAGTCACTGTCAACTGCAGTTTTCAGTCTCCAAAGGCCTCGTTATCTTCGGTATCTCAGAACGTCATGAGCAAAGTGAATAAAAATCCATTCTATTTTGGCTTTTGTTTGATTTATGTAGCAATTGCCTGCAGCAGCAGTGTTGTGAAATCAAGTTATTAACGTTATTACTTTATTAAAATGGCAGAAATAGCATTTGCAGGCTTGTAGAAAGGATGTGAGTTATGTTGGATAGAAAATAGAATTGTATTGCACTGTAGTACTGAAACAGTATTGCATGTGTCACGGTTTTGGTCATTTTGCACAGTAAACGTTAATATTTCTGGTGTTATGAACATTAATGTAATGATGCATCACTTCTCAGAAGCTTCCGTTTCTTCAGTTTACACATGATAGCTCCATCCATACTGTCCGTATATGGAACTTACTTTTTAATTCTAGATTTAATAAAGACAACAAAAGGAACTCCCCTTATTGCCCGCCCACAAACCTGCCCCTCTTTTCAGCGCCATTAGCATGCGCTGTTGATGAGCTAGCTCCTGAATAGTGACTGGAAGGCTGTGATGGTTCGAATGACTCCAAGTCACTCTGAGGAAATGCATTTGCTAGAATCCATATTAAATATTTTATTTCACTGTTATTATTTTAACATATTTTATTTTATTATTTTTTGTGTATTATGTTATGTTTTTTTTATTTATTTTGTTTATTATTCATGATTTTTTATTATTGTCTGAAATATCAGCCTGTATATGAAATAATGACATGGCCATATTAGAAATTCTATAGTTTATAAAATGTGTTTTTATTGTTATTTATATGTACTTAATATGTGTAATAATTGCAGCTTCAATTACTCAAAAATATTTGTTATAGAAATTATTTGCTATCTCATATGCACATAAATGAGTCTCTGCTTTTAAATCACTGCTTTTGTGACATCACAAAAACAAACACATTTACATGTTGCTCATTTGTAGCCTTACAACAGTTTAGCCCCGAAGGTCTGTGATTGGTTAGAAGCTTATTTGCGTATTGCAGCCCTCTGCTGTCTCAGTGTTACAGAGACGCATGTTGCGATAATGATGTTTATGTTGTGCAGCTCTTAACTTCTGCTGTTCCCTTTTCCAGGTTTATCCAGGAGGTGGAGCTAAGCATGGGACCAGGCAAGCAGTGCCAGCTTCACACCTTCCTCACCTACTACATCAACGACTTGTTCCTCAACCAGGTGCGCACAGAGACCAACAAGGAGATCGAGGCTGTTACCAAAGTGGCCGACCCCCTGAAGATCCTGGCCAGCGCTGACACCATGAAGAACCTGGGCGTCCAGCGACCTCTGCTTCAGGTACGTCACTCTTGTTTTGAATTGGGTTTGTTCTCCATCTTTCTCGCTGCAGCAGTAATAGTGAGCAGGTCCCTCATGCTGCTGAAGCTGCTCTGATTCTTTTCTATCCAAGCAACAGGAGATCACTTTGGGCCCGGATGGACTAGCTTTTACTCCCCACATTTATCAATGAGGCTTGGGTGCCACCAATTGACCTTCCTTTGATCACTTTTGGTACCGCTAACTTTAGAAATGAAAAATAATATTGTGGTGACAAGAGTATCTCCAAAACAGGAGGTGGTGTGTTCCAGGTGTGCACAGGTGTTCACAACATATCATTATTACAATATTTGTCTCAGCAATATTAATACAGTGGGTCCTCGACTTACAACAGGTTTCCGTTCCTCAACGTGTGAGGTGAGTTGATTTTTGATGCAAGTTAAAACACCTTACACAAGCGTCTACTGTGTTTTACACTGGGCCATTACTCTGTCAGTCCACCAGAGGGAGACATTCACCCACCTGAGGAATTGCATTTTTTAGCATTTTATTAATTTAGATGTTTTTTTTTCTTATCCCTTATAGTCCCACAAGTGGGAAATTTAAACTCTGCATTTAATCCATCACATGTGCACACGTCAGAGGCGCCCGAGGAGCAGTGCCGTGGGGACGGTACCTTGCTCAAGGGTTAATTCAGTGGTGCCCGGGCTGGGACTTGAACCTGCGACCTTCTGATCTCAGGGGCAAAGTCCCAACCATTAAGCCTCCACTGCACCTAAAGTTTCTTTCACTTTCATTTTTCACACCTTAAAAAAATAAAAATAAATAAACGGGGTTTGGGGCAGCATCATAGCCACAAATGTTCATAAGTTGAGCACATTTTTTTATTAGTATTCTTTTTTTTAGATTTTTTTTTCTTATGTCTTTCACTGCATTGGCATCACCTTCAATTTCACTGTTCCTTTGAAAAAGGGACAATGGCAATAAAGATTTATCTTATCTCTTAAAGCTGTTTCCGTACAGTGGGGCAAAAAAGTATTTAGTCAGCAACCAATTGTGCACGTTCTCCCACTTAAAAAGATGAGAGAGGCCTGTACTTTTCTGCATAGCTTTACCTCAACTATGAGAGACAAAATGAGAAAAAAAATCCAGAAAATCACATTGTCTGATTTTTTTAAGAATTTATTTGCAAATTACGGTGGAAAATAGGTATTTGGTCAATAACCAAATCATACTTTGTTATATACCCTTTGTTGGCAATGACTGAGGTCAAACATTTTCTGTAAGTCTTCACAAGGTTTTGGTATTTGGTATTTATGCCCATTCCTCCATTCAGAGCTCCTCTAGAGCAGTGATGTTTTGGGGCTGTTGCTGGGCAACACGGACTTTCAACTCCCTCCAAAGATTTTCTATGG
>JBBIGC010000125.1:27517260-27529272 GCA_037576955.1 Lepidarchus adonis | reverse complement strand
TGTTTCTGTGTGTATGTGTGTGTCTGTGTTTGTCTGTGTGTGTCTGTGTGTGTGTGTGTGTGTGTGTGTGTGTGTGTGTGTATTTGGGGGTGAATGTAGCATTACTTGTTCATTATCGTCTGCTAATGGGAAGAGTTGTGGTGGATGGGGAAGTGGGTGGGGGTGAAAGGTACTGAAGTTGAATCTGATTAACAGCTCACTGCTGTTTGGGTAAATGTTTTAAAAGTGTTTGGTAAATGAAGTGTGTGTGTGTGTGTGTTATTGGCAGGGAACTCCAGTCACTAACCAACGCATGCAGGTGTTGAGACGAGAGTTTTAATCCTCTTAATCTTCTGTGCTACATAGGATGTGCTGACATCCCTGATAGTGGAACAAATTTCAGTCAAAAACAGAAAAAATGTCTGTGTCTGAATTTTTTTTAAATTAATTTTTAATTATTCACTTATTTATTTAGTTAGTTATTTAGTTAGTTAAGTTTTTTTTCTTTTATTTAGTTAGTTAAGTTTTTTTCTTATTTATTTATTTAGTTAGTATTCTCTTATTTTTGTACTTTTATAGGTTTATATATTTTATTCCATATAAACACGTTTATTTATATTTGTTTGTATTAGGTGTAAATATGTACTTAAAGCTTTTAATTTAGAGGGTTTCTTTCTTTTTTTTTTTTTTTTACACACCACTCTGCTGCTAATAACCTGTATTTCTACTTGTGGTACAGATAAAGGTTATCTTATCTTATTTAGTTAGATATTCTTGTATTTATTGAATTAGTTAGTTAGTTGTTCTATTATCTATTTGGTTTGTTAATTATTTTCCTATTCATTTAGTTAGTTTGTTATTTTGTTATATACTTATTTACTTAGTTTGTTTTTCTGTTATTTATTTAGTTAGTTAGTTATTTTTATTTAGTTAGTTATTTAGTTATTCTTGTATTTATTTATTTTATTTCGTTATTCTATTAACTGAGAGCACTAAACATACTTTTATAGTTATTATAAATTTAATTTATTTTCAACTTTATTAATGAATTAATTTAGTTATTTATTTACTTGTTTGTTGTATTTATTTTTATCATGCATTGATTAATATTTGTTTGTTTGTTTGTTTTGAATCTTGAGTCTTGAATTTCTGTTCTTCATTCTGATGCCTCACTGTTTGTGTTATATACCCTGATGCTCCTTCAGAAAAGCACGAATTCTGTTTCCCCTCGTCTCTTAGTCTGACACACTTTGTGTAGAGTTGCAGTGTGTGCACAGGACAGGACAGGAAAGGTCTAGTGCATTAACACTCTGGTATCAGAGGGGTTACCAGGACACGGCACCGCCAAAGAGATTATAAATGATGGTGTTTTTCTCCATGTCAGAGATGAATGGAGGTTAATGGTGCTGTCCAATCTCTGTCCTGCAGCCACCACACTGACATCGCTGCTAAAATACACTGTCCACTCCAGGTGTGCAGGAAAGGAGGGATCCTGTGTGTGTGTGTGTGTGTGTGTGAACGTGTACATTCATTATCCATATCTTTGTCCAGGAGTTTGTATCGATAGCTTGGCTCTCACTTGGAGACGGTAACGAGCTAAAAGCTCAGGCTTCAGAGCGGCTGCGCTGGTGGGTTTCAACGCTGTTTAGATGCTGTTTAGTTTTCAGTATTTGCAGTCAGATGCAAAAATCACCTTCAGTGAAATTACACATTCTGTTCATGAAGTGCTGACATTCTACACGGAACAAAATATTGCTATTCTATCATTCATTCATTCATTTATTTTTTTATTTTTTATGGCCTATTTTAGTGCACTTTTCATGTCTGATTTTAACATAATGGAAAAAAATGACAAATTAAATGTTCACTTCCTTTGGGCAGTGCTGTCACCTAACAGTGAGCAGGTCCTGGGTTCGATCCCCAGGTCACTGGTGTCTTTCTGTGTTGAGTGTAAAAGCTCCCATGGGTTTCCTCCGGGTTCTTCTGATTCCTCTTGGCTTGACTGGCTACTTTAACTGCCCACATGTGTGTGAATGGTTGTTTGTCTCAGTGTTGCTCAGTTAGGAGTTGGCTTCTTGTCCAGGGTGAACCCTGTCTTGGGCCTGTAGTCAGCTGGGATCGGCTCCGGCTTCCCCATGACCTAAATTAAAATAGTGATTAGGAAAATGAATGAATGTTATATTACTTTTGCAGTTTTGCAAGTAAACTGAACAGTAATTGTGCATTAAACTGTACAGTCGAACCCCGTTAGCTCGTCCCTATTGGTCCGGGCTCTACATTTAGTGAGAGGTGGGGTTGACGAGCAACCGTAACGAGGAAAAATACATGGAGGGAAATATGTCCTGCAGTCCTTCATTGGCGAGAGGTGCGGTTGGCACGATAACAGGGCCAAGTTTGACTATTTATTACAAAGTTTCACAAAAATAAAGCCTAATGTGGAACACCCGAGTACCAATGTGCATAAGTCTTTCTATTGAAGCTGTGATGTCATGTGATCAAAATATCTTCTGAAATGTCCAATTATAGATTAAATCATGTCTGAAATGAACATGATGGGTTCTCTTCCACCTATAGTCACAAAAGGTGCTTTAATTTGGTCAGGGGTGCCGTAACAATTTGCACACAGCTGTATATGTTGCTGTGATGGTGTTTCTCCTTGCAGTAAAGTCAGTTAGAGAGACCGTAACCTTGCTGGTTTAGCAGACGCAGGGAGCGTCAGTGCCCTGAGTGCATAATGCAGTAGGGCAAGGTTGACCAGAACTCCTCTACTGTCTTTCTGCAGCGCTCCCTTCCGTGCGCGACCCCTATTCAGGCCGAACAAAGGAGGGATTTACTATGAAAGGGCTGCGCTCTGATAAAGGGAATTTGCACTATGCTAATTCTTTATACCCAAGGACATTTCTGGATAGAGAAAATCCACCAAAGCTCTCTCTGAAAGCCCACAATAACATACATGATTTACTGCAATCCGCCGCCCTCAGGATCCTTTTATTTCCTCCTCGTGTCCAATGCCGCCTTCAACAGGCTGTTTTGGCCCAATGCACGAACCCGGAGATGAATAATCAACAGATTATTTCCCTCCTCCAGGGTGTGTAATGTCTATTTTCACCCCACCTCCTATCTTTTGTCCTTGGACCACAAGGGAATTTCTTTTGTATTTCTTTGGTAACCAACAAGAAGGTCCTGGGTTCCATACCAGTGTCCAAGCTCTTCCTGTGTTCCTGTGGGTTTCCTCTGGGGTTTCTGGTTTCCTCCCACACTTGTGGGTTAGGTTGACGAGCTACTTCAGTGTGTGTGTGAGTGGTCTTCTGTCTCAGGGTGATTCCATAGTCAGTTGGGATCCCCGTGACCCAAAATGTGACCCAATTTAGTATTAGTAGTAATAGTAATTTATTTATTGTGTTACTTTAAGTGCTATAAATGCGACCGGGGGGTCTGATCTGAAAGTCTGGTCAACATGGCGCAGGTATCCACACCTGTGGGAGGTGGGATGCAGATGGTCAGGTTTGGTGTCTTTTAGCAAAACAACATGAGATGTGAGGTCTGAGCTGCATACATGTGGCCAAAATAACAGAAACGTTGAGTCATCACTGCAAAGCCGCCTCAGTTTTAGGAAAGTAAATGTACACGTTGCAGCCGTTTGTGGTATCAGTGCTGCAGAAGCCATCAGTGTGATAACAGGCGACATTCCTACTAAGCGAGCATCTCTTGTGAAGCTCTTGCGATAGCTTCCTGCCTGGACTGTGAAGGTCAAGTTGGGTTCGTTATAAGAGAAAAAGCTGTAGATTGGGACGCAGAGGCGAGAGGCTGCATTAAAACGCGCCCTGCGCCTCATTGAGAGTGCAGTCACAGGCCTGAATACCTGGGAGAGTGTGTCTGCCTGATAGAGGAGTTAGAGACGCCAGATTCCTGCTGGCTCAGGTCTTTTCTGTGGGCTTTGCTAGTTCAGAGGGAGAAGCAACGTTCCGGGCCAGAAGGAGAAAGAGATGAAGGGGGTGGGACTTCAGCCAAGGAGTCGGCACTACACGCTCTGCTGGGGCGAGGGACATCCTCAATATTGAGCTTTTATCGTACGAGCAGCGATTGTGCTGCTGTTGCAGAAGTAGAAGCTGGAGGATTGTGTACGGGGTGTTTACACTGACTGCTGAGTGGACGAGGGAAGGAATTGATTTGCTCTTCTGTGTTTTCGTGATGCTTTCTGGCCAAGGGAACATTAATATAATCCAAAAACACGCCGCCATCTACAGAGCAGCTAATGTGATGGAATGTTCTTGTGCACGATTTGTCCTTGAATCACTGCTGTGTGGCCCTGTTCCATTTTAACTGCAGGGCAAAGGAAATAGTGCTTTAATTTAGGGCCTGATTCCTGGGGGACTAGGGGTGCAGGAAGGAGGTTGGCATGTTATTGGGTGAGCATTCCAAAAAATAAAACAGTCCTGTCCAAAAAAAATTATAAATACAATAAACAAAATTTTTTGTTAGCTGGACTACAATTCTGGTTAGAGAGGTAATGTGTCAGAAAGCGCCACCAAATTTTTTAGGGTGGGACAGTACCGTCCTCATAGGTACTTCAGTGGTGCTTGGGCTGGGATTTGAACCTGAGACCTTCTGATACTCCAGTGTAGTGGCACAGTCCCTTCCTGAAGAATACCTCAGTGGTTCTTGGGCTGGGACTTGAACCTAAGAACATTTGATTCTGCAGAGTAGCGGGACGGGACCTTCCTCAAGAATACCTCAGTGGTGTCTGGGTTGGGATTTAAACCTGAGACCTTCTGATACCCCAGTGTAGCGGGACAGTCCCTTCCTCAAGAATACCTCAGTGGTGTCTGGGTTGGGATTTAAACCTGCGCCCTTCTGATTCAACCCTTAGCTTTATGTATCTATGGTGGTCGACCTTGTCTGAGCACAGATGAGCAGGAGGCTGATCTGAGAATAGAAAGGGCTGCAGTTCCCAATGTACAGGTGGGCCACAATGGCTGGCGGTCAGGCAAAACTTGTGATGCTTCCATTATTGCTCTGTAGTTAAACATACTAAACAAATTTGTGATTGTTTTCCATTTGGGAACACTCCAACACACAGTGATGTAAGCTCTCTCTCTCTCTCTCTCTCTCTCTCTCTCTCTCTCCCTTTGTAGGCAGTACTACGAGATGCTGTACAACACGGCTGATGAGCTGCTGAACCTGGTGGTGGATCAGGGCGTGCGGTACACAGAGCTGGAGTACATCAACGCTCTGAGCCTTCTGCACCGCAGCCAGACGGGCGTTGGAGACCTGACGGTGCAAAACATGCGCTTACAGCGGCTCAAGGAGATCATCTGTGAACAGGCGGCCATCAAACAGGCCACCAAGGACAAGAAAATCACCACCGTGTAGACCCCTGCCACCTCCGCATACACACTTTACACTAAGGGTCCAGTTCCGGTCCTGGAGGGCAGTGCGGTTGATTCGCCTGCTCAGACACACCTGCTAACTACCTGCCCAGTAGCTTCTGGTGTCTCTGAGCAGGGAAACCACTACCCTGCCCCGCCATTAACCAGCGCATCCACTACTGCTGGTCTGTCCTGGCTGGTGTCCTGCGCAGTCCAGTCAATATTTCAGTGTTGCATTGCCTTGACTGATGATGTGCTTTGCAGTCGAAGCCTCTTTTTCAATCGTTAATGTGCGTTGCGCTTTTTTTGTTATTTTTTTTATTTACAATTAACATGAAGTTGGCAGAAATTCACGCAGTGTCAGGGGGATGTTTCGTGGGCAACACTAGAAAGCTTAACACGTACACTGACCAGCCATAACATTACGACCACTACCAGGTGAGGTGAGTTAGATTGACAATCTAGTTATTTCAGTACAACGGCGCCTCTCAGGAGGGTGGGATATGTTAGCCATCAAGTGAACAGTCAGCTCTTCAAGTCGATGTGCTGGAAGCAGGGGGAGTGTAAGGATCTGAGGGAATTGTGGGGGTATTCCAGGGAAAGTGTAAGGATCTTAGGGAACTGTGGGGTTATTCCAGGTGTGCACTAGTTAGGAAAACCGGTGAATCGGCAGTAGGGTCATGGGTGTCCAAGGCTTATTGATGCACGTGCGAAGGCTCTTGCTGCACAAGGTGTTAATGCTGGGCATGGGGCGCCACTGTCAGAGCAGCATGCTCCAAATTAGCCGGGTGGTGTTAATGTTATGGCTGATCAGGGTACATAGACCAGCACACGCATTAGTGAAATGACTCCTTGGAGCGTGTCCTGCCAGCCCCGTCCTCACCTTGCGGTATTAGCAGATGCACGTGGCTCGGGGACACAGTCATCTCATTTTCCTAGAATATAAAAGCGTCGCTCTCAATTATAGCATCTCCCAGCCCTCGGCTTGTGCCCGGAATAACAGATGCCAGATTAGAACGCTGGAATTATTATCGGCCCAATAGAACCGGCTCCTTCTGCTTTTGTTGATTTCTTTTGCTCCCACGGGGGAAGGAGAAGGGAAACGGCCATGCTCTTTTTCCCGTTCCCCTTTGCCTCGTCGTGATGCTCCGGCAGAGTTGGGGATCGACTCGCAGTGCGTCCCAGGGTTGTACTCTGTGAACCTCTGTTAGAGCGTTATCCCACCTCTTTTCCTTAATTCCCAACTTGGTGGCAATTCTGTCTCCCGTTCACTCACTCACACGAGCAAAACCACAAATCATTCATTCTTTCTGTCCCTGGGTGTTTTTAGTTCATTAAGTCTGAAGAAAAGTACTTAACAAGAGAGGGAGAGAGAGAAAGCCCCGTCGATACAGAACGCAGCGGCGCTCCCTGAAGCCGGCACAACAATCCATCATTATGACTCGGCGTCAGGAATCGATATTGGCCTCCAGGCCTCCGGAGGTATTAACGCGGCCGAAACGTTTAATATTCCAGCCTAATTTGAATCTCACACGGGCCGGCGATGTCGCAGGACTCTTACCGTCATACCTTTAGGCTTATTGTGTCAAACTGAGAGCGGCAAGGGGGATACACCGCAGACTGGCCGTCACGTACGATGGGAAAATTCCTAAAGTGATGCCGTATTGACACCAAAAGCTTGTGAGGCCTTTTTCATCCAGATGTTTTTATTCTGTACACTATTCCTGTTACAGGGGTTATGTTTCGCCCATAAATATGAGTCATTATCACTGCGTTATAGATTTCTTCACAATTCCTTTGGTTCCATTGAAGTCTGTTTAATGTTCAGCCACAGAACCAGGAAAAATATAATAATGCAAATGCAAACCTGGCTCACAGCTGGAAGGGAACACCTTCATTTTTAAAGAAGACGGTTTCAGACTGTGCTTTGCTTCGTCCATTATAAATTCACCTGTTTGCATAGTGTTGGAAATTCCTGAGTGTGTGAGGGAAGGGATGGTGTCTGGGCAGCTCAGTCTGTACTGTTACTCCCAGAATTACTTCTGCTCTTTGTTCCTCCCACTGTAAGTCATTCAGCAGCTTCCAGAAGCTCCTTTAGTCCATGCACAGGTTCAGCTCTCTGGTCTACAGTGATGATGAAGCAAATAAATAAAATGTACCCAGATTTCAGCAGAACATGGCTTCTTTGTGGTGTGAATGAATGAATGCTCTTTGAGATGATGCACATGGCCTTCAGATGTCTGAGGAAAGCAGTGGTCCAGTGTCTCAGATGCTAAAACAGTGTTTTAATGAGTCTAATGATGGTGGAGCTTAAAGCGATGTTTAAGGTAAGACCTGGAAGAAGAATGTCTGATTGCTTTACAGTGGGGGTGAATGGAACCATTTTACAGCAAACATTATGAGCAGAGAAGGCTACTCTGGTTCTGGATGATGACCGAATCTGGGGAGGGGTTCCAGCATTAATTTCTTCAGTCTTGGTGCCGTTCAGCTGAAGAACATTTTGTGTTTCATTTCCTCCAGACAGGTTGGAGAAGCTGCAGCTTTGTGGTCGTTTTAGGCTAAAGCATTGTCTAAAAGTGTAAGTATCAATCCACCGGTCAATTGAAAAGGAACACATGTCGATTGTGGAACCCGGCCTTTAAAAAAAAAAACTACCGCACACGTAAAAATGACTGAACCACGAGCCACAGAATACACTACAGTACAGGAAGTGTGGGTAGATTGCATGTCATTATAAAAGGGTGTAAGCCAATCATCCATCCCTACAGTGGCGTTTGGCAGTTGATTGAAATGCAGTACAGCCAATCAGACATCTCGTCTTTTGTAACAAGTGTCACCGCACATGTTTGGTCAGTAGCGCAAGCTACTGCGAAACTCCAGCCAACAAGTCACCTAGTCAGGAGCTTCCAATTAATTTACTTCTAAAGAAAGAATTTTAAAATGAGAGTGGAGATGGACCAAGTAAGATTAAAAAGTATGACACTGACTCCCCATTGAAAAACTAAGAGAGAAAAGTGAGGGACTATGTTCTGACTATACAGCTGTGATTCCATTCAGTTCAAGACATCCTCGGAGTAAGATAATGGCAAAAAAATTATTATATGTATATATGTTTGGGCACTGCTTGATAAATAACAGATTTTGGTGATTTTGTAATTGAAAAGGTGTTAACACAGTTTCTCTAGGACATGGAAAAAATACACAAATTTTTATCAAACATTGATGAATAGTTACTTTTAATTGTAAAAGTAGCTCGCCAGCCACTATTGGAAAAAAATCTCCGGAATCAGGCAGCAAAACTGTTTATACTTTTTGGAAATTAAATAATCAACAAACAAATAAACCAATCAATCAATACTGCCTCACACGTCTGGTTCCCTTCACCACCACTGTGAGACATTCAGACTCTACATTTCTCTAGAACACAGCTTTTCAGACCAAACTGCTCTAAATCTTAACCACGTCATTTTTCAGACATATTCAAAAATCACAAAAAAAATGTGTATGATTATGTCCTAGTATCATATAAAGACAGGTGGTGCAGTGGTTGGCACTATGGCCTGGCAGCGAGAAGGTCCTGGGTTCGATTAAAGATGAGGAACACAAGGTTGAGTTTATATTGTACTGTCCTGATTGTGGAAGGTAAAGAAGTTAAATAGCTATAAATTGTTAAGAAAATGCAATTATTGCTTATAATTTGTAGAGTGGGAAACATACGAAAAGCTCTGTTGTGGATTTCCAGTTTAATATATTTTACACAGATTTAACTCTCATTGTATTGAAGCATCTTTTTTGTTTTTTTATTAATAACATATTATTTAAAAAATATAATATGTTAACATGTTCTATTATAAATCTTTTGCTTAATAATAAAGGGTGTCCTATCTCAATAGGCCCATAAGCAATTTCAAGTTATGCTTCTAGTATAAAATCACATGAAATTATAAATGCTCTTACTCCCTTAACTCTATATGAACAAGGGGAGTGTGTTGTGATTGGTCAGTATATCTTCCTAAAAGTCCAATGGAAAGCTTTTATTTGTTTGTTTCTTACCGTACATTGTTTTTTATTTTATTTTGTTTTGTTTTACTTTTTAAAATACAATTAAGGAAAAAACACATGTGTTTTGGACTAGATAAATGGAAATCAACAATGCATTTGAATTAATGGCAATTAAGGAAAGATTTACAGCATGTATATACCTAAACTAACCAAAAAACATGTATCGGGTTAATTTCATTAATTTATTATTTTTTGCATTGTCCAATAAACTCATAGATTTGTATAATGATTGTAGTTCCAGTAAGAGAACAGGAAAGCTGGGTAAACCTTTGTTTGGGAATAAAAAAACTGCAAAAAAACCAAAAAAATCATTATGTATTCATGAGCATCATCGGCTGGATAAGCGTAATAATAAATTACATCCTTAAAGAAATGGAAAAGAGTAGAGTTCCCTGAAAAAATGCAGTAAAAAAAGTCCAGAACTTCAGGTCACACGTCTGTCAACGCTCCACTGTATAAACACTGCGCATGCGCAGCGGAGCACGGTTTCCTAGGTAACGGCAGCGCTTGTTTGGGGAGGGGGCTCTGCGACAGGAAGCATCAAAACAAACTATTTTGGACGATTTGTGCTTCAAATGAAGTAAGTCTTACAATTAAAGTGTGCTGTAGAAATAAAAGTCTTCATTCAGTGGTCATCAACAGCTCGACAGTTTAGCTGACAAACACTGTGGGATCACCGCACACGGTCGCGGAGGATGGAGGTAAAGTAAACCTGCGCGTTCTCCACCTATATACACCATCACCAACAACTCACAAGTGATTGTAGTTTAAAACTGTAGATTTTTTTTTTTCTTCAAATGAGGAAGAAAGGCCAGTTATCCGAGGAGGAAGTGGCTCTTCACCTCTCCAGCCTGAACCTCTCAGTCACAGAACAAGTCTACTCCATCCTCTCTCTCCCTGTGAGTCTCTCTCTCTCACACACACGCACACACACACATACTTTTTCACAGCCCTTCAGCTGTAGATTATGACCAAGAGCTGCATCAGTCCATAATGTCCAAAATGATTATTACTCTCGTCATAGCAATGGCTGGCTAGATGTGAAACATATTCACTGAATCATATTTCTGTTGGAAACTGTGGACACTGAGACTGTAAGCTCCTCACCAAGTGTCTGATCCTCCTCTGTTAGAAGCAAAGCTTGAAGAACGTGTCCATTTTGTCCAATTACATCCATCTTCAAAAGCTTGAACTCCCCTACAACAAAATAAAAGGTGCGTACGACCCATATTTGTGTTACTCTTCCAGAATGTTCTTCAGAGCTTCGTGTTTGTGTTTGTGTACTGTTCTGTACGCCTGTTGTCCGTCTTTTCTCTTTGTCCTTGGAAACTTGGATAAAAAAATCAGATGTGTGCTGTTGCCAACAATTTTTCTCTGCACTTCCTGTGCTTAATGTTTTGTGACTGGTAGATTTATCCTGCGTGAGCCACATGCCATACCTCATCATACTCGACGCTTCCCACAACGAGCTCTCCGACTTTTTTGGATTCCAGCCTCTTAAATATCTGAAGGTGAGACGTTAGAGGAGAAGAAAAACCTTTCGATAAGATGTGCAGCTTGATTGCATAACCTCCTCATTCCAGATGTATAACAGTACATTTAGAAGTCAGGTTTTCTAGCTGTGAAGTGTTATGTTCTTCACCATCTGTTCTTCTGTGGAACTATTATCTATTGATTGATAAATGTATTAACAATATTTTTTAAATCTTGCCATTAAATTAAGTTTCATTACACACAGTGAAAAACATTCACTGTCTATTTATTTTAGTACAATGACATCTGTCTGGCGGGTGGGATATAGAAAGTAAATGGTCAGTTCTTGAAGTTGATGTGCTGGAAGCAGGCGCGTAATGATCCGAGCCACTTTGACAAGTGATGATTAGAGCTTCTGCAAAACAGCAGGTCTTGTGGAGTGTTCTAAGTGTGCAGAAGTTAGTACCTAACAAAAGTGACCCAAGGAGAGACAACTAGGGTCTCATTTATTTAAAAGACTAATATGACGTACGCAGAAAAAACATCAATCGCACTCTACCTGGGATTATCAGCACGTTGGATTTGAGATGTACTCCACCCCCTACATGCCCCCGTTCAACCATACATGGTAAATGTAAATCACCTCCTGCATATGAGGATCGTCATAGTGATTTTCCTCTGCACTTTTGGGCATTGAAAAGGGGGTGAGGAGGCGCATGAGAAGGTCACCGCTGTCACCTGCATTTTACAAGAGCAACAATTCAATACATGAACAATGAACAGTTAGAACAATGTTTTTATTATCATATTAAGAAGCCATCACGCTGTTGAACCAGGCCATCGTGATGTTGAACCAGGCTATCGTGATGTTGAACCAGGCTATTGTGATCTTGAACCAGGCTATTGTGATCTTGAACCAGGCTATCGTGATGTTGAACCAGGCTATTGTGATGTTGAACCAGGCTATTGTGATGTTGAACCAGGCTATTGTGATGTTGAACCAGGCTATCGTGATGTTGAACCAGGCTATCGTGATGTTGAACCAGGCTATCGTGATGTTGAACCAGGCTATTGTGATGTTGAACCAGGCTATCGTGATGTTGAACCAGGCTATCGTGATGTTGAACCA
>JBBIGC010000125.1:27469356-27483894 GCA_037576955.1 Lepidarchus adonis | reverse complement strand
TGTGTGTGTGTGTGTGTGTGTGTGTGTGTGTGTGTGTGTGTGTGTGTGTGTGTGTGTGCGTGTGTGCGTGTGTGTGTTTGTGTGTGTATGTGTGTGCATGTGTGTGTGTTTGTGTGTGTATGTGTGTGTATGTGTGTGTATGTATGTGTGTGTATGTGTGTGTATGTGTGTGTATGTGTGTGTATGTGTGTGTATGTGTGTGTGTGTGTGTGTACCTTGCAGAATTTGTTGGAAGAGACCGTCCCAGGCAGCTGGCTCTGAACGGCAGCACGACAGAGTTTGTGCTGAAGAATCTGGTCTACGACACCGAGTACGTCATCTCCCTCTACGTGCTCTTCGGCTCTGCAGTGGGACCCGGCATCACCGCCACCTTCAGAACCTGTGAGCATTGCTCCCTTACCTTAACTACCATCAGCCTGGGACCATGGCAGAGTCTCTCCCACTGAACGTTCGCTTCATGCTCCACACACAATACCCACACAGTCTGAGACAGTGGGGATGCCTGATAAGGACAAAATACTAATACTAGTATTATTATCCCCTAAAAAATCATTATTAATTCATTCATATTGTATACCACTCATTCATTATGGGTTGCGGGAAAGCTGTAGCCTATCCTAGCTGACTATTGGCCCAAGGCAGGGTTCACCCTGGACAGGAGGCCAACACAGAGAAAGACAACTATTCACACACACTCACACTTATGGGTAGACTTTGGACTGTGGGAGGAAACCGGAGAACCCAAAAGAGACCCACAGGAACATGGGCAGAGCTTGTACACTCCACACAGAAAACTGGATCAAACCCAGGACCTTCTGGCTATGTGAAGACCTAACCATGCCGCCCTAATTATTATTAATACTACTTTTTAAAATTGTATTCATTTATAAGGGCTTGTTTTAAAACGTAGAAGAAGAAGAAAAGGTCTAAGCAATTCACACCTGGACTGTGTCAAGCTCTCCACATGTTTGTATGGGTTTCCTCCAGGTTCTCCAGGTTCCTCCCACAGTCCAAAGGCTTGTGGTTTAGGTTGACTAGCTTCTCTGCAATACCCATAGGTATGAGTGTGTGAATGTTTGTCTGTCAGTGTGTCGTCCTGGGATGGATTGGCCTCTGGGTCCAGGATAACTCATATTCGGCTGGGATGGCCTACGCTTTATGTTTCAAAATTTAAACAGTTTATTAATCATATGCCTAGTTATACAAGTACAACAACAGTGAAATGTATCCTGATTTGTTCAGATTGTGCAAAACAGGAGATAAAAGCCAAAAAAATAGAGAATAGCTCCATGAGCCCCTACTCACAGTACACAGTAAAACGATACAGCAGGTTTTCTGTAAGGAATTCTTGGAGTGGACATTTTACTACAAATATATATATTTTTTTTTGATTTACATATTTACTTCTGTTTTCAATTTTGACTTTTTTATTTTATTTTATATTTTAATTCTCTAATTTATTTTTATTATTGAGTTTAGTTCCTGTGTTTGTGCAACACCTTAAATTATCATTGGGGACAATAACGTATTATTGAATGGAATTGTAATAGTTGCACAGTTTAATATCAGTTTAGCTGGAGCTCATGTTTCTGCGTCTGCCTTGTCTCCAGCTCCCCTCGGCTATGTGTCTAATTTCAAGGTGACTTCATACACCAGTTCCTCTATCAGCGTGGAGTGGAGCCCCATCGTAGGAGCCACTGAGTACAAACTGACCTGGAGCTCAGGTATTTTTCAATGTTAGGTCAAATACCTTATGTTTTATACTAAATCAGCAGTAAACTCCACCCTCGCTGTAAGCTCCACACCCTTAGCTAGTTTCAGAGCATTTTCAATCACGTTAAGGTGGGATTGCGTTAATGAGTTATTATCCCGCCCTACTCCTAACGCTACATCTGTTGTTACTCACATCTGGCAAAAGCATAATGCACTTTCTCAACTTTTTCATTATGTTTTATATGTTTTATATCATTTTATCTACTAAAACCGTCTCATTTCATTGGCTTGTTTTTCTTCAATTACTTAAGTATTTGTTTCACTATTTCAGCTTATCTGGCAATGAAATGACAAACGTTCACTAGATAAAATGTCTTAAAGAAGTAATGAGCTACAGTTATCTCATAATGACAACTAATTTTCAAGAAGATTTAAGATGTTTTCTCTTGCTGAGTGTAGAAATGAGTCTGTGGTATTGACTTGCGGTGTTTTCTCTCTCAGACAGCGGAGATCAGCAGAACCATTATTTGGAACGCAGTGTTTTACAGCACAGCATCACTCGTCTCCAGCCTGACACACTTTACTACATCAGCATCCACGCCCTCTATGGCAATACAGAGGGGCCAGAAATCTCCCTCTCACAGCAGACAGGTACTATCCAGCATCTTCATTTCCAGGTGTTTTAGCAGGTGAGTGTAAGGGAGTTGCTGATGGGCAGTGCCCACTGAGTGCCAGCGACAGCGAGAATGTTCTTCCCAGGGCTGTGACATTGGCAAAGTAACCGGTGGTTGCTTCTCACGGGGCAATCAGCGCTGATGCTTTCCACCTGCTCATGTTCACCACTCAGGCTCCTGCCAGTCTGCTCTCACTGCTGAGGCCGTTGATTCTCTTTGGAGCTCATCTGTAAAATGGGTAAAACGGTTCTGGAGAGAGTTCTGACGAACTGGCATCTGTGTGGTCTCCCTGGTGCTCCTCTGGTTGAGGAGGTGTACTCCTCAAATGAGATGAGGTGCACTCTATTGAGGGAGGAAAGGATCGAGTGCTGGATTTGCTGGGGACTCTCCGCAAAGGGAAGCCTTGATGTGCTGGCCCAGGCCACGCAGTTCCCCCTTGAGGACCACTCGTTCTTTGCTTATCTGGGCTGTGTGTTTTCCATCTACTGGTTCTACACAGATGGGATTCTCTAAACCAGTAGTTCCCAATCTTTTTGACACCTCGGCCATTATGCTGCTTCTAACTAATTTTCTGCAGACCGGGAGGGAGTGGGAGCGTGGGTTAATACCATGGGGGTTGGTATTATTTTACATAAATAATAGCTATTTTCAAAAACTCATAATGTTACAAATCCATTCTGAATGCAATAATATGTTTATGAATTAATTATGTAATTATGATAAAGGTACTAATGAACAACACACCCCGGCAGTTTAATAAAGAATTCTTAACTTTGCTTCATCCAGAACATCTCTGTTATACATCACTATATAAATCACATTGGGGGAGAACTGAAAAGAGTGACCGGGTGTTATAGTCAACATAAAGAGTAACATTGTAAAATATTAAAATAATATAGAAATAATAAAATAGTAAACAAATATAGTAACTTTATAGTATCGTTTTTCCCCAACGATAGACCGCCCCACAGTATAGGCCCCGTTCTATAAGCTGCAGGAAATGTTCATTTATGTTTAAAACTCTAAGATAATCCCCCATGTTATTAGCTGCAGTGTTACTGAATTTACTGATCTGAAGTAGAAGCATCTAATTTCACCCCTGGAGTCTTTACAGCTCAACACCAGTGACATTATACTGTAGTTCAGCATAAATAATTAAATTAATAAAGTTTGGAACTTACTGATATAATACCACAACTCAAGAACTACGCTGCAGAATTTAAGCGCCACACAACGTCTGTAATTTCAGAGATGAACACATGTCCAACATCAGTAACAGTAAAGCAGCACAGGTCGCAGTTGGTGAGGTTTATGAATCTGATTTTGAAGGATTTTAAGAAAGGAAAGCTTAGTAATTTTAGCATTTCAGTGTTGATAATTTTATAGTGAAGAATTTACATGTAGACGGATGATTGACAGCTCTGTACTGCAGTACCTCCACCCTCCAGTCATTTAAACGAAAATAAAAAATTCATCTTTTCTCATCCAGCAATTAACTTTTGTTCCTTTTATTTATGTTAAATTGAGCTTTTTCCAGCTTGTATTATACACTAGGATGTGATGTAATGAAGCAAAGGGCTGAAAAGGTTTAAGAGAGGTTGGATGCAGCGCTGTGGTTTTTGAGGCGGAACGGGGGAAAAAAGAGGCGGCGAACTTTCTCGTTAATTTGGGAGTTCGAGTGTTAAGTGTGAGAACTTCGTCACCCATCATATGCGCAGAGTACGTCGTATTCCAGCAACAAAGAAAGGGTTCAATGGGTACGATGACTGATCCAGACGAAAGTGTGTACTGTGATTGGTACAGAAGAAAGTGTACTGTGATTGGTCCAAATTGAAGTGTACTGTGATTGGTACAGAAGAAAGTGTACTGTGATTGGTCCATAGTGAAGTTTACTGTGATTAGTCCAGAAGTAAATGTATGAAGATTGCAGCCATCATTTTTCAACAATCCATGGGAAGTGTTCAAGACCATCTCTGGTCGTTAAAACGTGAAATAATTTGCAGACAGTGAAGTCCAGGCTTTATTGAGCCAATATGCACAATTTTGTCTAAGCGTCTTCTATCTTCTCGTATGCAGTAACTAAAATAATCTTGTGTCAGAGTTCTTACGGGCAGTCTGAAAGAACCTACTGTCAAAAACTATGATTACAGATTCAACATTCACCACAATGCGCTGCAGTAAATACAGTTAAACGGGATTCGTTCGTATTGTTAGTCCTGACAGTATCACATTAAACTCAGAAAGGCTTTAATGTACTGTATACTGTTTAAAACCACTGGGTCCCCATATTCTCAGCCTACAGGTTTAAAACCCTGACTTCCTTTCTTTGAGTTCCTACAACTCTGTCTGAGATCAAAGCTGCAGCTCTGTCCTCACTGATGGTCCCGTTGACAACATGCAGAACCTATGACAAGAGGGGATGACTGACGGTGACAGGAGGACACTGTTTGACTGGACCGTATATTCTCTACGGTGTTCTTAGAGACTCAGGTTGGTCAGACTCGGTCTGTGCGCATCAGTGAGCGAGGAATGACTTGGTGACAGCTTTTACTTAACAGAGCCCATAAGAGGAAATGGCTGATCAGTTAATTGTGGGTTTCAGACACAGATAGGAAAGACTAGGACAGGTTCCGCCTGTTGTTCCCAAAGCAAAGCCTGATATCAACTGATTGATTGACAGCTCCTGTATTTTTAGCCGCCACGTTCAAGCTGCAGCTGTCTGCGGCACCATGTGCTTTAACTTTCGCTCCCTGAGTGTGTGTGTGTGTGTGTGTGTGGCTGCTGTCAGCATGACTGTTATCATCTCATCCGATGCTGAAGTGTCGATGTTTTTTTCCAGAGATTCTCACTGGGAAAAGCAGCAGCCACCTGCTGTTCAGGGCTTTATTTATCTAAAATGCACATTATTTTCAGTCGTAGATAGAGCTGTAGCATCAGGGAGGATAACGTACCTTCTGTTTTTACCATAAAATCCCAGGGAATTATGACTACAACCTCACAAGAAGGTCACGGATGAGAGTACAATCATATCTACCTTATCACCAGTACTGGGAGGGTGAAGGCGAGCACATGCTTCTTCTTAGTCACATGAAGTTACGCCCACATTGTGTTCATGGAATGTCATTGGACAGCGGCGTGTCCAATCACCAAACCTGTTACATCAGGCACAGACACAGGCTGAGTGATGGGGGGAGAGGGAGGGCAGCTACTGCCACACTGCCAGGAAATGAACTGATAGGGCCGATGTGAGTCACAGGTGAGTCCATGCTAGAACCTGAGGAGATGTCCGTGTTGGTTTATAGGGGTGTAACCATACACTCAGGCCACCACTCAATTCAATTCATGACACTTAGCATACGATTCGAGAGTGTAGAGTATCTAGCGCAATGAGTGTGGTGTTCACACAATGCATTAGAATCTTATATGATATTTAATAGAATGTTTATTCTCCAACATGCACATTGTCATATTTTTGCCATTTGTTTTCTTGCACTAGAGAAACTCCCTTTTAGTTAAGCATCAGCCTTCTTACAGTTAGACAGTCCTAATTCTTGTTTATTCTTTACTTAATTTAAAACAAAATAATATTTATTAATACAATCAGTAAAAAAAACATGTCCAGTTAAAATATCTGAAATTCTGTAATAAAATTCTGTAGATAATTGTACTTGATCTTAAGAAACAGTGTTTGAAAATATCTATAAAAAAACTAATTTCAGTAGATGTAAAATGATCTAACGACTTTTGATATGTGTATAGTTTGTACCTGTATGTATAGTGTGTATTCATGTAACTTTATAGTATCTATCTATCTGTCTGTCTGTCTGTCTGTCTGTCTGTCTGTCTGTAAAATTGTCTATAAAAGGGTTGTAAACTTCACAGCACTATTAATACATATATTCACCATTTTAATGCTTTATTGATTTCTTTGTTTGTTTCCAGGAATATTGTGGAAAAAATAATACATACACATATAATAAATCATTTGTTCCACTGTCTGAAGAAACATTGGGTGTATTTTCTTTTTTTAGCTTCTGTGACTGATCTGGAGCAGATTGAAACAGTGAGGGAAGTGAAGGTGGTGGATATTGGAATGAGCTCTTTCACTCTGGCCTGGAGGAAAACACCTGGAGTCACTGGCTACAAGGTCACCTGGAGCCCTTTTCATGGTAAATACTGAGACTCCTGACTTAACGTTCACCACTCTATTCCTCCACACGTTTGGAATCACTTTATTTTAAAAACCTTATACGTATATATATATACAGTATATATATACATTTATAACTTTTACATGATGGATTTACATCTTACACACAGGTTGATTCTTAAGATGTTTCTTTCAAGAATTTAGCAGACAAGATGTGGTGTCTATTTATTTACTGTGATTTCTGTCATGTTTTGTCTCCCTATGATTGCCACTATTTAAATATTTTGAGTTCTGGATATATGAATCCAGATATTCATTGAATTTTATAACTGAAGCACTGATCCTATTCAGTGTTATGAGTACCTTTTACAGTGTCTGGATGTACAGTTGTCTTCCAATAGAAGCCCCGGCGTTTATTCAAAATTATTGGGACGGCCCGGTGTTTATTAGAGACAGGCGTTTGTTGGAGACGGACTATTATTCTCCTCACAGACAGAATGGTGATACTATTTACGGCCACAAAATGTCATGCAGCTTCTTCACATTTATTTTGACAGAAGATAAAACATCACAACTAAAAACATCCCTCTGTCTGTTTGGCAGTGATACTTGTCTGTGACGCTGCTATTATTGTGGACATGGCCCCATCCCAGTCCGAAACCTACACTACACTCTTCATAGTGTTATAGTCTCATAGTGCTACATACAACGTTACACATTCTCTCAGTAGAACGGTACTTGTCTGACTGCATTATGTCAAGTGTAAAGTTTGGTGGAGGGGGAATTATGGTGTGGGTTTGTTTTTCTGGAGCTTGGCTTGACCCCTGAGTTCTAGTGAAAGGAACTCTGAATGCTTGAAAGAGATTTTGGACAATTTTATGCTCCCAACTTTGTGGAAACAGTTTGGGTATGGCCCCTTCCTGTTCCAACATTGCACAAAGCAACGTCCGTAAAGACATGGATGAGTGAGTTTGGTGTGGAAAATCTTGACTGTCCTGCACAGAGTCCTGACCTCAACCTGGTAGAACACCTTTGGGATGAATTAGAGCAGAGACTGTGAGCCAGACCTTCTTGTCCAACATCATTGTCTGACCTCACAAATGTGCTTCTGAAAGAATGGTCACACATTCCCATAAACACTCCTAAACCTTGCGGAAAATTTGCCCAGAAGAGCTGAAGCTGTTATAGCTGCAAATGGTGGCTGACGTCATATTAAACCCTATGGATTAAGAATGGGATTTCACTTAAGTTCATGTGCGTATAAAGGCAGATGAGTGAATACTTTTAGCAATGGTGTATATTGATCTGGGAATGTTGCGCTAAATGTGAGCAAAAAGAAGTGGAGAGAGAGGACAATCATGCTCAGAGACGATACCAGCCAACAGGCCTAGTGTAGGTATACTTTGGTGAATGAAACCTTCAGTGTCTATAAACATGTTACGCTCATTCTGTTGTCTTGTGTCCATTGCTTCCTGCTGTCCCCAATTTCCTTAGGTGGAGAAGAGAACAGCAAGGTGGTTTCCTCATCCACCACATCACACACCATCGCCGGACTGCCAGCCAGCACTGCCTACAAGATCCAGGTCACGTCAGTGGTGGGGGAACGAGAGGGAAGTTCCGCTACGGTGACAGCACGAACCTGTAAGTCCACCTCCTTCAAAACCCACTGTGATCTTTACAGTGCTGGGAAAAAGTATTTGCCCCCTTCCTGATTTCTTAGGCTTTGCATATTTGTCACACTTACGTTTCAGATCATGAAACACATTTTAATATTAAACAAAGGTAACCTGAGTAAATACAAAATGCAGGTTTTAATGATGATTCCATTTACTAACAGAAAAATTATATCCAAACTTAGTCGGCCATATGTGAAAAAGTAAATGCCCCTTTCCCAGGACTATTGGCTGTAATTGATTGAACCATAAATTCTGTAAAACACCACAGTTTTCGGTTGTCTTCAAGACTGAAGGAGCTACAAACTGCTGATAAATGCTCTAAACTTTAGGAAGAAACCTTGGAGGAACCAACGCTTACCTAGAAGAACCTATCCTTCTCTGGTTGACACTGGATAGTAACAACAGGCAAAAGAATATAAATAAATAAATCAAAGATAAAAGTAATAATAATTTCAGTTTAGAGAGGTGTCAGCAGTTCCTTGTGTACAGGTGGGCCTCACTGACTTGCGATCAGTTAAGTGGAGCATTGTTCTATCCTTATGGGCTCTTCTCAGTAGGCGTGAGTGGTTCCAGCTTATTAGGATTGGTCAGGACAGTAGGACAGGATTAATGGTGTCTCAACAGAGAGAGAGAGCAAAACAGAGACAGAAAGGGAGAGAGAGAGAGAGTCTGTTTTACCATCATTTTTTGGTGTGTTAGCAATCACTACCAATAAAACGACCAGCCTATCCCACCGCTTGTTGAGCAAAAGGTGAAGTAACACCCTGGACAGGTGGTTAGTTCATTGCAGGGCTGTCACACAGACACACACTCACACTTTCTCACACCTATGAGTAATTGTACACTCCATACCGAAAATACCCTGGGGGTTCAGGAGCTGTGAATGTTGCCCTGTCATGAATTGTCACGTAAGATTATGCCCATAAATGTAGCAGCTAATGGGGAAACATGGATATGGATTATGTTAGTGTTATTTAACCAAACTTTTTTAACCAATGTTACCAAAAAAGTCTTACAGTGGTTCTTGAAAGTTTGTGAATATTTTAGAATTGTCTATATTTTTATATGAATGTGAATCACACATCCTAAAAGTAGATGAACGATTCCAGCTTTACCAAACAATACTATATTTGGTCATGTATTTATTGTAAACAATTACCCAATAATGTAACTGTGTGTGGCCAATGTTAGCGAACCCTTAGGATTATCAGTTTATTTGAAATCAGAATCTGGTGTTCAATCAATGGGTCTGATCGCACACACACAACACATCTGTGGATGGGTATCATGACTCGGATGAATGAGATGTTTGAGGACCTCAGGAAAAGAGTTGTTGATGCTCATAAAGCTGGAAAACGTTATAAGGCCACCTCTAAAGAGTCTGGACTCTCAACAATCAGACAGATTGTGTACAAATGGAGGAAATTCAGGACTGATGTTACCCTAACTAGCCATGGTTGACCATCAAAAATAATTCCAACTGCAAGGCATGTAATAGTTCGAGAGGTTACAAAGGAACCCAAGGTTGCTTAAAAGTAACTGAAGGCCTGTCTGGGATTGACAAATGTTGATGTTCATGATTCCACCATCAGGAGAACCCAAAACAGCAGTAGTGTGTATGGCATTGTAGCAAGATGAAAGGCATTGTTGTCCCCCCAAAATATTGCGGACCAAATACAATTTGATCATATGGACAAACCAGTAGGATACTCAAAGAATGTATTGTAGATGGATGAAGCCAAAATATAACTTTTAAATCAGTTACATTTGGAAATAAACGCTGCATGCCAACATTTGAACGCTATCCCACCAGTGAAACATGGTGGTGGGAGTGTTCTGGTTTGGGCCTGTTTTGTTGGGTCTGGACAGCATGCCATCATAGATGCAACAATGATTTCTGAACTAAACCAGAGAATTTTAAAAGAAAACGTCGAGACATCTGTCTATTAACTGAATCTTAAGACACAGTGGGTCATGCAGCAAGACATTAATCCAAAACACGCAATTAGTTCTACCAAAGAATGGGTAAGTTCTGACTTTAATTCCAACTGAAATGTTTAGGAAAGACCAATTCATGTAAGGAAACCCACCAACATCCAAGAGCTGAAGATGTTCTATATGCAGGAACGGACTAAGACTCCTGATGAGCAGGACTGATTAACGTTTAGTTGCAGTTATTGAGTGAGTCACTTGGAGGACTCACCACATACTGAAATCACAGGTTCATTTACTTTTGCCATACACAGATGTTATTAGGTCTTTGTTTTTTCCAATCAATAAATTACCAAATATAATAATTGTTGTGTCATTTGTTTAGTTCATCTACTTCACCTACATTCATATAAAAATATAGCACTGCTGCCCGGGTGCTGTTGATAGTTGCTCCATGTGTTGGTTGGTTAAAGGTCACATTCGCTTGTGGTGCACTTCGTTACTTTCACTTTATGTTCCAGTGGACCTGCCTAAAGTGACTGGTTTCAGTGCTCTCAACACAACCGATGACAGCACTACACTGAACTGGACCAGGGTTACAGGAGCTTCAGCGTACCTCCTCACCTGGAGGCACATATCAGGTATGACATAATACAGTCTCAGACATATGGTTACAAATAATAATTTTAAAAAACACACCCAGGCCTAATTACTACCACACCTGTTCTTAAGTAATGAAATTACTTAAATAAGACCTGCCTGACAAAGTGAATTAGACCAAAAGATCCTCAAAAGCTATGCATCATGCAGAGATCCAAATAAATTCAGGAACAAATGAGAAAGAAAGTAATTGAGATCTATCAGTCTGGAAAAGGTTATAAAGCCATTTCTAAAAGTTTGGGACTCCAGAGAACCACATTATCCACAAATGGTAAAAACATGGAACAGTGGTGAACCTTCCCAGGACCAAAATTACCCCAAGAGCACAGCAACGACTCATCCAAGAGTCACAAAAGACGTCATGATTACATCCAAAGAACTTCAGGTCTCACTTGCCTCAGTTAAGGTCAGTGTTCATGACTCCACCATAAGAAAGAGACTGGGCAAAAATGGCCTGCATGGTAGAGTGCCAAGACAAAACACACTATTGGTCCAGACCAAGAGGTGCGGTTGGCGAGCTGTCGTAACAGATTAGTGACATTACTTTGAAAGGCTTGTGGTTTAGGTTGACTGGCTACTCTACATCACCCATAGGTGTGAGTGTGTCTGGTTTGTCCTGTGATGTGTTGGCCTCCTGTCTAGGCGGTACTCTGCCATGGCCTGTAGTCAGTTGTGATAGGCTCCAGCTTCCCTGCAAGTGAATGAATGAATTCAGATCTGGGGGTAACATGGACATTATGCAGACTTTGTACTAAGGGGGCGGGCCGGGGTCTGTTTAATGTCCTGTCTGATGGACAGTTTTATTCACACATGCTTCTCATTAGGCTAATGTCTCCGAAAGTTTGGGCTTTCAGTGCATGTGTGAAACTTTCCATAACATTCACTTAAAATATGTTAATTCCTGCAGAACTTCAGATTACCACTGAGACCCTGGGCCCTGGTTTCACCTCCTATAAGATCAAAGACCTGCAGTATGGAAGAACCTATATCTTCGCCATTCGGCCGCTCTATGGAGAGGTGGAGGGTCCCATCACAACCCTCAGCAAACGGATCTGTAAGAGTTATTGCACTTGCACAGTCTTTGCTATTATTAATGCAATACCTTTTGTTTTCACAACATGGATATGTGTGTTTATTTTTTATTTATTTCATTTTTTTTACAGTGGGTTCTCCTCTTGTCCCGGTCCAGACTGCCACACAGGGTCCTATCACTGGATCTCACAGTGAAAAAAACACTAGCAAGCCCACCACCACTACTCTGAGGCCTGCTGCCAAACCTGACATGGGCATCACTAAAACAGCCTTAACCATGCTGACCACTACAGCCAATGACCAAACCGGCCACTCTGTGGAGACCCCTCCACCCAGGCCAGGTATGTCTCACAGTAAGGATATGAGTTTAGATTTACTCCAAATTTAGAGCGTCATTACTTTTACTTTTACATTATTGAATTGAATTGAATTAAATTAAATTAAATTAAATTAAATTAAATTAAATTAAATTAAATTAAATTAAATTGAATTGAATTTCAACTTCTGAGTGTAAATAAATAAATAAACAAATGTGGTCTTAGTTAGGTGTATAGCTTGGATTAGCTAGAGGGTTAAGAGTGGTGGGTTTCTTCACATGAACCACTCGTTTTGGGTCTTTCCTCAACATTTCAGTTGGATTAAGATTAGAACTTTGACTACGCCATTCCATAACATTTTCTTTATTCATCTTTAACTGTTTTTTGGTAGAACCACGTGTGTATTTAGGATTGTTGTGTTGCTGAATGACCCACTATCTCTTGAGATTCAGTTTGTGAACAGATGTCCCAATGTCAAATTCTCTGATTTAGTTCAGGATTCATTAATCAATGATGTTAATCCAGCCAGTTAAAATGATTATCTTGTAAGGTGACTTAAAATGTGAGGGTTTGATATTTAAACATATTTTAGAAAGTGAATAAAACATTACACCCAGACTCGTAAATATTGGAACATTACTGTGAGGACTTGATTGGGAACCACATGAGATGGGTGGGGTCAGATCATTGGTTCTACCATAACTCATCTCAAAGGTGTAGGATAGGTCTGTGTGTTTGTTAATATGGACTGTATATCTGTCTCAGTGTGTGGCCGGATGAAAGCAGATATCGTTTTTCTTATCGATGAGTCCTGGAGCATTGGCACCAATAACTTTGGCAAGCTGAAGGACTTCCTGTTTAGGACTGTGACTTATTTCCCATTAATTGGGCCTCAGGGCACCCAGGTAAGAGAATACTGCAATAAATGAGCATATTATTTTGATATATGTCCATTACTAACATTATTGCCCAGCTTAAATATTTTTTTACAGAACTGTACACCTAAAAGTAACTATATAGTTAAGATTTATCTATACAGTCAAAACCTGTTAGCTCACCCCATTGGTCCGGGCCCTAAATGTGGCAAAAGGCGGGGTATTATAAAGAATCATGAGGGGGTTGTGGTTACAATGATGGCTCCATTTTTTGTGTCGTTTGTTTGTCATATACAGTAGAAGAATTTAGTTGAATGCCTACTAAATGCTTTATGGTAATACTGGACTCATATGAGAAACACTGGCATTCGCTATATGCACACTGCTCATATAAGCTGTTAATAAAGCCTCTGCAGCATCATTACATGTATGAGTTAATCGGCCATGAGGTAATAAGGAGAAAACAGTGGTGGCAGTAACAGCAGTAGCATTAGCAGCAGTAGCATTAGCATTAGTAGCATTAGCAGCAGCAGCATTAGCAGCAGCAGCTGAACCATAGAATTAGCACGACTGACAGTGTTCTAGGCTACAGCGCTAACATGGACCCAAGTTCAGCAGCTGTAGATGAAGAAATGCATACAACAGACATGTTGCATGCTGTAAATAACATGGAAGGAAATCTGTTCTGTAGTCTTTCATGGAGAGAGGCAAGGTTGGCGAGATAACGGGGGAAGCTAATAGGGTTTGACTGTATTGTTCTTATGTTGGGACAGTCGTGGCCTAATGGATTGAGACGTGGAGTCATGACTGCATGGTTGCTGGCTTGATTTGCAGAGTTTGGGTTGCTTTGGTGGCTGCTCACTGTCTTGGATGGGTAAAATGCAGCAACAAATTTTCCCTCTGAGATTAATAGACTGAAAGAAATACATTCTCAGATATTATTGCTCCTGAACAAAATGCCTCAGCAGCAGCTCATGCTTTTCTGCAACTAAACTAAAGACGGAAAGTTCTCATCTGAAATTAATTTTGCCTTGTTTAGTCAGGTTGTTGCCTTCCAGGCAACAGCCTGGGATTCTATTCCCTCCCCTGTAAGAGCCTTGGGCAAGACTGCTAGCGCTTATTCACCTACATCTGTAGCATTATGAAATTTGAAGTGATCTTGTATGAGGGCATCTGCCAAATGCAAGAGCCTTCTCAGTTGTGACTTGTGTGAAGTAGAAGGTGGTGCTATCTCTTTTTTCACCTTTTGCTAGGAGTCTTGTGAGTTAGTACATACTTATTGCCTAGTGATTATGTAATGTTCTGACTACAAAGACTGCTGTAGCATCTTATGTTTGCTGTACAAAACACATATATCTTCCAATAGAAGCGTTTATTAAAAATATTATTGGGACGGCCCGGCGTTTAATAGAGACAGGTGTTTGTTGGAGATAATGTCCTGCAGCTTCTTCACATTTATTTTGACAGAAGATAAAACATCACGACTAAAATCATCCCTCTGTCTGTTCG
>JBBIGC010000125.1:27448034-27460156 GCA_037576955.1 Lepidarchus adonis | reverse complement strand
CTGTATGTGTTCCATACAGACTGTAGAGGTTTAATACATACTGTATGTGTTCCATACAGACTGTAGGAGGTTAAAACATACTGTATGTGTTCCATACAGACTGTAGAGGTTTAATACATACTGTATGTGTTCCATACAGACTGTAGAGGTTTAATACATACTGTATGTGTTCCACACAGACTGTAGGAGGTTAATACATACTGTATGTGTTCCACACAGACTGTAGATGTTTAATACATACTGTATGTGTTTTACATACTGTAGGTTAATACATACTGTATGTCTTTTACATACTGTATGTGTTCCATACATACTATAGGAGGTTAATACATACTTTATGTCTTTTACATACTGTATGTGTTCCATACATATTATAGGAGGTTAATACATACTGTATGTGTTATACATACAGTGTATTCCATACATACTGTATATTTTAAATATGTACTGTAAGTCTGTAATACAGGTGGTATATATACATTTAACAAAATATGTTAGTGTTTAATAAAGATACCAGGAGGAAAATAGTATGTGTTAATTATAGTGTAGCAGAGCTGTAGATGTTCAATACCAACTGCAAATTCACTACAGGTGTTTAATATGACCCTTGATTGTAGATGTTTAATGCAGGTTGTAGGAATTGAATAGTTTCTGAATGCTGTTGGTGTCTTAGAACTTTTGTTGGTGTATTATACAGACTGACTTAAGATTGTGAGTGTTTATTACAGAGTGTATAAGAACAGTTGGTGTTTAGTACTGTAAGCATTTAACACATACTGTAGGTGTTATATACATACTGTATATTTATATATAACACCTACAGTATGTATTAAATGCTTACAGATGCGTACAGATGGCATTTAAACAATTTAAACAAAGTAGGTGTTTACTACCAGGTGTAGGAGGAATGTGGGTGTTTATTTTCATCTATAAGAGGACTGTAGGTGTTTCATACAAGGTGTAGGAGGACTGTCAGTGTTTATTATTGACTGTAGGAAGACTGTAGGTATTTAACACAGACTGTAGGAGGACTGTAGGTATTTAACACAGACTGTAGGAGGAATGTAGGTGCTTATTACAGACTGTGTAAAGACAGTAGGTTTTTATTATAGACTGTAGAAGGACTGTTGGTGTTAATTACAGAGTGTACAGTGGCGGTAGGCGTTTATTTCAGAATGCACAAGGACTGCAAGTGTTTATTACAGAATGTAGGGTGATTGTAGGTGTTAATAACAGATTGCAACTGGCCTTTATGTGTTTAATATATATTGTAACTAACCTACAGGTGTTTACTACAGATTGTAGCTGGACCCTAAGTGTTTAATACAGGTTGTAGGAGAACTGTAAATTAACTGCAGGTGTTTAATACAGAATAAAGTTAGTCTGTAGCAGTTTGATGGAGAATGCAGGTGTTTAATACCTATAGATTATAGGCGTTTGATACAGATTGCAGATCGATTATGGATTTGATACAGATTGTAGGCGAACTGTTGATGTTTAATACATACAGATAGTATTTACTATAGCTTGTATGTGGACTGTAGATATTTAAGGCCAACCACATTCTTTTAGACGGTCTTTGGGTAATTTAGGTGGACTGTAGGTACTGTGAATTATATTGATGCTGTAGGTGGAGTGTAGGTGTTTAATGCAGACTAGGCAGTAAATGCAGACTGCAGCTGTATTGTAAGTATTTAATACAGTTTGTAGCTGCACTGTAGGTGTTTAATGCAAATTCCAGGTGTTTAATACAGACTATGTGTTTAAAATAGATTGCAGGTGTGTTGTAAGTGTCTTAAACAAATTGTAGGAATGTTAATACAGAGTGTGGGTGTTTAATACAGCTTGTTGCTGGACTATACAGTAGGTGTTTAGTAGAGTATAATTGTTTAATTCATACATACTAGACATTTAATACAGATTACAGCTTTATTGAAAGTGTTTAATTCAGATTGTTGCTGGACTACATGTGTTTAATGCAGATTACATGTGTTTAATGTAGCCAGGGTGGGTGTTTAAAACAGATTGCTGCTGGCATATATGTGTTTAATAGAGTGTAAATGTTAAATGCAGATTGCAGGTGTTTAATTAATACAGACTAGGTGTTTAATACAGAATGTGTCTGTACTGTATGATTTGAATACAGTGTGTTGCTGGACTGTAGGTTTTTAATAGAATGTAAGTGTTTAATTCAGATTACAGGTGTTTAAAGCATCCATGCTGGGTGTTTAATACAAATTCTATAAGGATTTAATACAGATTGTTGCTGGGCTTTATGTGTTTAATACACCGTGTAGGTTTTTAATGCGGATTGTTTTTGGAACTATATGTGTTTAATATAGTGTAAGTGTTTAATGTAAATTGCAGGTGTTTAATGAATACAGACAGGCATTTAATACATACGGTTGCTGGACAATAGGTGCTTAATACAGAGTGTAGGTGTTTAATGCAGATTGTATGTGGGTCTTTAGGTGTGGCCTACAGGTACTTTAGGGAGGTGGTATCTGTGGGTGTTTAAAAGAGTCTGTAAGTGTTTATTCTGCACTGGGGATCTTGCTGGGGAAGATTTGTTACATATTGTGATCTAACTCCGTTTGTGTTTGTTGCCCTACAGTAGAGAGCCATGGTGCTGGCCAGATCACTTGTGGTGCTAGCCGTTCTCTGCGCTCCACTCTCCAGCCTTTGCTTACAGCCACACCAAGCTGACCCCTGCTTCCTCTGTCCAGACGAGCTCCTCCCTGGCACAAACGACGACGAGCCACTGATGAACTCACTGTACGACAGCCTGCAGCTCCTCCACAGGGCTGGGAACTCCGTTTCTCTCGAGCAGAGCCGAGAGAGGAGGACATCTCCTGAGTCTGGCTACAGGTTTTTGAGCCAAAGTCTGCTCAGGAGGAGTAAGATGTACCGGAACGGCACCAAAGGTGGCAGCAGAATGACCCTTTCCTTGGACGTGCCCACCAGCCTCATGAACATACTGTTCGACATCGCCAAGGGCAAGAGCCTGCGCGCCCAGGCCGCCCACAATGCACGCTTGATGGCCCAGATTGGCTAAAGAAGACACCAGAACAGACTTTTCTCACTCAGTTTCGTCTAGTAAATGTTATTGAGTCGCCTCTGAAAATAACAATACCGCAGGGCAGGCGAACAGACGTAACTGATTTTGACTTTAAAGGAAATTCTCACTAGTCTTTGTGGATCATGTATTTAAACTGACTTAGTGATGCGTACATCTAAAGAATGTATTTCTACTGGGAAAGGGGGTCGTCTGGATGAGATACCACGTTCACAATGATGTTAATAATAGTTTCCAATCGCCAGCGCACAAAACCATGATAGAGCTACGATTGATGTCATTGTGATGGCAAATAAATGTTGAGTGGAGATGAAGGCATTGTTGAGGGGCTTATTGTGGATGAGTATATTACAGGCCTGGTTTAATCTGCTCCACAGGTGGGTTAGATGAAGAAGCTCCATGTCCTGCTATTAGAGTTCACTCTTCCGCTGTCCTGAATGGCCGGTGTCCAGTGCAGTTTGGTAGCTCCCCTGCTCAGACACACCTGACTCATCGCACCTGTTAATCAATAATGGAGAGGATCTACTAAACTGTGCTGGACACCTGCCCTCCAGGACCAGCTCTGCTATAAATCGTATTGATTGATGCTCTTCAAGGTCTGCATTGACATTTACAGCATTGCTGTAATCCACAGATCCTCACATCAGTAAACCTAGACTTCAGTTAACATCTGCTGATCCACCAACATCCTACCAGAGCTGAAGACCATCCTCACACCTGTAAACCTAGACTTCAGTTAAGATCTGTTGATCCACCAAGATCCTACCAGAGCTGAAGATCATCCTCTCACCAGTAAACCTAGACTTCAGTTAAGATCTACTGGTTAAGATCTCACTGAATATTTGCTGGTCCAACAAGATCCTACCCAAACTGGAGATCAGCCTCATACCAGTAAACCTAGACTTCAGTTAAGATCTGCTGATCCACCAAGATCCTACCAGAGCTGAAGATCATCCTCACACCAGTAAACCTAGACTTCAGTTAAGATCTGCTGATCCACCAAGATCCTACCAGAGCTGAAGATCATCCTCACACATAGAAGCCATGTTTAAAAGTGATATATATTGTTAGATGTCAGGATGTTTGTTAGTGATACTAGTTCATTTGAGACCTGAAGTTCTACTTGAGAAATTGGGTCTTCAGACATAATTTGAAAACAGTGATGTTCTCTGAGGGTCTGATGGTCAGGAAAAGTTCATTCTCCTTCTTAGATGACCAAGAAAAGTGCTCTATAATTCATCACCCGATGAGCAGCGTTGTGGGATGGAAACTTGCTCAAAGGTACCTCAATGGTGCCTAGGTTGGGACTTGAACCTACAACCTTCTGATATCGAGGACACAGTCTTAACCACTGGAAGAACTTTGAACGTTTGATGAAGAGTATATATGAGCGACAAACATGAAGAAAGTGGTTCCAAGTGGTTAGAACTTTGCCCTTGAGATCAGAAGGTTGCAGGTTCAAGCGCTGGGCCAGACACCTCTGAGGAACCCTTGAGCAAGGTACCAACCTGCTACTCTGCTGCTGACAGCTTCCTGCTGCTCCACGTTTGGAGTGGTTAAAGGTCAGTTTGGTGCATTTTGTATGATGGGGTGTGTTCACCATTACAAACAGTCACTTTCACTTCCCGACACTGAGAAGCAGAACATAAAAATAAAGAATTTGTGGACAGCGTTTTCCCACTAAAATGAGTCAAACCCAATTAATGGTTGGCTGCAGTGTGTAACTCCGCCCCTCCTCATGTGTTTCAATGACATTCCTCATCTGCACTATTTTTCCATATTCGTTGTATAATTCCAATTGTTCATTTCCCTTCGCTGATATCGGCCCACATTTTATTTTTCCCCACAAATTCATTTTTACAATGTTATTCCATCAGAAGATGATATTGTAAATGATCATTCACACACAAGTTATGCCCTTTGAGGCAACCAGGAAGTTGGCCAGGTTTTATTTGCTTGTCCAACCAGTCTTTAATAAGACCAACCTGTACCCATGCATCCCCTACCGGCTAAGATACACATGAGCATGAGGCCCAGACCCACCGAGTTATCATTTACCATATTTGTCACATCCATGGTGAGTCTGGCCGTCCATCACCAGCTCGCTCCTACAAACACAGTAGTACATAATCATTTATCTCCACCATCACTGCTGCTGCAAAAACACACAGAACATGAATAAGCCATGCTAACAGTGGCGTTTCCCCAACTTCCCATGATGCACCTGCTCCCTTACAGCCAATCAGAGTTGCCCATGACCATTACAATATATTTAAGCCTTGGGCAATCTGCTAGGCTTCCACGAGGGGCGTGGCTTTGAAAGTAAGATGCCAGGAGAAGCAACCTTCGCCACAGAGAGCGTTAGTGTTCACTACAGGACTCTGTTTGTCTCAAATAATGTGACACACACTGATCAGCCATAGCGTTAATACAAAAGTCATAAACATTGGCTCTTCTTATGTCCTTAAAATGGCACCTACCAGGGGGGATTGCTTCAGTCAGTTCTTGAAGCTGATGTACTGGAAGCAGTAGCGTAAGGATCTGAAGGCTGTATTGTGATGGAGCATCTCCTGAACACCAGGTCATGTGAAATGTTCCAGGTGTGCAATAGTCAGTACTACCAAGGAAGGACAAGTGGTCACTATTAGGAAGGTGGTCTTAATGTTATGGCTGATCACGAGGGGACCTGCTCACTATTAGGCAGATGGTCTTAATGTTATGGCTGATGTTAAGGTTCTCCTCCGAGCGTGTTGAGTGGTGCGATGTTGCTTTAGCAGCAGCTCAAAAGATGTGAAGGAGCTTTCAGACGAGGTTTGTACTGCACTTCACCCTCCTGGTGCCGGTACCACAATGTCATGTGGAAGATCTGGCTAGTGACTGGACAAACTTGAGCCAAATATAAAGAATCAACAATTCATATATATCAATAATTCATATTTTTAAAAATCCAGAAATCACATGACCAAAACATGAATAAAAAAAACTATAATAGAATATACGTTCAATAATTTGGAAAAAAAAAAAAAAAAAAAAAAAATCCAATATTTTGCAATATTTGTGTAGACATTGAATAAGTTACGACTGTGATTAAAATATTTAAAAATTATTAATAAGGCAGTTAATTCAAAACTTTAACTTGAAATATCTACCTTCAATAAAACCCCAGAGTGATGTCATGAAAATGGTCCCACATATTGTAACTCAGGCTGTGATTGGTTGATACTTTTTAATTATGCTGGTGATTAGTCTGACATCATAGGACTTCATTCCAGCTCCTGAAGGTCCAACCAATGAGAGACAGCAACATTTACCTACACTGAGAGACTTTTGGCTTTTTTAATAATCTCGTCCACACGAGCGTAGTTTTGAAAATATCTCTGTCCACGCGTAAATGCAAAAAATGATGTCACACACTGAAAAGTCAAAGCAACAGGTGGTGATATAACCCTAACCCATGTAGCAGTGTTGACCAATCAGAATCCTTGGCTGGAGAAGCAAACAATGTTAAATTTTTAATACAATATTTTTATTCAACTTTCAATCAATTTTATTCAACAAGAGAAAGTGAGTACAGGGTTGACCACAGGTTACGTCGGGCTTGACAAACGGTGATTGGTGGTCACGTTGCCAGCGGCAATACATTTATGAAGTCATTCTGATGTTCGCCGTTTACGAAGTAAAAACAAAGTTGGCGAGGGAACTAGTTGGCGAGTGGAGGAATACACGCGGCGTCACGCAACACTATACGAGAAAACATTGTTCATTTACCATTTTGGATTCTCTTACATATGTCAAATATCACGTTATGTTGTGTTCGGAGGAACAGATCTCCAAGTCGAGCATATGTGTTAGTGAACAAAGTGCACCACAGTGATCTTTATCACCTCCACACGTGGAGCAGCGGCCTGCTATGCTCTCGGGTGTAGCGGGACGGTACCTTGCTAAATATGAAACTTTTTCACAGCAGAAACTTTACATCATCATCTACCATTACATCACTGTGGTGGAAACAACGCCGACAGTGAGGGACGACTGTATTTGGTGTAGAAGCTGAACACGGAGATCAGCTGAGGAGACCAGGCTGCTGAAACAGGATTCTCAATGTGCATCTGGAACAGCTGCATTCTCATTGATGGTCGCAATTTTGTCATTTAATTATGCAATATAATACACCAAATTGCCTGGTTCATTTTCATTCCAAAATAAATATCAGTTAAAATATTCATATAATTTTTAATATTCGTAATCATAAAATATGTTGACATTTTTTTAATATTATTTTGTTAATATGCATTGAAAGTTTGCAGAAAAATCATATTTTTCTCTTTTTTTTGCATGGTTGAATTTTAGACGTCTGAGTGTGGGACAATAATAAACAGAAAATAAACAAAATAAAATCAGTTTGAAATGTTTTAAAGATGGTTTTATTGTTAATTTAACAAAAAGAGATTAAATTATATATAGCTATATTTATTGTTAAATACAGCATACAGCATTTTACAAAGTTATAGATTATGTACAGTAGCCTTTACTACAGCTTAATAACTTTATTTTAAAAGTTAATTACTTAATGCAACTCAACCCCATTCTGAACACACTCAACCTAACCGGTGTTCAAAATAAAAGTCTCTTTCGCGGCATTGAGAGTACCCGAATATCTATTATCTATTATTGAATTATTATGGAAAATCACAAGCAATCTAGATTATTATTATTATTATTATTATTATTATTATTATTATTATTATTATTATTATTATTATTATTATTATCAAAATAAATATTTTTTTCCAAATTGAGTTTTAAACCCTACATTCCCAATATTTTTTATTTAAACATAGCTTTAAACATATTTTTTAAGTAGTTACCTGTAATATGAATAATTAACGACTTATTTTTATGCAAGTGTCCGCTGGTTACGGTAAATGTACACGCAGAACGTTATTCAACTTTTATTTTGAAAACCGGTCATGGTGGGCGCCATGTTTTCCACCTCACAGTCTGAAGTAGGTGACGTGGAGGATCTCTGGGTTGACTCAGGGAAGACGTTTCACACACTTTACTGCAGAAAACACTCCGTAAGATGATAAAGAAATTTGACAAGAAGGACGAGGAGGCCGGTAAGAAACCATTTTGGTTCGTTTTCTTTGTTAATAGCAGCAGCAACCTTGTTATTTGGTCCATCTCTGTGCACAGGTTGGATTTTATTAGCTTAGCATCACAGCTGTGCTAGTTGATAGTTTTTGCAAACCGCGACTGTTATGATGTGTATCTAAAACTGTCTGCTTTTCTTACGTTTAATGTTTCTCTGTTTTAACATGCTCGTGTTAGTTAAATGTGTGTCTACACCCTCTCATAAGGCTGTTTTTTTTCTGGTTGTCTTGTTAGCTTAGCATCAGCTAGATCATTGACAGGATCTACAACCAGAGTCTGATGAACTTCCTCATGCCTTAAGAGAATACTCTTTTAGAGGGTTGTTTTAGGTTTTGCAAGATGTTTTGGTGGCTTAGAGTCTACTTCTGCCACGTAGTCGGATGTTTGGTCAGTCTGGCTACGCGTATTTACCATAATGTGCCACCACAGCCTTTTAACATACTAATAATTACAGAATGAGAGTACCTGTTAACCACCTGCCATTGTGTTCCTGTACATTTTAATACTCTGTCCTATTGTGATATATTTTTCTTCATGTTGTATTACATTTGATTTAGATTTCTTAACTTCTCTTTAAATTTAATCTAATTTATACATCTTTTTTTAATTTCTTTGGAGCGATTAAGATTAATTTCACATATAGTTGTACAATAGTTTATGTGATGAATAAACATTCTTGAATATTGATTTTTTAGGGGTGTAAAGATAGAGTCAAGTCACAATCATTCGATAGATTGTTCAATTCAGGGTTCAATATATTCAACAAAAGACTGGAAACTTTTGTCCCATTTTCTGCATAATGATGATACACACGTTCCGTGATTGAATCCAGTATGATTTATGGCATTCTTACAATATTTAGAATGAAAGTAGAATGAAGAAAAATGACTGTTGGTCACAGTTTATAAATGAAAGGCTGGACACAGGAGGAGAATGATGGACATGAATACGCTGCACCTGGCTGTTTGATTGGGGTTGGTTAAACGCTATAAACAATACAGATGCATTAAAAAATATCATAATTGGTGGAATACTTTTTCTCCATCATTCATGGTCACACACACACAATCCATATTGTCAAATTTTTATATTGAAATATCACAATGTCTCTCGTCATCATCTCACTACTGATCTTCAGCAGGAACACAGAAAAACACTAAAAAGCATCAACCTTCACAGCCTGAAAATGAATCACGGATGTCTCTGTACTAGGGCTGCACGATATGGACAAAATACTTGTATTGCGATTATACAGCTACAAATTGCTACTGCATTAATACTTCAATATTAAATGATATTAAATGATCTGTATCACATTTCTCTAATTAAAAGGACTTGAACAGTGCAAGAATAGTTATAGCTTCGCAATAACTACACCCCCCCATACAGTTCTTATATGAAAAAATAAGCTTAAAACAGCCCACTTTCAAAACCATCGTTTTTGTGATGTCAGAAAAACAGTCTATTTACATATAGCTCCTTTTTTAACCTACAACATTTTAGCCCTGCCCCTTTTATATAAGTTCTAATCGTCTGTGATTGGTTAGAGGCTCATTTGCATATTACAACCTTCTGCAATATGATGATGATGCCTTTATTTGTCAGATAGACTTTACATGCACTGAATTGAAATTGTACCCCTCCGACCATACATATACACACAAACATTTTGGGGAGACAGATCAGTCAGGAGTTAACCAGACAGAAGAGAATTAGAATAACAATTGGGGGAAAAAGAGGGAAAAATATCAGCGATATAACAATGTACATTGTACATTTCTGCTCCATAAGAATAAATAATGAGAATAAATGTTATGCAAAGGTTAGAAATCTCTGTTCTCCACTCAATTTCAGTCACCCTAATTATCATTTGCTTGTCTACAGGAAGTGGCTCCAATCCATTTCAGCATCTGGAGAAGAGTGCTGTCCTGCAGGAGGTCGGTCATGCATCGAGCACTTTTCAGCTGTGACTTGGTATGAAATTTGTAGTTGTTTGATTGAATTGTGTGTTTGCTTTTAAGGCTCGCATCTTCAACGAGACACCCATCAATCCACGAAGATGTCTGCACATCCTGACCAAAATCATCTACCTGCTCAACCAGGTCTGTCGTGTTCCACACCAGTGCATTTAAGTCGTTCAGTGCTGAGTGTTGGGCTCTGAACATCTTTTTCTTTACCAGGGTGAGCACTTTGGAACCACCGAGGCCACTGAAGCCTTCTTTGCCATGACCAGACTCTTCCAGTCTAATGATGTAAGCATCACCTGTCTGTTAAAGTTGCACAATATGGTCGAAAATCTTCCTTTTCTACTACTACACGATCATCACTTAAAATATTTTAAGATTAATATAGAAATATTGATATTTTTAACTGTGTATTCACAACAAACCACCATTATTTAATTACATATCCCAGTTTAACCGATTCATACTGAGATTTTTAGTCCCTTGCTGCCATTTGAATAAGCTTTCAATTAAAAAGAGATCATTTGCATATCTGCCTAAAAGGCACAGTGGCAGAGGTTGCAGGTAAGACTGAATTATGGAGATTTCAGGTGTGTTTAATTAGTGTAGGAGCTGAAATCTGCAGTGTAGTAGATCTCCATCAGCCCTGATGTAGAATATGGTCCCGTTGAAAGTAGCTTGGCGAATCAGAGCCTTTAATGATTAAAGCCAAAAAATGTCTTTTGATGAATTACATGAATACCCAAACTCTTCAGAACACCCAGCTCACCTGGAGTAACACATTTATTACCTTAATGTCTCCCCCCCTCCTAGCAAACGCTGCGAAGGATGTGTTACCTGACCATAAAAGAGATGGCCAACATCTCTGAGGACGTCATCATCGTTACAAGCAGGTGAGATTATTGGTTTTGTTCCTCAATGTTGAAGCAGAGCTTATTCACTATGTATAGTCAACACTAATCCATCTTTGTTTTTAAGTCTGACCAAAGACATGACGGGAAAAGAGGATGTGTACCGGGGCCCTGCCATCAGAGCTCTCTGCAGGATCACAGACGTGAGTGCAGTCAATTACTGCTTAATTTAATTCTGCACAGTTTCTGAATATGGATTTATGGATTTAACACTATTCTAATTTGTTGAATTATATGTTATTTTATTTTCTGCACTCTCCAGCATGCTGCAGTAGTATTCACACTGTTTGTTGTTTCTCATTAGACTACAATGTTGCAAGCCATTGAGAGGTATATGAAGCAGGCTATAGTGGACAAGGTGCCTAGTGTCTCCAGCTCTGCTCTGGTCTCTTCATTGGTAAGGAGAACCTCTGGAGTTTGCTCTTGGATAAGGTGTGGTTTAATGGGTTAATTTGTGGATAACACTGTATTGTTACATTGGCCTCCAGCACATGGTGAAGATGAGCTATGACGTGGTGAAACGTTGGGTCAATGAAGCTCAGGAGGCAGCCTCCAGTGACAACATCATGGTGCAGGTTGGTTTGATATTGGTCAGGTTTTTTCCCCCTAACCTTTCTCTTACTTTCCCCCCTTTTATATATAGCTCCCAATAGAAGTCCCAGCGTTTATACAAAAAATTATTCAGATTCATGTATTCAGCATGTAATAGAGCCTGGCGTTTGTTGAAGACGGAATGGTGATGGGTATTTATGGACACACAATTCTTCGCCTGAATGTTCTTTAGCATATGTTACAGCACGGAATTTGATTGCTAAATCAGACCACCGTTTACTACAGACCGGCGTTTACTTGTTGCAACATCTCTACAAGACCGGCTTTTACTACAGATGGGCTTTTACTACAGATTGACGTTTACTACAGATTGACGTTTACTACAGATTGGCGTTTACTACAGATTGACGTTTACTACAGATTGGCGTTTACTACAGATTGGCGTTTACTACAGATTGACGTTTA
>JBBIGC010000125.1:27429989-27447934 GCA_037576955.1 Lepidarchus adonis | reverse complement strand
TACTACAGACCGGCGTTTACTACAGATTGACGTTTACTACAGATTGACGTTTACTACAGATTGACGTTTACTACAGACCGGCGTTTACTACAGATTGACGTTTACTACAGATTGACGTTTACTACAGAACGCTGTTTACTTGTTGCAACATCTCTACAAATCCGGCATTTACTACAGAGCGGTGTTTACTGCGGACCGGTGTTTACTGCAGACCAGTGTTTACTGCAGACCAGTGTTTACTGCAGACCAGTGTTTACTGCAGACCAGTGTTTACTACAGACCAGTGTTTACTACAGACCAGTGTTTACTACAGACCAGTGTTTACTGCACACCGGCATTTACTTGTCATGACATCTCTTCAAACCCGGCGTTTATTGAAAACGGGCGTCAATAAGCGATGGGCCAGTACTAGAAGATACAGTAATAATTTTCTAATATTGTCTCCTTTGACGTGCAGTATCATGCGCTGGGTTTACTCTATCATCTGCGGAAGAATGATCGTCTGGCTGTGACGAAGATGCTCAACAAGTTCACGAAGTCCGGTCTCAAGTCTCCATTTGCCTACTGCATGCTGATTCGCATTGCCAGCAAACTGCTGGAGGAGACTGAGGGAGGGTATGTATATACATATGTATATGTTTTCACCATTTTTCAATGGACTTTAAATGCAGTTGCATTACATTTGTTTTCTTCATTTCAGCATGTTCTAAATCATTTTTCGCATTTTTGACCTGCAGTCTTTTCCGTCAGCCATGTGTTTATGGTCTCTTGCAGACACGACAGCCCCCTGTTTGACTTTATTGAGAGCTGTTTGAGGAATAAGCACGAGATGGTGGTGTATGAAGCAGCCTCTGCCATCGTCCACATGCCCAACTGCACAGCCCGAGAGCTCGCTCCTGCCGTGTCTGGTTGGTGTCTGGCTCTTTGCTATCGGTGTAGCCGTGTTTACAAGACTTTCTCTGTATTTTTACTCATTTATACTTGTGCATTTTTCTTTTAGTGCTCCAGCTCTTCTGCAGTTCACCCAAAGCAGCACTACGTTACGCAGCTGTGAGGACTCTCAATAAGGTTTGTCTTCTTTTTTCTTTCCCACCTCCTGTTCTGTGCTGTTAGGGAAGGCATTTTTATTTCTATAGCACATTATCATGAACAGAGGTCATTCAATGTGCTTTACAGAGAGTATAGAGAAAAGTGAGACCCAAAGTAAAGTTACAATTAATAAAGTTCAATTAAGACAAACCTTTAAAAATTGAGAGCCCATTAAAAATGTTATAGAATAAGAAATAAAGTTGCAAAAAATATTTTGTTAACGTCCATTTAGGATTACAAACCACAAACTAATAATATAAACACAACATGTTGACAGTTAAAGAATTTATGCAGAATTTCATGCTAATGCTCTTGCAGTTTTTATGTCAAATAAGTATAAAGCAATTCAATTTGGCTTACTATTAATAAGTGTGCTATTAATTTCAGTAAGTTATTATTTACTAATATTGTGAGGACTATCAAATGCAAAAACATATGTAAATATGCAAATATATTATGTGCAAAAGCACTGCATTTCTGAAACTTTGTAGAAACCGTATCATCCGATTTTGCTGTAGTAACAACCACTATGATTCTGGGAAGAATTTACACTAGATCTTCACAGCTTTACAGCTTTGCATTGGGCCTCATGTTCATCAACCTCCGTGTATTTGATTTTATTGCACATGCTATTCTGTGGAGATGGGAGAAGTATGATGTGCCCGTGTTTATGCCTGTCTGACTGATTAGCAGGACTGTCTGAATAGTTTTGACTATGTACTTTACCTGCACGCTTGCTGTTGTAATCATATTACTTCTGTCATTCACTCCTCTGTCCTCTAGGTGGCAATGAAGCACCCCTCTGCAGTGACTGCCTGTAACCTGGACCTGGAGAATCTGATTACAGACTCCAACCGCAGCATTGCTACTCTGGCCATCACCACCCTGCTGAAGACTGGCAGTGAGAGCAGCGTGGACCGCCTCATGAAACAAATCTCATCCTTTGTCTCGGAGATATCGGACGAGTTCAAGGTGCTTGGCTTGGTCTCCTTCAACAGCTTCTGTTTTCTATCAATGCTTTTATGAGGCTATGTCGGTGTTTTATATCTTGAGGTTGCACCAATCAGACTTTATCAGTCCCAATATCAATACCTGGGATTTGGGTAATGGCCAATATTAAGTACAAATCGGATTTTGTGTGTAAGCTGAGTGGGCTGATTATGTTTTAGGCAACATCACACAATAATAATAATAATTATTATTATTTGAATTTATATAGCGCCTTTCTCAAACCCATGGTCACTTTGAGCAGCAAAATAAAAATCAAAACCAAAAAAATTTAATTAAAATATAAATTGAAACAGTTAAGACACAAAAGCAGTGACAAACAAAGCAGAATTAGAAAATCAAGAGTGAGTGAACAGCACAGACTGAGTAGATATGTTTTTAGCTGAGTTTTGAAAACAGACAGAGAGGACGTTCCAGAGCTTAGAAGCAGCAACACTAAATGATCCCCCCCCCCCCACGGTGGAGAACCTGAATTTAGGAACTGTGAGTAATCCAGTAGCAGAGGAGCACAGTGAACGGGAGGGAGAGTAATTCAGTGAGTAATTCACATTTAATGTAAACATTGCTGACTTCTTAAAACTGAATATGTTTATTATTGTTATTATTAAAATACTTTGTTTAAAAAATCTTCCAAATTAACAAGACATTTATTATTGAGTATTCGCCTGTACCATGTCCTGATCCGATATTTGTATTTTCCCAGATAACCACAAATCCAAACTGATATATTCAGTTAACGTCGCTAATATTTTTGCTTTTTCACTGTCTAAAAGAAATTTCTCTTCTGGTTTAAAAATGTCCTCCAGTGTGTGTGTGTGTGTGTGTAGTATTAAATGCAGCTCTGTTACTACCATTTTGCGAAATGGCCACTGGTCTGCTTTCATTTTCCAGTTTTAATCATTTCAGTAATTCTGACATCTTCTCCGTATTTATTTACTGCACCAGCATGACGACTGACGTAAAACAAAGGATCAGAATCAGAAAACTTTATTGGTCCGGGGGGAAATTGTGTGTTGTGACCGTCATCACATAAGCAAAGAAACAGAGACACAAGAACAATATAAAATAATGTAAAATAAAAAGTCTAATAAAATCCCAATAGAAAATCTGTGGAAAGAAAAGAACTGTCATATGAATGGACTATTGCGCTTTTAGAAAGATCAGTAGTAATTAAGTTATATTAAGTAATGAAGAGTAATGTTGTCCAACTAGAATTATGCACATGAAGACTATTGCACAATATATTGCAAGTAATTAAGTGATTTTGAGAACAACGTATGATATTGCACATAATAATGTTTTAGCACCTAGTATGAACATTGTACAGTATTGCACATAGTAGATGCACATAAAGAGAGTTTAGTCTCATACATTCTCAAGCCAATCAAAAAAGCCTTGATTGGTCCGATACTGTTTTTTGAGATCAGAATGGGACATTCCCTAGTTAGTAAACAAACATAGAATGAAATATTTGATCAGATCAGCCCTATTGATCGGCCTATTGTTACTGATACCCGATCAAAATATTTGTGCCGGTATTGGACCGATATCCAATTTCAGTATCTGATCGATGCATCCCTTTTATCTGGTAACGTATGGAGCAGTGAAGGTGAACAGGTGTTTGTTTTTCCAGGTGGTGGTGGTTCAAGCTATCAGTGCACTTTGCCAGAAGTATCCCAGAAAGCACAGTGTGATGATGAACTTCCTGTCCAACATGCTGAGAGATGATGTGAGTCTCCCTTTGCTCCTTTTAATCTGTATCACATGCAGCTTAAAGATCAATACAGTGTGCAAATAAAAATGTGAATTATTTTATATTGATATTTCACCTGAAAAAGCACAAGTTAAAAGGCAGATCCCGCAGATATATGATCAGTATGTGTACTGGAGTCTTCCCTTGTTTTCTAGGGTGGTTTCGAGTACAAGCGGGCTATTGTTGATTGCATAATCAGCATTATTGAGGAGAACCCAGAGAGTAAGGAGACGGGACTGGCTCACCTGTGTGAGTTTATCGAGGACTGCGAGCACACCGTCTTGGCCACCAAGATCTTGCACCTGCTGGGGAAGGAAGGTCCTCGCACTCCCTCACCTTCTAAATACATCCGCTTTATCTTCAACCGCGTGGTGCTCGAGAGTGAAGCAGTGCGTGCAGGTGAGCTACCACCTGACCTGTGATCGGTCTTGTAGTCTTCAGTAACTAAGTTTAATTTTTAATTTTATGTGAAGGCTGTTTTATTGTCTTCTTTTACTTATACTGTCTGAGTGATTTTTTCAGTTTTGGTAAAAATTTAAATGCTGAAATCATGCTTATCTTTAAGGCCTTCTTCTAAGGGCATTCAGGGTGTTTTGTGTCAGCGCTTGATTAATTTCAATATGGTGCTGCATTTGTGTTGCCACCGGCAGCCCAGACTGTAATGATGCATATTGACCTGTGGGGGCAGTAATGAGTCAGGGCAGAGTGTTTCTGTTACCTCTGGGTTTTGAGGTTCATCTTTAATTTCTATTATTATTAAATTTGTTGGGCATATATGTTTTGTCAGTTATATATAACTATGAAAAATAATAGCATGCATAATGTAACCAAAAAACCCCCTACTCTGTGTGTGAAGAATCATGGGACATTTCCGCTTCTCCAGAACATCAAATGAAATGTAAATGCAGGACAGACATTTTCAGGATTCAGACAGAAATTGATGCCAAGGAAAAGCTGCATGCAAATGTTTTTTTGATGTCATTTGCTCGTGTGAAACATCAGATTTACTCCGACAGGCAGAAACATTGTCTGCGTTCAATATTTGCTCATCTGATTCCACAAACATCAGAAAAACACTAGTGGACAAGGCTTAAATCTGCCATAGTGCAAACATGCCTCATTCACACACTGTTCACCACAACTACATTATTAGTAGTGGCATGATGCCTTACTCAAGGACCTTAGTGGTGGACTTGAGACTTGAAGTTCCGGGACTTGAACCTGTGATCCTTCGTTCACAAGGGAAAGGTCCTAACCAGTAGTCCACCATCATAAACTCCCCAGTGAAGTTTTAAAACATTTCAAGTCAATTCTATTTTTATAGAGCTGTTTACAACTGGTCAGAATCCGGGTCAGAGCCCCTAATGCGCAAGGTGAGGGAAAAACTCTGTAGGAAGAAAACTTGGGAGGAACCAAGGCTCAGAAGGGGAACCCACCCCCCTCTGGTTTACACCAGATAGAAATAACAGACAAAAGAATCTAGATAAGTAAAAGTAATAGTTATTTTTGATTAAAGAGTTGTTGACAGTTCCTCGCGTACAGGTGGGTCTCACTGACTAATGATCCGATTGTAACGATGCTGTGGAGGCTTTATCGAACATCACTGCTTTATTAACAGCCGGCAACATGCATGAACGAGTACCACTTATTTTCTTGGTGAACTACAGGACTGAGCACCTCGATAGACAGGCTTGTGTTTTGCTATGATTCATTCTTTTCTCTTTTTTGCCTCAAAGCTGCTGTGAGTGCCCTGGCTAAGTTTGGCGCACAGAATGACGACCTTCTGCCCAGTGTACTGGTCCTGATGCAGAGGTAAGCCTGTGCTTTTCTTTTTTAACTTAACATCTTGGATGATGGACTACATCTGGAATTGTGTAAAAAATGTTTTGCAAAAATATTTTTGTTTAAATATAAATTTTATTTTAAAGTGTGTTTATGTGCTGAACGTGAGTTTACCGTACAAGAAGAAACAACGCCGTTGTTTTGCACATGTCCTGTAGGTGCATGATGGATAGTGATGATGAAGTGAGGGACAGAGCAACATTCTATATGAACGTCCTACAGCAGAAACAGAAGGCTCTGAATGCTGCCTACATCTTTAATGGTATGTTTTGGGATGGAGTTAATTTACCATATTTATGGTAAAGGTCTTGTTGCAAGGTTGCTCACATCACCCTCATCCTTTTACAACGTATCCAGTTTTAAATACTGCTTCTTATCTTCAGAGCTTGACATAACCTCACTCCTCCCTCTCTGATTTCCTCACATATGACGTTATATTTGTGCCAAAAGTCGCAAACACAGCTTAGCAGTATGTTTTCCCGAGCTAGCTACTGCAGCTGAAAAATATATTGCTATTTGTCGAGACCAAATCGTTCATACAGGAACTTGGTATTAGTTCAGATTAGCCGGCACTCACCTCTTGGAACACTTCCTGTAGGACTTTTCCCATTAAATGAAGCTGTCATTGGAGGCACAGTGAAGTATGTGGAGTTGTGTTTGAGGTGAACAGTGGCCATTAATGAGAGACAATGCCTTGCTTGGTTCCCACCCCAAAATATCAAGTCACATTCACACAAGCACAAAATAGGCTTCGCTAGAGCAGCAATACTCTTCACGCACAGAAATACTCATGTGAGCAGAAAAAAAAATATTTTGCACAAGCGACTTTTGACAAAAATCAAGACCATTTTCTTTTAAAAAACTTTCTTCCTTGGTCACTCCCTGGTGGCGCATCCTTCTCTATTTTCACATCTCAAATAAAAACCAAGGATCTTCTCAATGACGACTTTTCTTTGTTATTATTACTATTCTTATTATTACAGGGGGTCCTCAACCTACAACATACTCGACTTAACAAAAATGTGTGGTTACAACGCTGCCCCAAACACCATTTTATATATTTTTTAAATTAATAAAATGCTCAGAAAAGTGCAATACAGAGGTGGGTTAATGTCTCCCTCTAGTGGACTGTCAGAGAAAATGTCCTCAGGGCAAAACAAATGTAGACGCTTATGTAAAGGGTTTTGACTTAGGCCGAAATTCGACTATGAGGAACAGAACCCTGTCGTAAGTCAAGGACCCTCTGTGTTTTTACTAAGGTGGTACACAGCCAGGCTTAATTGTTTGTTCTTCATTGTGTGTTAAAATTGTCATGATTGTCTAATTGTTGCTGTTTATTTGGACTGTTAGGTTTGTCTGTTTCTGTTCCTGGGCTGGAGAAATCCCTCCACCAGTATACACTGGAGCCTTCAGAGAAACCCTTCGACATGAAGAGCGTTCCCCTCGCTACGGCTCCAATCACGGAGCAGAAAACCGGTAGGCTCATAACCATCAACTGAATCCATTCAGCCTTTGACTCCAGTAGCTCTGATAGAAAAGCTTTTACATTTGCAGTGTTTTTCATGAAACACTATTCATGCATAAAGCTTCTTGGTAATCTCCTTAAATTCACCTGCTTTTGGAATAAACTGCAGTTATTATTTAAATGCCTCAGATCAGCTTTATTGCAATTTTTCCTCTGTGATAGAAATTGCTCCAGTGGCTACGAGCAAGCTCCCTGAAAAACTTGCACCCTCTCGGCAAGATATTTACCAAGGTAAGTGTACATATTAAAGTGAATTAGCACAGTCAGAAACTCCAGTAATGGTTTACTTGGTGCAGTAGAATGTATTTCATGTACCTGAATGCACATTGTCTTTATTCCATTTATACTTTATACTAAAATGTGTTTCTGATGTGATGAGATCTGATACGATTTCCACTGTTTTACTATATGAATCGAGAAGCTGAGAGAGGACAGGTTTAGGGTAAAATATGCTAATGCTAACTAGTCAAAACTGCAGAGAATGTGTTATTGAATATGGATATTAGAAACGGGATGTTCTATTTACTGTGTTTACACATTTTAGCTCCCATAAAAAGCAGTTTTAATCAATTTTCTAATTAAAATTACATACACATCCTCTACAGGAAACATTTTTACGCACATTTACTGAAATTAACCTATAAACCTAAACTTCCACCTGTTGTTGGGACATTCTGCACGTTATGCTTAAGTGTGTTCTGTATAGAGGATGTTCCTATTTTTTTATATAATTTGACAATGTCTTTTTGACAAGGGTGTTCATACTTGAACATGACTGTGCACTTGGGTTGACGTGCTCCAAATGTTTTTTGAGTGATATTATAGTGAGACCATCCTGAATGTATATATCTGATCTCTAATCACCAGAAAGAAATGAGCTGAAGACAGAACACTGTACTTATCAGTCTCTCTCTCATTCCCTCCCTCTCTCAGAACAACTTGCTGCCATCTCCGAGTTCCAGTCTTTGGGTCCTCTTTTCAAATCATCAGAGCCGGTGCAGTTGACGGAGGCGGAGACGGAATACGTAGTGCGCTGCATTAAGCACACATTTGCGGCTCACATGGTGTTCCAGTTCGACTGCACCAACACACTCAACGACCAGCTGCTGCAACGTGTCCTGGTGCAGATGGAGCCATCAGAAGCCTATGAAGTAGTTCACCATATCCCTGCACAAAGCCTGCCCTACAGCCAGCCAGGCTCCTGCTACACACTGGTTCGGCTACCTGAAGATGACCCCACAGCAGGTTACTCATACTGAATTAACATATCAAACACAAAGACAACACTGAAAAACATGCACCAAAACAAACAGCAGACGAAACACACACAGCGCACTTCCTACAGGAAACACACTGATGAGTAATGGCTATACTCACTTCCACAGAGAAGCTTCAGTCCAACTGTTTGAGCAGGAACCAATACACGTAGTCCAGTACACGCTGCTCATGTTTTCTGTCGTGTTTCTATAAAGTTTATTGGCAAAGCTTCCTGTCCTAAAACTATTCTTTCCATCCTTTCCTCACAAGTTTCCTGCACGTTCAGCTGTACAATGAAATACCTGGTGCGAGACTGTGATCCAAACACGGGCGAGCCTGACGACGATGGTTACGATGATGAATATGTAGTAAGTACATCTCACACAATGTTTTCTCCTGATTCTCCATGTTGGTTCCATAAGCAAAGGTGCTGTAAAAGGTCATGATCAGTTCTAATTTCTGATTTCTCTTTGCCCCATCTTCTTAGTTGGAGGATCTGGAGGTGACCGTAGCAGACCACATACAGAAAGTGCTGAAGCCAAATTTTGGTGCTGCGTGGGAGGAGGTTGGCGAGGAGTTTGAGAAGGAGGAGACTTTCGCTCTGGCTTCAGTCAGGACTTTAGAGGGTAAGTCTAAATAGAGGACCAACATCCAGCACAGTTTGGTGATTTATCTGATCAAACACACCTGGTTCAACTCACCTGTTAACTGCCAGGTGTAGTGCAAACATTAGCCGTCCTGGATCCCTGATTTAAGCTGTGCATGCAGAAGTATTATGTAACGCGCATCTTCAGCACTTTGTGTATACTTGTAGCTGATGGATTTTCAGTGGTTGAAAGCAAATCGCCTTTAGATTTAATTTCACCTTCCTGTATCTTCTGCAGAGGCGGTCAACAACATTATCACCTTCCTGGGCATGCAGCCGTGTGAACGCTCGGACAAGGTTCCCGAAAACAAGAACTCTCATGTCCTCTTCCTTGCTGGTATGGATACAGTTTATTTCCTGATGCTCTTTCCTTTGATTCGTAAAGGCAATGCGTGAGGTTTTCCTATGACGTTTATAGTAAATCTAGCACATTTTGAAACATCCTGGATCTCTCTAGAGAAGTACAGACTTGCTGCTTCAAACATTGAAAGCTCTTCTCGATCTTGCCCCCTGATCTTCAGCCCTACACCCTCTCACTCACATTCCAAACATTAATCTTTGCACAATGGCTTCTAGAGCTTTCTCTCGTACTTCCCCTAAACCCTTTCTCTCTCTCACATCGGGCAACAGCACAATTCAGATCTTCTCCAATGCACCTCTTCAGGCTGTTATATACTTTATCCTAAATCTGCTTACTGTCATTAGATATAGGACATGTAAAAATCTGAATTTAAGATGTTGACATTTAAGAACTAACTAACCTTGTTAATACCTAGTGCAGGAAAAAACATGTTTGTGTTTAACACTGGTTTTTATTGGGAGTCCTGTTTTCTCTGATGGGAAGGTGCATATTGGTTCCAGCTGTAATAAGACTGAAACCGAGACCAAGGTTCGACTGATGTTCATATAAAGTGCAGCGTGTGAAGGTGTATGGTTTGTAAAGTAATGTGGTAAGGTTTTCTAACCTCCAGTTATATGACGTATATGATGTATGAGGGGTGAGTGCAGGTTTAACCTGCTGCTGAAGAATGATGATGCATTTAGTGTTAAAACCAGTTAAACACAACGTGAAGCTACTGCACATTGGACAAGAAGAAGCTAAAGTTGTGTAAGTTTGGTGTAAAATCACATGAGAAGTCAGAAAAACACCAAAGCAGGTCGAATTCTCCAGTTCAGCTTTGCTTAAAAGGGCTGAAGTTCACTGCCCCATTGTTGGTGGCATCATGCGATTGTTACCGTGAGGATTTTAAGAGCCATTGATGAGGTTGATTGAAATGACTATGGAAATTACAACTGACACCAAAACTACTCAATATAGTCTGTAAGTAGGAACAGCAATGACTCCAGCGGCTCAGACTTCCAACGTTCCCCCCCCCCAAAAAAAAATAACGGTTGCATTCTTCTTCAGGTAGCATCAGATTCTCTGTTTTCATTTCTTCTTCTCTCACACCAACCACATCCATAAACCTCTTCTTCAGTCTTCCTCTCCTCCTCCCTGGCAGCTCCATCCTCAACATCCTGTTCCCAGTATCCTCAGCCTCTCTCCTCCACACACGTCCAAACCAACACAAATGAACGTTTCCCACTGAGTCTGTCTAATCCGATTGTGGCCCTTTCTGCAGGTGTGTTCAGAGGAGGCCATGACGTGTTGGTGCGGGCTCGCCTCGCCCTCGCTGACGGAGTCACCATGCAGGTGACCGTACGGAGCGGAGACGAAAACGTTGTAGACGTCATCCTGGCGTCCGTTGGTTAAGAGAGCGGTCAAAGGCCGAACAAACTGGGTCCATACGTGTTTTAAAGATTAACAAGGTGTTCTTCTGTGCTTATTATGCCATAATGATTGTCCTTTTCCACACGTCTCTTTCATTTGGGCTTTGCTGTGGGAAACAAGCTAAAGAAGACGCACAGAATGCACCTAAAATGCTCATTTTGCTGTTATCACGATCTGTGGCTTGGTTGTATTCCCCAGTTCCTCCTGTAGTGAAATTGCATCTAAGGCAACCTTGTAAAACCCATAACTACTTTTACATTAATCAATAAACACTGAAAAAAGACGATGATCAGCTTGTCTTTCAGGTAACATTTACAACAGTACGCATACTGCAAAAAAATACTTTTATTGTGACAAACATGTTCACGTTTAATCATTTCTCTTACAATGGCAGGCCTCATAAACTTTACAACTCACCATAGAAATTACAGTACTGTGCTAAAGTCCTGGTGCTAAAGTTCCCATTTATCTCAGCAGTGAGCGTCGTTCTGCAGCAAAAACACACACGTGTAAAAAGTAGTGGCTGTGTGTTGGGAGCTGTTAGAACAGTGCAGGAGATTCCCCCACAGTCATCGATGTGAATCTCTCAGCAGCACTTGATTTAATCTCTGATTGAGCCCAAACCAGGGATCTGATGCTTCCTACAAATAATCCCAGAACTCTGGAAATGGGAACCCAACACACTGACAACCGTGTACTGTTCACTGTGTTAATTTTATTTGTAATGATTTTAATATTAAGGCTATGAAAATAAAACAATAAAAACACTTACTACCTTCAAACTACTCTTGCGTATACGTTTCACAGGGGCTTTAGACTTTCGCACAGTACTTTATATAAGCCATAGCCAGGGCTTTCCAGGTCATGCTAACAAAACGCTTTTACAATCAGCTAGAATAAACATTCACAAAAATTAAAAATTAATCGTTTGAGTCTGTGATTGAATTATGTGGATGGAGTATAGTGACCACTATGGAAGACAAAACCCCCAAAATGATCTTAGTTTTGTTTGAACTATCACTTTAACCCCAGGGGGGCGCTGCTCCGGTCCTGGAGCTCCCTGATCAGACACACCTGGGTCAGGTGACCTGTTCATTGACAGGTGTAGTGTGAGGACTGTCCTGCGGTCTCATTTTTGCATAGAACGTTGCATGGAACGATTAAATATTGTAAATGGGCTCAAAAATGGGGTACGCACACAAAAAAAATCAGCTTTTTAAATTGCGCACTACCTGCAAGTGTGCACACATTCATTTTCCACATACTCCTTCCCCTACACGCACCCATTCATCTAAACATGGTAAATGCAAATCACCTGATGCATATTTAAGCTTGTGCGCACACAACGAATGGTAAAGCGAGTTTCCTCTGCACTCTGGGGAGCGTGGAGCCAATGAAAACGCTGCTTTCACAAGAGAAATTATTCAATATGTGAACAATAAACTGTTAGAAATTACACAATGTTTTTATGAAGCAAATGATGTAAATAAATTGATTTTCATATGGTGCCCAATGTGAGCACAGTGAACAGCACACATTACGTTTTGGAAAGCAAACATTGCCTTTTGATGTACAATTAAACACAATTACATTTTTCTTGTATTTCCTAAATAAGCTTTAAAATAAATGAACAATTTTATTGTTAATTATAACACATAACTGTCGGTGAATTCCCACGGGTTACCGCCAGCTTTGAGGAACCACAGGTTCATCGGTACCTTTAACGTACGGGGATTGTGTGGTTCTGTCGGGGTTGGTTTCTCTAACATTGGCCCCAGTTCAACACATCGCTCCGGGTCTACATCTAAATCAGCTCATGAGCCAATCTTCATCATGGGCCAAACAATCTCCATGATTCCTGAACACCTCAGCGTAATCTTCTAACAACGTCAGCACATCCAATATGTTCACTTTACGCAGGAACATGATCGCGGTGTTTGTGTTTTTAGATCAGACTGATTGTTTCACAAACGATGGTGATAATCACGACCACCACTTTTCCATTTCCATTTTAACAGCTGCGGTGCAGGAATTAACAGTGTAGATTAAATTAAGATTTGAGTCAGATTAGATTTTTTTACTGATCTATTTGTTCATATATGTGAAATGTAGCGATTACTCACCGCAGTCGCATTTTATGTGCGAAATGCTCGCACGCATGGGTCAAAGTTTGCGTACATATACGAACAATCTACCATCAAGTTTGTTTCTATAGATCTCAACGTTTGCGTAGAAAGTCGTACGCACCTTTTAGGTCTCGTTTTGTGATTACGCAACGGTTAAAAATGAGCCCCCAGGACGTCGGGCCCCCCTGCTTTAACCAAATCCCACAATCTATTGCAATTAAACCCAGATCAGGAGACACTGAGAAATCCTGACCTCTTGCTTATACAGGGTTGTGTTGTAATGAGGTCTTTTTATGTAAACAAGCTTGGTTAGAGGCTCACGAATGGCAATTAGAACAAGAAAACTGAAGAATACCCCAGACAGGACGTTCTTAAGGGTCAACGTATACAGTACATTTTCCTGCAGATAAAAGGAATTTGTGTGTTAAGCAGGTCAACCAGTTCCCCATTATACCTGATTATAGTTGATTTCAAAGGTCCAGAGGTGGACGGACCTCATACAATGATGGTGAAACTTCTTGATTTTCCAGTTTTCTACTTATGACTCTGCATCCTTGTTCTGGGACAAGCCGCTGACTTTAAGACGCACATGTGTCTTTATTTGCTAAAAAATGAAGTTCAGAGACTCAGAGCCATGTTTTCAAACATGAAAGTGTAATTGCTTTGTTTGCCATTTTGTAAACAATATAAAGTAGTTTTCTCATAATCAATCAGAGTGAGATATTCAAGACATTGTGGAAGTGGTGACAGATCAGCTCATGGCCACAACACCGTATCTAAACGTCACAATCAACAAAACTTCGTTTTTGTTGGATTCCCAATTGAGGGCCAGTTCTGCCCTGTTCGTACCATCTCTGTACAGCAGATCAATGTGTTCCTTTACAATACCGTCCCGTGGCCGTCAATCCCCAGCATCTGCTTCAACGATCCAGTGCATGATGATCTTGTGACATAGCTGCTCAAAAAGAGTTGATAAAGTTGAGATAGGCATTCATGAAGCCTGTAGGGTCCTCCAGCTGTGGGTAATGGCTGATGTGCTCATCCAGAACCGATACAGTTGATCTTTGAACTAGTTTTCTGTGGGCGATAAGAAGATTTCATGTCCAACACCACTAACAGCAGGTCACTCGTCATGATTTCTTAGCTCGACATTGTCCTAAAGTATCGTAAGAACAGGTGGTCAAGAGAAGGCCTGAGCAAAACTATGAGTGTAGCTCCATAAAAAAGTCAAAGTTTTTCATAATTATAGCTTACAATCACAATATTGAGACATTTTCATCTCATTATTATGGTTTAGTGTCTCAGTGACTTCTCAATTATGACTTTTCTCAATTACATTTGATACAAAGCCAATGAAATGAAGTCTTACAATTATGAACCTCAAAATTATGACTCAGTATCTCAGTTATGACTTTCAATCACATATGTATACAATTATGAATATAAAACCACATTATTCAGACGTATTTGTTTAATTTAGAGCAGAAACTTGCTTCCATACAGTCGTATGCAAAAGTTTGGGCGCCCCTTGATTAACAGATTTTGGTGATTTTGTAATTGAAAATACAGTCTCTTTAGGACATGGAAAAAATACAATATTTTCAGCAAACATTGGTGCATAGTTGCACATAAACTGAACACAAGTACCAAATAAAAACATTATTATTACACTATGCCAAAGTTTGGGCACCCTACATAATCAGTACTTAGTAACACCTCCTCTGGCAGATTTCACAGCTTCAAACACTTTTTAGAGCTAAAAGTCTTTCAATTCTTGTATTTGGGATTTTCTCTCATTCTTCCTGCAAAATGTTCTAGTTCTATACTATTCTTTGGTCGTCTTGCATGCACAGCTCCTTTAAGATCTACCCACAAATTTTCAGTGATGTTTAAATCAGGGGACTGTGATGACCATTCCATAACCTTCAGCTTGCGTTTCTTGAGGTCGTCTATGGTTGATTTTGAGGTTTGTTTAGAATCATTGTCCTGTTGTAGAAGTTCATCCTCTTTTCAGCTTCAGCTTTTTTACAGATGGTGTGAAGTTTGCTTCCAGAATTGTGCCACTGGCTGCAACACAACCCCAAAGCCTGATAGATCCACCTCCATGATTAACGGTTGGCAAGGTGTTCTTTTCATGAAATGCTGCTCCTTTTTTCTCTAAATATGCCTTTGCTGATTGTGGCCAAAGACAAATTTTGATTTGTCTTCCTGACCAGCATAAGAGAGTCTTGACCTCTACAGTTCCCCTGAACTTCCATCTCTTAATTACATTTCTCACTGTGGAAACTGCAAGCTGACAACAGTTTGGTATCTTCTTGTAGCTTCTCCTGCATTGTGGGTATCAATCTTTTTTTTCTTTTTTTTTTAAATTTGTCCTGTCCTGACAGTTTGGCAAGCAGGGGTGCCAATAATTGTGGAGGGCGTTATAGATGTTGCTCACTGAAGCTGTTGCCCTACGAAAGAGAAAACAAGCACAAAGGGAACCGGAGCACAAAACAGGTCAAACGTGATGAATATAAAAATGAATATGGGACTGAGGGTGTCGCCACATTTTGACCAACGGCCCTCATCTTTTATTTCTTGTAATGTAATTTTATTTCTATTATTTTCTTCATGCTTTTTAGGATCACCTTAATCAAATTTAATTTCTTGTATCTTTATTTAAATGTAATTTTGCTCGTTTTATCTCATTGAATGACCTCTGCGTATAGAAAAAAACTCAGTGACCCATTATTTTATGAGGACACCATAACTTGTGTCCAATAACTGGCTGTGTTAAACCTGCAGTGCATTTCCTCTGAGCCGGAGTTAAGAACATTACCACATTTATTCCCAATGGCTCATTTGACTCCAAGAAACCAGCTTAAGTGTGGGGTAACCTTTACAGTAGCTCCTGCATGCGCCTGTGGTCTGAAATGCTGTGTATGAACTTACTGATACAGATGTATAAACTCGGGGTAGGGGTTCACTGGATCTAGTGGTCCATAGATCATATGCACTGAAAGAAGAAAACAGTAGCATCTCACGTGAGGTACAGTAAAGAAAAGAACCTGGGAACTGGGGTCTATAAAAGTCCTACAGCTCTACTCCAAATACTGTACAGTTCTGAAGTACAGCCCTGAATTTACTCATTTGTGCAATTCCTCGGAAGCCTGACAACTTGCTAATCTTGGTGCGGAATGTTCCAGTCATTTTTGTTTTTCTTGTACAGCTTTTTGTTTCTATGCACCAAAACATTGGAACACACTTCCAATTAATATTCAGCTGCAGGTACTGGCTTTAAAATATTTTACAGTATTTAACACAGCCTTCTCTTAATATATTATTGTATTTTTCTGTCCCTATAATTATAAATCCTACACATATTTTTTTATACTGCCAAAAAAAGTGCATGTGCTGTATTGTGGAGCATAGTACACTTGCTCAGCTGCTTTTTACTTCATCAGTTTGGAATGAATGACACATAATGCCGAGCCCCTCACAAACAACATCTCTGTTCGAGGCTTTAGTCCTATGACTCATTATCTGGCAACTTGTGCGAAATATTCAGCGATTGCTACAGAAACGGTGCAGGAACAAATACGTGGACTAAGTTCTTACAATACAGAACACACAAGGCATCCAGGACACTCCTGAAACCCTGCGCCAGGTTCAGAAGAGGCTAATCAGCTCCTCAAAAGGTTTTCGTCGGATTATACATCTTAGCCTCGCGAAGCTCTTCACCACTGACTCACTCGGCGTCGACCCCAGACCTGTCACCTGACTCCAGTGTGGGGTTTGTTGGGTTTTACACTGCTACTCCACTGGCCTGGGCAGAACATTTGGAAAAGCTTGTGGAGTGTAACATAGGGGGTCCTCAAGTTATGTCAGGGTTCGGTTCCTCTGAGAATAATGATGCTGCAGAGGTTTTATTGAACAGCACTGTGTTTATAAACAGCAGCAACATGATCGTCTCATATTACAGTAAAGTATTTAGGAAACGTTGCTCCAGATAGAAATGATCTTTTTAATGATTCAACATTCACCACAGCAGTAAACGCATTGGAGACGGTGCCTTAGCACAGTGCACTATTAACCCCCCATCTCACCCAACAATCCACATTAACTCTTATTCAACACTAACGGTGAATAAAACAAACATCTCCGCAAACAACAGCACAAACCTTCTCTTATTAGTAGGTGCTCAACTACCGTAAATGACTGTAAATATGTGCACTACTTTTTTTCCCCAAAGCCAGTGACATAACCAGGAATTTTCGTAAGTCGAGGACCCCCTGTAATGACTAACTAACATGTTTAGTCTATTTACTGCCTGTTAAAGGAATGGGATCGTTTGTGGAAATACTCACGAGGGGTTAATGTGGAGGTAAGTGCTCCCACCCATCTGTCTCTGTGCTTCAGTCTTTGGTTAATATACTGCAATATACTGCACGAGACAGGAAGAGAGACACACTTCATTACCATTAACACATCCAGCATCAGTTACAATGCACCATACAGTGCCCTTCATAATTATTGGCACCCCTGGTTAAGATGTGTTCTTTAGCTTCTAATAAGTTCAGTTGTCATTCAAATTATATAGGACCACACTGAAAAAAAGAGGAAAATCCAACCATTAATAAAGTGCATTAATTCAGTGGGGACAAAAATCCCACATTAAGAAATAATTATTTTGCATTAAATCATGTGTGCCACAATTATTAGCAAGTTAATACTTTGTTGTCTTTTTTCCAATAAAACAGCACCTAATCTTCTCCTATAATGTTTCACAAGATGGGAGAATACAGAAAGCGGGATCTTCCACCATTCCTCTTTGTACAATCCCTCTAAATCATCCAGCGACCTGGGTCCTCTCCTCTGCACTCTCCTCTTCAGCTCACTCCACAGCTTCTCCTCTGCGCTCTCCTCTTCAGCTCACTCCACAGCTT
>JBBIGC010000125.1:27395436-27429889 GCA_037576955.1 Lepidarchus adonis | reverse complement strand
TCTAACAAACCCGAGCACTAACGCATCTAACAAACCCGAGCACTAACGCATCTAACAAACCCGAGCACTAACGCATCAAACAAACCCGAGCACTAACGCATCTAACAAACCCGAGCACTAACGCATCTAACAAACCTGAGCACTAACACATCTACTGATTCTCATGTGTCTGAGCAGAAAAAAATCGCCCGACGGTGCAGCATTCTGACTTTTGGACCCCAGACAGACAGAAAGACAGACAGACATAGATATACAGATAGAGAGACATATATTTAGACAGACAGACAGACAGACATAGATATACAGATAGAGAGACATATATTTAGACAGACAGACAGACAGACATACAGATAGACAGATATTTAGACAGACAGACAGACATAGATATACAGAGAGACAGACATTTACACAGACAGAGAGGCATAGATATACAGATGGACAGACAGATATTTAGACAGACAGAGAGACAGACAGATATTTAGACAGACAGACAGACAGACATAGATAGATAGATAGATACAGATAGACAGATATTTAGACAGACAGACAGATAGATACAGATAGAAAAACATTTAAACAGACAGACAGATAGATACAGATAGACAGATATTTAGAAAGACAGACATAGATATACAGAAAGACAGACAGATATTTAGACAGACAGACATTTAAAAAAGACAGACATAGATATACAGATAGACAGACAGATATTTAGACAGACAGAGACATATATAGATACAGATAGACAGACAATCAGTTCTATATCTCTAGCCCCACCCAGGTCTGATTACTGTCACACATGTTCTCAATCAAGAAATTACTTCAATAAAACTCTGACACAGTGAAGTGACCAAGATCCTCAAAAGCTACACATCATGCTGAGATCCAAAGAAGTTCAGGAACAAATAGAAAGAAATGAGAAAGATCTGAAAAAGGTTATAAAGCCATTTCTAAAAGTTTAGGACTCCAGAGAACCATTATCCACAAAAAAAAAACATGGAACAGTGGTGAACCTCCCCAGGACCAAAATTACCGCAAGAGCACAGAGATGATTCATCCAAGACGTCACAAAGTTCTGCTGTCGACCAAAAACTCCTGAAGGAGAAAGTCCAGCCATCTGTTCATGACCTCAAACTGAAATGAACTTGGGTTCTGCAGCAGAACAATGATCCAAAACACACCAGCAAGTCCACCTCTGATTGGCTGAAGAAAAACAAAATGAAGACGTTGGAGTGGCCTAGTCAAAGTCCTGACCTGAGTCCTACTGAGATGCTGTGAGACCTTAAAAAGGAGGTTGATGCTAGAAAACTCTCCAACGTGTCTGAACTACAACAATTCTGCAGATGAGTTTGGGCCAAAATTCCTCCACAGCTTTAAAAGACTCATTGTAAGTTTTCGCAAACGCGTGATTGCAGTTGTTTTACCGTCACACAGGCCGTGTAGGTTTGGATTTTTTTCTCCCTTAATAATAAAATCCTTTATTTATAAAATGCATTTTGTGTTTGTTGTCTTTGACTAATATTTACGTTTGTGAGAGCAACATGGAAGACGACGATGTCAGGAAGGGGGCAAACACTTTCACACCACTGTGACAATAGTACTTTTGATAAAATGATGAATTAAAGAGTAAAGGTCAGTGGTTGGTGCTGTGGCATCACAGTGAGAAGGTCCTGGGTTCCAGCTCTAGGTCACAGGTGTGTGTGTGGCGTGTGTAAGTTCTCCCTGTGTGGGTTCCCTCCAGGTTCTCCAGTTCGACTGGCTGCTCTACGTTACCCATAGGTGAGTGTGAGTGACTGGTTGTGTGTCTCTGTGTAGCCCTGTGATTGGTCGACCTCCCGTCCAGAGTGAACCCGCCCTTCTACCCATAATCCCACTGCTCATTTTCTCCGGATATGAAGGAAAACACCCCTCTGATTAGGCTAAATATTAATTTTTTAATTCTTAAAAACCATACACATTACTTGACAAGTTTCAAATGTAAATTGAATCACAATAACCATTTACATTGCTCAAGATAAACAGACATGAAGTATTTTTATTTCCAAATGTTAAGATAAAAAAATAATAAATCCATAAAACAGGTGGAAAACATTCATCCCTGGTACAGGAAGAAGCTACAGAATAAATTTATGGATTCTTTTCTTGCCACATCTCCTAATTAGCAAACTCAAGCTGCTTTTTTATTCGAAAAACACAAAGAACAAAAAATAAATTATGCAAAAAAACAAACAAAAGAGCATTTAGGTGTGCTGACTGAAGAACACCTCCCTTTCTTCTCAGGGCCTCTTCTCCTCCTTTCCCTTATTGACCCAAGTGTTGGAAACTAATGGCCCAAACCAGAACCCTGCAGCCTAGAACAAAGCTCATCTGTACACGGTGTTAGTATTTGACGGTAGGTGTTTCCTTAAAGCCTGCATCATACTATTAGCCACCCTGAGTAAAATATTCCCAGCAGAACCAATCACTGCCCTCGTTTAGTCCCCCACCCCGACGGTTCCTGCACTGTGTAAAACCCACACGTCTGGTTCAGCAGGTCCAAACATCTCCTCCAGTCCCATAAAAATACAAAGTTACGCTTTATTTATATGGTCTGTATCAAAATTTCCAAAGGGAGCTGAAATAAAGTACCCTGTGCAGAGATTGCTGTTTCAGTTGTCCTTAAAAATCCTCAATTTTTTATTTATTTATATTTTTACATTTTTATTCATTTTTAATGTTTCCAGTATTTCAGGTGTGAAATATATTCTACAAACAAATCAAATGCATGATTTTTTTTCATGACTGGAATATGTATGGAATAAGATAAAAAAAATTAAAAAAACCAAAAAATTTTATTTTCCATTTTTGTAATAACAACAAACCAGCAATGTTAAGGGGGAAAAATATTAAGTTTTCCAAAATAAAAATAAAAAAAAAACCCAAAAGAAAATCCACTCGTTTTTTGACGAAGACACTGTTTACTAGTTAAATACAAAACAAATTCTAAGTTATTGTTCTCCGTTTGTCTAGCTTGTCATTCATTTTTCTAAGCCCAAGTTCACAAATGTCAACATTTTACCAAAGGAGCTTTTCCTTTTCAGTTCTTACTGTAAAACAACAAACTCTCTGATAGTTTGTCTCTGGCTTGTGTCAGGCGGCATAAATGGGAAACCTGCAGTTCCAGCCATTTCCTCAAACAGGCATGAGCTGTGAAGCGGGAACGCAACACAACGGTGAACATGATAAAGTAGCTCTGGAGCTGAAAGCAGTAGTAAATACCTAAGGAAATGTACTGAGGTCCTTCTCTGAATCCCCTCTAACTCAGAGCAGCCTCCGGACCTCAACACACCTCTGCTCATTGCTATACAAGCCTTAGTGTTATTTATTTGGCTAGAAGAGTCTATGTATCCACAAATATATAACAAATAAAACTTGCAGGCAAAAATAGTTCAGTTTCCATAGAAACACCCTTTTTTCCTGAAAATACAGCAGTATCTGAAATATTACTCTCATTTGATTACATTAACCTGTGTTTTCTGCATCAGGAAGCTCTTTCACAAACAGAAAAAAAAAAGTATCTACAAACTTTGTAAACAGACCTGCTTCTTCCAAAAACATAAATAATTCAAAAATATTAACAGCCAAATAGAGCAGAAATGAAAGTGTTTGAATGAACAAGGGCCAACGAATGAACTGTACACCTGTCATTCAGTAAAAGAAGCCAAAAAAAAAAAAAAAGTTTGAGATTTCTTACAGCTGGTCTGCAAGTCACGAGGACGGCGCACCTTCCTCTGTATTATTAATTAAATAACAACAATAAAAAATACAGGTCACTTTCAATATGAATTTATAATCCCTCCACTTTCAGCTAAGGGGAGAGAGAGATTTAAGCAGAGGTGGAAATAAAGGGCTCTCCCCCTTCGAGGGGACGTTCATAATTAAATAAGGAGAAAAGCATGATCACAACCAACCCTACATTCTGATGAACACTTGCTCTTATGTCAGTCAAGCACAAGCTAAGCTTTCAGATCACGCTTAGCTCCGCCCCCTCAGAACGACGAGTCCGCTGAGCACAAAACTCTGAAACGAGAGGTGGGCACGGTGGGCATGGTGCAGAGTGCGCAGGGCGAAGCTGATCAGAGGGACGTCTCTAGGCTGTGCATGGGGCTGGCGGGGGCCGAGGGCGTGGTGGGCTTGCTGCTGTCTAAAAAGAGGTGGATGCTGCTGTCCACAGCGTTATTGTTCTGATTGGGGGAGGGAGGAGGAGGAGGTGTGGGTGTAGCATTTCTCTTTGTTGGTGCGTCGTCCTCTGCATCGGTGTCATCAATGAGGGGGATGTGAGGCTCGGAGTCCTCTATCCGGAACTCTGGATGGGTCATGAAGTTGTGGATTGAGGTGCGTGACTCGGGCTTCTCCAGCCCCTCATAGGGGGACAGGGAGCTGCGGAATGCATTTACCACTCGGATCTGTTGGAAAAGCAGGAGCATAGACAGACATGACGTCAGACTCGCAGCTTCACGTGGCAAAATCACAGGTCACAAAAAACGGGCATAAAAACTCACACTTTGCATTTTAAATAGAGGTCAAACCATGGCCAAATAAACTGAGTGTGATTAAGGGGAGGATTGTGAGTTTGAGAGAGAGCGAGAGCGAGCGAGAGAGAGAAAGAGAGAAAAGAGAGAGAGAGAGAGAGAGAGAGAGAGAGAGAGAGAGAGAACGAGAGAGAGAGCGAGAGACAGAGAGAGAGACAGAGAGAGAGAGAGCTGCGGGAGGACATGAACACTGGTAGTGGTGAGTAAAAACCTGATTCCCATGTTACCGCAAGCTCCGTCTCCCACTGAGAGAGAGAAACCATCTCTTTCTTTGCACTCTCACATCAAGGGGGAAAATGTACGAAAAAGAGGTAATAAAGGAAGACATGAAGAAATCTGTGCATCCCATTTCAGTAGTAATGTCAGAAACTGTTATAAACTGGTGTCCAGTTATTCAAAATGCAAATGAGAGAAAGACAGAGGGAAAGAAAGAGAGTCAAAGTGTGAGAGACAGAGAGAGAGAGAGAAAGGACAGTGACAGTGACAGAGAGAGAGAGAGAGAGAGAGAGAGAGAGAGTAAGACAGAGTCAAAGCGTGAGAGAGAGAAAGGACAGTGGGAGAAAGAGACAGAGAGAAAGAGACAAAGAGAAAGAGAGATGGAGAGAAAGGACACAGAGAGAGAGACAGAGAAAAAAAAGACAGAGAGAGAGAGAGAGACAGAGACAAAAGAGAGAGTCAAAGCGTGAGAGAGAAAGGACAGTGGGAGAAAGAGACCGAGAGAAAGGACAGAGAGAGAGAGAGAAGGAGAGAAAGGACACAGAGAGAGAAACAGAGAAAAAAAGACAGAGAGAGAGAGAAAGGACAGAAAGCGACAGAGAGAAAGGACACAGAGAGAGAGACAGAGAGAAAAGACAGAGAGAGAGAGAGACAGAGAGAAAAGACACAGAGAGACAGAGAGAAAAGACACAGAGAGAGAGACAGAGAGAAAAGACAGAAAGAGAGAGAGACAGAGAGAAAAGACAGAAAGAGACAGAGAGAAAGGACACAGAGAGAGAGACAGAGAGAAAAGACAGAAAGAGAGAGAGACAGAGAGAAAAGACAGAAAGAGACAGAGAGAAAGAACACAGAGAGAGACAGAGAGAAAAGACAGAAAGAGACAGAGACAGACAGAAAGAGAGAGACAGAGAGAAAGGACAGAAAGACAGAAAGAAAGGACACAGAGAGAGAGAAAGGACAGACAGAGAGAGAGACAGAGAAAAGACAGAAAGAGACAGAAAGGACAGACAGAGAAAGAGAGAAAAGACAGGAAGAGAGAGACAGAGAGAAAGGACAGAGAGAGAGAGAGACAGAGAAAGGACAGAAAGAGAGAGACAGAGAGAAAGGACAGAGAGAAAGTGAGACAGAGAGAAAGGACAGAGAGAGAGAGAGAGAGAGACAGAGAAAGGACAGAAAGAGAGAGACAGAGAGAAAGAGACAGAGAGAAAGGACAGAAAGAGAGAGAGAGATATCTATAAAACAAACCCAGAGGACACAGCTCAACACATGAGGTTAACTGATCTGGACATGCTTTAGGTGAGGGGTGGGGTTGGGGGCATCAATCACGGATTATGTTTTGATACAGAAACTTTGAGCAGCCAAGCAGACCTAAGCTGTACAGCACAGATAATTTCACAAACGGACGAGAGACTAGACCCATGCAGAGCAGCGCTACCTTTTGTTCAACAGAAGTAAACCTTTGAGTATAGCCCATGACACAATTCACAGAATCTGAGGAGGAATATGTTGGAGTCAGTGTTGCAGACTTTGTTTGCACATCAGTTTGCAGACAGAAGGACACTTTCAGCTACAGAGAAACATTGTTCAGTTAAATCAAACAGAAGTGTATCAGACGCCCAGGACAACTCCGGATACCACCGCCAAACTGCCTAGGAAACAGACAGCATCATTAGCATGTTGTTGAAAGTTAAAACATTTCTGTCCGGATCGCATCTGTGGAAATGAAATAGTCAGGAAACATCACTGAGCACTTCAGCCTAGAATCCATCGGCATTAAAACTCCTGTGAATCTAAGACAAGGACAAACTGGGGAAACACAGCAACAATGAAAGAAATAGTAATAGATTAGTCAATAATAAATAATCTTGATCTTAATTGTTTTATAAATCAACACAAAACAGTAAACTGGGTCTAAACAAGGACACACAATGGAAACCCTTTCAAATACACTATGATTACAAAATACAGCACAGGGCATCAGGCTGGGCAAGATGCAGTAGAAGCTGGTGTCCACAAATCAAATGTAATGACCTAAAAATAATTGTAATATAATTTTAAGAAATTCAACGAATTGAGCAAGTAATTTCATGAATTGTCATCACTAGCACATAAATTGGGCGCTCAGACTTGGTCCAAACTTGCAAATGGTCTCTTCCTCAAAACACACGTAGGTTTACTGATGGGGTTTACTGAATGTGCCAGATAAAGAGAACTACTCAAATGTGCTGCCCTCCAGCCGTGGATAAAGCAAACCTGGCTAATCTTCACTTTATATGGGGCCTGGGCACTGAAATAGACTGGCTCCTCGTTCTTTGTGGGTTTAAACCAGTGGGTTTAGTCCAGCTCTGCTTTGAACGACGACATCTGAAGCTCCTGAGTTTGCTAACAGGAGAAGCCTTCACAGTTTAGGTTTATCAGCGTATGCAGTAAAACTTGCATTAATATTATTGGAGTAGAATGTTAGCCAAGCTGTTCAGCCCAGACCTACATAAAACTTCATTCAGTACAGTCAACCCTCGTTAGCTCGTCCCTATTACTTCACCCCGTAAATCTGCCGAGAGGCCGGGTTGGGACTTATTGTAACTGATTAAAAAGTGAAGAGCCCTGTACTTTCACCGCAAATGACTTGACTCACTACGCTGGGCCTGGCACTGAAACGACACAGCCAACCGTCTGAGGACTGAACATGGCTACAATCCGAGCTCAGCTCCAAACGGTTTGATTTTTCCACGTAAAACAGCATCAGTAATGGTCGCATTTTGCGATCTAGCAAACCACAACATTTCCAGCCCTGCTTCAAGCTCAGCATGCTTCCCCAGACGCAAACGTTTTTACTCCCACCATTTTGGGTTCTGGCTGAGAGTCACCACCTGGCAATAGTCTGATTAAACCGAGCAGTAAAAACGTCAGCGACATTCTGTGCAGTTATTGCTGTGATGGATGCAAATGTATTTTTTGCTCTTCTGTCATAGAATACAACTTACAAGACATTTTGGGTCAAATCACAAACTCGTATGCAAACTCAGAATGGAAGCTGGTCGTACTAGAAGAGGCGAAGAGTAGACAGGATCAACCAACCAGCCGTCAGTCAGACTGTGTTGATTGGTCCAGACACAGAGCAGACCAAGGCTGCATCAGTGATTGGTCAATTGTACGTTGGCGAGTTATAAATGGAGGAAAGCATACACCTGACACTTTGAACGTTGTGGTGAGGGCGGGGTTGGGGCTTAACAAGGTAAAAATAAATAAATAAATAAATGGACGGAAATCTTTTCTGCAGCCTTTCATCGCGAGAGGCGAGTTTGGCGAGACAATGTGTGTGTGTGTGTGGGGGGGGGGGGGCTTATAGGGTTTTTACTGTAAATGTAAAATGGCAAATGACTATATACTGATACAGAATGAAAAAGATTGTCTACCTTTAGACATTATGCATTCATCCAATTAAATATCCATGAGCAAATACAAATAAGAAATTACAAAGGGACATTTTTTTAAACCTTAAAAAAAAAAAAAAAAAAAAAAAAAAAAAAAAGTCAATTGGAGAAAAAAAAATGTGAAATAAGAAAAAAGCAAGACGGAAGGAAAAACCATACATTTCCTTGAAGAGAGGACACAGAACATTCATTACAGGATTATCCGTTAGAGTGCGCCTACGCTGTTCCAGTTGAACTACAGGCTGGGCTGTGTCTGCAGTCAACCAGCTCAGAAGACGAGCTTTAGACGCAAGAGATGGAGAAATTCAAAGAAACCCCACAAAGCCTTTAGAATGGCTGATTTTGATGTGATTGATCTGGTTGTCAGTGTGACCATGGGCATATACTCAAAACATTTACACACAGAGAGGACTATAGCGGTCACAGAGCCCACTGAGCACGCGCAGAGGGACCGAGGCACATCAGCAACTGCAGACGCGACAGACACAATGCCGACCTGTTAGAACGGCTACACTGTTTATCTGAGAAACCCAGCCAAAGCCATCAAACAGAACAATGACACAGAGACCTCAGCCCCACTGGCCTCAGAACAATACACACAGATATATCTCCATAGAAAACAGCACTTATATTTAGAAGCAGTGGTGGATGTTTAATTTGGGCTCAGTTTGTATTTTTTGACTTAAATTGTATTTTGAGAGGGACATTAGGAGAACAATGTCGAACGTTAGGCGAGTGAAGGAGGAAATGTTAATTGTCATGCACTAAGAAACACGCACTCACACCCCACAGTGGCAGAAGCTGTGTTGGAGGCAGTGGCAGTAGAAATGGCTACATGTGTAGGGCTAGAAACATTGGTTACATCGTGCTGTTGGCTGCCGCTGGAGGGGTGACGCCTTAGGGCCCCCTGAAAGGAAGTGCCGCTCTGGAACGCACTCACTACATCCATCTGCAAGGAATCAGAGAGTATGACAGGAGGGCCCAAAGAACGCACACAAGAAAGAGAAGAGAGAGAGAAAAGGTGCGGAAGTGAGGCCAAGAGAGAGAAAGAAAAAGAGAAGCAGGGAGGGAGGACAGAAAAAGAAGGGCACCCATTTAAAAAAACAGAGACAGCTGAGGGAGAAAGGCACTGTATGGAAAACAGCTCATCCCAGCTACAGGCTCCCTGGCCTAACTGACCAGTCAGTCTCAGCAGCCAACTGTCATGTAAACAGGTTTACAGTCACTAATTTCCTAATTCACCAGAAATTACTCAAACCAGTCAATTGCTCAAAAAGGAACAGGCTAAATTCAACCATATCATTTTACTGCTAATCAAGTGTAACAGGACCAAGAGGAGTGAGACTTAGTGTTTAAATGAGAGGAAGTGATGTGGTAATTTTACCTGAGTCTGTATCCGGTTGAGACCTCTGAACCAGAGGATTTGTCCTCTGCGCAGCTCACGCTCAGCGTGATCAATTTCTTCAAGGTCTTCCATATCCTCTAATTCTTCATCTGGGATCTCTTCCTTCTGGGTTCCATGACCAGCTGTCTTTAGAAACTTCAAGCGACTTGTTGGGATGGAGGATATAACCTGTACACAGGCAGAACAATAGAAAGAAAAACAAACACTGTTTATTTACAGACCTTCACAGTGATCACAGTATTAAAAGATGATAAATAAAATTTAAAAAAATAAATAAAAAAAATAGCACATGGGAAATTTGCATTTATTTAAATCACTTTTTTTTTTTATTAATTGCTCTCCACAGTTTGAACACAAGAGGGAAGTGTTCTACCGCTGCTGAACTACAGGGGTCAATAGCACTGGTTTTAATGCTCTTGCTGTATATTTCCCAACGACAGGTGAAGTGAATGACAGGATTATATGACTAGGAAGACGCCCGTCAGTGGAGTGGGATACGTTAGAATTAAATTGCAATAACTGGGTCACCACGTCCCCAAAATGCCAGATCTCGCGGGGTTTTCCTGAAATGCAGTGATGAATACATACATAAAATGGTCCAATGAAGCACAACTGTTGAAAAAGCTACAGGTTCATAAAAACCCAAGACTGTGGACATGTGTGGAGAGAAGGTTAGTCAGTCTACTGGTGCTTTTCCACTGCACTGGTGCAGTTCTGTTTCACGATTTTGGAACCGGTGCCGTGCTTTTCCACTGCACTGGTGCAGTTCTGTTTCACGATTTTGGAACCGGTGCCGTGCTTTTCCACTGCAAAAATGTTGGTGCTGGTTCCACGCTTTTGCATAGGTTTTGTTGTGTAATGTCTGGGGCAGCAAAGACACAGACGGGACAGACTGCTCATGGTGACTGCTGTCCATTGCCAAAATGTCTACAATTAACACATTTGCAGCAGAACGTAAGCAATGGAACTGACAAGCAATGGAAAAGGTGGTCTGGTCTGGTTAATCGCATTTCTTTTACATCAGGAAGACAGTCCAGTATATGTGGGTTGTTTCCTTGTAGAACAGAATGTTCTGCACATTTAGAGTTTCCAAGCTCCAAACACAAAGTCCAATTAATTACCTCATTAACTCCCCTAAGCAGAGATGAAGCAGGTGTAAAACACTTTGCATGGCAAGATGGCTCCAGGGTCAAGATGTCCAATGTTCTGAAGTTCAGAGAATGCTTTATTTTAAGAGCTTTTATGGTCAATTTCATTAAATTCAGGCATAAAATGCACATAATGTTCTTGAATGAGCTAAACTTAGGCTGTTTTCATACCTTTAGACTCAAAACTATATACAGACCTCTTTAATCACTTCAGTTGGGCAGGTTGAACATCACATGTTCCAATCTCAAATCAGACCCAATGGCCAAGTGGCAAGAAAAGAGTTAACAAATGTTTAACAAACACATCTTCAGTTTGACAGGTGGTTGCACATTGAAGCACAACTAAAGCAGATTAGTATTTTATTTAGGTTAATTAGGTTCCGTTCCTCAAAGTGTGTCGTCGTAAGTTGAATTTTGACATAAGTTGAACCCCTTTTTACATTTACCGCGTTTTACACTGGGGCCATCACTGTCAGTCCACTAGACATTTGAAGGCTCCAAACTTCATTATTTTATTTGATTTATTAATGAGTTTTATTAAAGTTACTTTCTTTTTATTTTTCACATAAAAACACAGCACTGTGACCACAAATTTTTGTAAGTCAAGTACGTCATAAGTCCCCCGTATACTAGTCCCAGACCCATCTAACCAATAAAAAGAGTGGACATTCTCATGTGGTTTGTGGTGACCCATTTTGGTTTGCATGGATTTTTAACTGTGTGAAGAGAAATCGAACCAGGAAGAACAAGCAAGATGTTTGGGGGGGGTATTTTTATTGAGCCGAAACTCCCTGGATCCTGGACATTTTGTTAACTGCAAGCTTACCTGACCCCAGAGCAAACAGCCAAAGCCTAAGAATATGCACCATAGCCACTGGTCAATGGAAAGGCCTATACAGCTGAAGGGTTTTCCTCCAAACTGCACGATCACAATCTAGCAAAAGGTAACATCAGTTTAGAAAAGGTGCTTCAATTTCACTCCAAAAACTGAATCAATATATTTCCATCCATTCATCACTCACCTGGATAATAAAAGTGCCAAAGACGATGGAGCAGAAGATCAAATTGTTGAAGATGCCATCAAAAACATTTCTCTCGCCATGGATCTTCCGGGCATTGATTTCATTAAAAAGCTGCATCATGACAAAGGTGTTAAAGACTATGGTGTAGTGTTCAGAGGGAGGAGCATGAAGCGGGGCATTACGACCACTGTCTATATCAAATATCTTCTCACCTAAAGGAAAGAGGAAAGAGTTTAAATGTTTGACTGTCTTAGACAAGGTCATATTTCTTTTTGTTAACGACCCAGCTTCTAATTAGAGGCCCTTCATTATTTTCTCCTTCATTTTGCCCTGCAGCATGAACTGCATGCTTTAGCTACTGTTGTCTCTCACCTGCAAACAAAAGTGTGAAGATAATGGTCAGTTGGTAAACCCCATGGCCCAAGATGTTTTTCATCATTGTTCTTGAGATGAGAGGCTTGTTACGTCCATATGGTTTTCTCAGTAAGAGAGACTCTGTAGGTGGTTCTGTTGCAAGAGCCAATGAGGCGAACGTGTCCATGATCAGATTCACCCACAGCATTTGAACAGCCTTTAGTGGAGAGTCCTGGGCACAACAAAAAAATGGAAAGAATAAACATCACATAGTCTAATTTAAAAAATAATAAAAATGCTTTTCTTGTAAACTTATGACAGGGGCTAATGTAATATGTGCTTTTTGCAAGTTACTGTTTTGCTTGACCATTCATCCTGAAACATTGACACAATATTTAAAAAAAAAACTGGTGTTTTCAAATCCTGTAAATATATAAAACATGACAAAAACAAATAAACACAATTTGTACTGACAGCAGCAATGTTTTCTTTTTTCTTATCCACTTTACAATGGATTTTCAGCCTGTGGTGTGTTTTTCCACTTTAATGTTGAGTGTGACTCCAAATCCAGATTCCAATGGGTCGATAAATTTGATTTCCATTAATAATTTTTTATTTTTCAGCACATTCAACTATGTAAAGAACAAAGTATTTAATAAGAATATTTAATTTATTAAAATATTATTTTTGGGTTCCCTTTATTTTTTTGAGCTGTATATTTCATTACTGGCAAGACCAAACTAATACCCAGACCAGAAAAAAAAAAACCCTGATATAATGCAACATAATGTAAAACTGAATTTGCCCAACTCAAGTGGTTTAAAACCAGGCAATTCTCATAGTAATGTCTCAAATCACATCATGAATCATGAAATACAGTTGAGGAAATAATTATTTGACCCCTTACTGATTTTATAAGTTTGCCCACTGACAAAGGAATGATATATAATTTTAATAATAATTTAAATGATAAACCTATTTTAACAGAAAGAATATCAAAAAGAAAATCCAGAAACTCACACTATATAGAATACATACTAAATTGATTTACATTTCATTGAGTGAAATAAGTATTTGATCCACTACCAACCATTAAAAGTTCTGGATCCCACAGACTGGTTACGATTCTCCTAACTTCAACTCATCACCCAATTTAAAGACACTGACTTCTCCACCATGTGCAAGACCAAAGAACAGTCTAAGGATGTCAGGGACAAGACTGGAATGGGCTACAAATCCATAAGCAAGAAGTGAGATGGAAACAACTGTTGGTGCAATTGTTCGAAAAAGGTAAAAACACAAAATGACCATCACTCGACCTCGGTCTAGGACTCCAGGCAAGATCTCACCTCATGGAGTGAGAATGATCTAAGAAAGTTGAGAGATCAGCCTACAACTACACAGGAGAAGCTTGCTAATAATCACAAGGCAGCTGGGACAACAGTCACCAAGAAATCCATTGGTGACACACTACGCCGTAATGGATTAAAATCCTGCAGTGCTGCAGAGTCCACCTGCTCAAGAAGGCACATGTGAAGGCCAGTCTGAAGTTTGCCAATGAACACTTGAATGATTCAGAGAGAGCTTGGGAGAAGGTTCTGTGGTCAGATGAGACCAAAATTGAGCTCTTTGGTCTTTGGAAAAAGGCAAATGCTGACTATGACCCAAAGAACACCATCCCCTCGGTCAAGCATGGAGGTGGAAACATTATGCTTTGGGGATGTTTCTCTGCTAAGAGCACAGGACAACTTCACAGCCTTGACAGGATGGAGTCACATACCATAAAACCTTGAGTGGAAACCTGTGGAGGGAGCTGACGCTTCAAGTTGCCAAGCGACAGCCTCGAAACCTTAATGATTTTGAGCTGATCTGCAAAGATCGAAATTCTCCCTGCTATGTGGGCAAACCTGGTCATCAACTACAAGAAATGTCTGACCTCTGTTTGCCAAGAGGTTTTTGCCACAAAGTGCTAAGTCTTGTTTTGCAAGGTGATCAAATACTTCTTTTACTAAATGAAATGCAAATCAATTTATATATTTGATATAATGTGATTTTCTCACTGTTAAAATAAACTTCCCATTTCTTTGTCAGTGGGCAAACTTACAAAATCAGTGATGGGTCAAATAATTATTTCCTCCACTGTACATATTTTAGAATTATTGAAATTATTTTGGTGAACATTGTTTTACCCAGTGTATATTAGATGTAAGCATGCTTTTATATTTGTGACAACTTAACAAAAGGAGGTGTAGAGGTGATCTGAAGAGTGCAGATTTTCAGGTTGTTACCTGTGTTATGCAGGCCCCGGTGAAGGCCACAATCACAGCAACTACATTGACAGTGAGTTGGAACTGTAGAAATTTTGATATGCTGTCATACACATTTCGTCCCCACATCACAGCCTTGACAATGCTGGAAAAATTGTCATCGGTGAGAATAATGTCAGAGGCCTCTTTAGCCACATCTGTGCCAGCAATACCCTGAGGAAAAAAAAAAAAAAATGTATCTGCATTTACAATCATAACCTTCACTGGAGATTTGAAACATGCAGTAAAGATTAGCGCTGGGCAATATGACAGTATTCAGCGTTATTGTGATAAAACTGTGGACACAATAGGATTTTCAGAGCATTTTATGATCGTCATTACTTACTTATTACAGTTTGATTTCAAAGAGTATCATTAGTTTTGATTAAATGAAAAATTGAAACTGAAAAACACTTGTAAGCATTTGTACTCAAATTTTTTTTATTCCATCTTAAAAGACGATGGAAAATAAACATTGAATTATATAATTCTCAAATGATCATGATATGGTATTTTTGCCCGATCGTCAACCCCTAGTAAAGATGTAAGTGAAAAAATATACCATGGCAAATCCAACATCTGCCTTTTTCAAGGCAGGGCCATCGTTGGTACCATCTCCTGTTACTGCTACTACTTGCCTCTGTTCTAATACAGTACTGTCAATGATGCCTGCAATGTAAAGATAAATGTCATGTGTAAATGAATGAATGGGGGAGGACGTAAAATATTAAATAAAAATGATTAATATTAAGGGTGAGAAAGACCGTATACCTTTAACTAAAGTGTGCTTGTCAGTAGGTGAAGATCTTGCTAAAACCCGTAGTTTAGGCCATATCTTATCGATCCGCTCTTGTTCTATCTGTAAATTGGAGTAGATGTGTCAGTATTTGTGAAGGAGAAGTATTTGAGTGTTTAGTGCAGCAACAGCAGTGCTACTCTCACCTCTCCCTTCTCGTTACGTATCCGCCGATTGAATTCCTTTCCCTCCAGGCAGAGGAAATCATCTCCAGCCTGCAGGATGCCACATTTGGTTGCTATGGCTCGAGCAGTATTGATGTTGTCCCCAGTGACCATGCGTACTGTGATCCCAGCACGCTGGCACTTTCTAATGGCTTCGGGGACCTGAATAAGAGAGCTGGGTCAGACAAGTGGTAGCAGCTATAACCCTCAACACTGAGCAATATGGATATAAAGTAAACACATCACCTAAGCTCTATCAATGAACAAAACAACATTTAAATAATTGTCATTTAAATGTCTTATCATGCCAAGAAAATTGCATCCAGTGGTTAAGGGTCATACTTCTGGTCTGACTGGGTCCTCAATGCCCACCACACATACACAGGTGAGGCTAGTGAGAATGTCGTTCTCATTTTCCCAGTCTGGTTCTCCGTCTGTTGCAGGGAAGTCCCTATAGGCCAGGCATATAGTTCTCAGCCCTTCAGATGCCATTGGCTCAATCACCTTCTTCACCAGGTCATCCCGGTCTCTGGGCCGAAAGACTTTAGACTCACCAGTCGATGTCAAGATCTTATAACACCTAGAGGAAGGGGAGAGAGAAAATACTAATCTTGTTGGGGCGCTATAGGAAAGAAGAAAAGCATTGGATGTGCTTTGTGAGCCTGCTCACATTTTTTTAATTGTTTCATATAGAAAGATCATGTTATGAGGAATCTTCCTTGGTGCAGAAAGAGAACTAGGATTTATGTCTGAGGAATGCATACTTTTTTAGTAGTATCTCTGAGGCCCCTTTGCTGAACATGCGGAAGCTTCCATCAGCATTCTTTAGCACGGTGCTCATAGATTTTCTGACCGAGTTGAAGGTGTAAACCTTGTAGAGCTTCTCCTCAGGGATCTCGTTGCGGATTGCTTGATAGTCCTTTTTCAGGTCCAACACAATACCAAGCAAGGCACATTCTGTTTTGTTGCCCACCTGGCGAGGTAGCCCTCCCTCCTTCTCAGGGGACTATGGCACAAGAGAGTGGGGAAGGAGAAAAAATTTAAAAGATAGTAACACATCTACCTAAAGCCTTGTTCACACTACACATTTTAGTCAAGAAAATGAGATCGTTGACACTGCAGAGATCTCTAGTCTTCACATCAGGTGACTTGTGTTACTGTGATTGTGAGTCTCGCGCACAACCATGTGACTGACCTGCGACCTGGGTGTTCACACTACAAGATCTCTCACTAGCGAGAACAAGTACTGAGTCGAACGCCAAATCCCCATATGGTTGGAATTATTCCACTGCGAACCATACGGCCCCAGAGTTTACTCTGACCAGAGTAGGTCCGCAGTCATGATAGCCACCGTTACCAAACTTGGTGGATAGATCTGCCCACATTTAAAGGAACCTTCGCATATCGATGCCCCTACCAGGAAACTGAAGTTAATAAAGCACAAACCTTAACATATGGCTTGTGCAGCCATATGTAATGTATATCTTGGGGATTGCAAATGTGGTCAGCTCTTCAGAGAGAGGTGGAGGTGAGCTCTATATCAGCTCTACATAACACAGCTGTAGTCACAGTCTCAGAGAGAGGTGGAGGTGAGCTCTATATCAGCTCTACATAAAACAGCTGTAGTCACAGTCTCAGAGAGAGGTGGAGGTGAGCTATATATCAGCTCTACATAAAACAGCTGTAGTCACAGTCTCAGAGAGAGGTGGAGGTGAGCTCTATCAGCTCTACCTAAAATTTATTTGTATTTACAAACCTATGTCCACAAATCTGTTTTTTCTTTTTTTTCTTAATTTGTCTTTTGAGATTGTAATTTTGTATTGCTCTCTGAGCAGGAATTTGTGCTATTGCCATAAAGTGTGTGCCTTTTTAATTGTGCAATTTTTATAAGGTTATACTCACCATTATCTTAGTGGTATAAGCACAGTTGACACTGATGCCCAGAACAAGTAGGTCCATAATGCTGGCAGGGATGACCTCAGGCTCAGGGACCCTTCTGTGGTACTTTTCTGCAATGTATGTTTGCACCACAGTCATCCTGTTCATAGTCAGAGTGCCGGTTTTATCGGAACAGATGGCAGTGGCATTGCCCATGGTCTCACAGGCATCTAAATGCCTTACCAAATTGTTGTCCTTCATCATTTTCTATCAAAAAAAACAACATACAAGTTAAAGGTTAAATAGAAGAAATCTTAAAAATCTCTTAAAGTCAAAGTCCAGTGGATTACAAAAATGCAATGGATAGTGTTACTATAGAGCTTCAGAATGAATGAATGACTGAAATGAAAACACAGGGACTGGTACATTCAATGCTACGTGACATGACTCATAATGCCAGACCAGACTGGCTAAAATAATCTGATCAGTGAGAATGAGGTGTTTTCCCCCCTAACTTGATCCATGCAAAATGATGTTGTGGTGGCTTTAAGGCAGCCTATAAGGACAGGTCATGGAAACTATTGAGCTTTCTACCCGCCTTAGTTTGAGTCTAGAAAGAGCTGAAGGGACAAACCTTTACTGAATAAGCCAGCGAGATGGTAACAGCGAGTGGCAGACCCTCAGGGACAGCCACCACCAACACAGTCACCCCGATGATAAAGAATTTTACAAAAAACTGGATATAGATGGGTGTGCAGTTTTTCTCCCAGGGAAGGCCTTGCACCCAGAAGGTGTTCACTATAAACAGCACCACCAGGATTATGACGGTGATGGCAGACATCACCAGACCTGCACAGAAACAAGTCCACCAAAACAAAATGGTATTAGCTTTAGAAAGAAAAATAAACAGGATCATAAAAGTAAGGAAGAGTATGATTCAGCAGCACATAAGGTGAGAACGAAAATGCTCTGACCTGCTTTGCCGATTTGAACAGCCAGTTTGGTCAGTTTCCCCTGAAGAACGGATTTCTCCTTCTTTGGCAAGTTGGCTTTCCGCTTCTCCTCTGCATCTGCCCCTTCGTCACTATTCAGTGGCTGCATTTCCATTGCAGCACCATCCTGGGCTTTAGCTACATGCAGAGCAAGAGAGAAAAAGAAATAAAAGTCATGAAGAAAATGTTCAGAACACAACTGTATTCGATTATTTGATTGCATAAGATTACAAGTCTCCACCCCCCACCACCTAGACACTCCCAAAGGCTTTCCCTTTAATGATACAGTGGTGTCAAATGTCATTACTGCAACTGTTTTCACTATGAGGGTTCAGAAAGACACAAGGATTCTTCTTTCATGCTCCCACAAGCCAAATGGACGTCTAATTAATGAACTGAAATAATAACTAGGCAGCAGATCAGTTGTAAATCTATTTTTTGTTGCCCTGTGCATTTTTGTATTTCTTAGCTCCAACACACCGAGTCCAAATAATAAGCTAATTAACAAGTTTCTGTTTGACTGAAACACCGATGTTTTCACACGTTAAAAAGTAAGTATTCAGTCAAACGGATACGACAGCACTTCTTTTTTTAAATTTGAGTACCACACAAGAGCATAAGCATGGGCTGAAGCCAATATGTATGAATCTACACATATAACGTGTGCTGTGTGCTGTTCTGTGGGGTGGTGGGTCTATTCTCCACTTACAAGACTTTAATCCTAGTCTGAGGGATTAAACTCCCTTCCTGGCAACATGGTATTGAGTGAGGCTCTGCAGGCAGCTTACATACTGTGCTGGTTCTACACCAAACAGACCCAGTAACACATAATACACTACACAATTAATCAACAACTAGCACTAGCCTCGCTTTTCTCTATATACTGGTAGCCATCACAAAAGAGCAAGAGGACCACAGCAGAATTGACACCATATGTATAGTTCTTTACAATCACATATACACACACAGGCCAGATTTAATGAATATCCAATAGCGCTAATGAGTTAAGGGAATGGTTTTAATGCAAGCTGCAGCACCTCAGAGGCTGCCAGCGAAGCCAATATGCCATTCATTACACAGTTAAGTCAATAAGGTTACTCACCTTTCTTTCTGTTCTCCACAGAGCCATCTTGCTTTTTGTCTATGGAGAGAAAAAGACATAAGAAACATCAAAAACATAGAAAAACTTTTATTAGAGACATTAGATTAGATTTTTCTTCTGCCTATTTAAATACATCCCCCTCTTTGATTTAACAGAGTGAGGAGACGATGCTTAGAATTTTCATGAGGGTAGAAACAGATGTGTGCTGGTCCTCTATACAACATCCATTACTGTTGCCAGGCCAAAGACACACCCGAACATACACGCGCGCACACATGGTTGTGTTGACGTGCGTGTTCACTGAACCACAAATTGTGCTGTAACCTCTGTGAGAACTGAACTATTAAAATACCTAGAGGCATTAATTCTACTTCTACCACATGTTAACAGGAAGCTGCTGAAATTCATTAAATGGTCGTAGCTAATGGAGCAAAGCAGAAACCGTCGCAAAACAATCAATTAGGAATATGAATGTTTTGTGTGTAAATAAGAAATGATGAGCATGTTCAACACTAAGGAATGCAAAATAAAAAGTAATCATGGGTTCATTTGGACCCTGCAGGTTTGTAAGGGCAAAACAAACAGAAACGAGTGGTGCTCTTGGACGCAATGGTGCTCCGAACGCTGCATGCTCAAACCATCTCAATCAAACGGCACTATATGTGCACCACCCTGATCTAGTTAGTGAATTCTGCCATATTAAAGCGCACTTTTTCTTGATGGCTCACATTCATTGGATTCAGAGTAAGCAGTTTTGTTGCTCCACAGTCCACTGCTGAGGAGGTATAATATTTCTAAAGTGACATTTGTGATCTAATGTCTAATCATGTGTGAACTATTCACATGACATTACACCTTGCAATACACTGCATTAATGCTCTTGTGGATGAATGCAATTCGGTCCTCAGGGCAAATGCATCTACGCCATATGTAAAACTTTTGTCCCTACATTTCCCCAAAAGAAAATACTGGATGAACAGCTGTCTAAAAACTTTTGGATAAACAGCAAGATCGCTGGCATTAGTTTTCATCCATGGTGTACTTTTAAAGTCAACAGTACGTCACTGCCAAAAACTCAATACTGCCAGAAACTACATTAGCTAATCTATTTCTGATTACAACTTGAAACAACTGGAGGCACGTCTATGATGTTAGCATAACAAAGACTGAAGGACTAAAATAATAAAACGCACAATTAGATGGAGAGCTTCCACACTATTTATCTATAGTGCGCATGTTTGACTGCACGGTAAAATCAACAATACGATAAGGATCAGTTGTGTCAAGTTATGTGAGGTGTGGGCGTTAGAACCTGTATTTCCTTCCCCATACAGAGTTGGCATAGCCAACATAGAGAACAGGGACTTTAAGCATTCAGGGCTGCTGGGAAGGCTACAACGAACAAACACCATAGCCAGAGAAGTCACTGACCAACAATTGTGTTGCACTTCGTCTTTGCTAATTGTGAAAATATATAGAACACAATGTTATCAAACATGATTTCTGGAAAAATGTTACAGCTTTATTTTAGCAAACTGATCTTTCCAAACACACCAGAATCCCTAGCCCTGTTGCCAACGTTAAAATCCTAAACTACACATCAAAAGGCAAATGATTGATGCCGCATTTATTTAATAATCAGTAAAGAAATAATCCAAAAAAAAAAAAAAAAAAAAAACCTCTGCCACATTACAGATGTCAAGAAACGGCATCAACATACTTTTCTTCTCCTTCTTTCGTTCTTTTTCTTTCTTCTTTTCCTCCTTCTCCTCGTCTTCGTCATCTTCCGATCCAGCCCCTAGTAAGGTGAAGATGATTCCTGTCTGGGAGTTGACTCCAACAGCAGTGACCAGCATTTTTCCAGAGCCCTCCATGACATGGGTACCTGTAGACAGGATGAGACACAGGTGAGGGCACACACACACACACACACACACACACAAACATGTGGTGTGTGCACTCTGATTTCTCCGTATCTGGCATCTAAATATGGGTTGTCCGTGTTCAGGAATGAAGAACTGGTAGACGACCGTAATGTCCTAATGACCCAAAGAAATGGCTCTGTACTGCACTACTGATGGCCTCTCTGACAACTCTGCAGCTCTGTTACTGCATCTGTGATCACAAAAGGACCAGAGAAATGCCTAGAGCAGTTCCAGTGTTGACTTCTGTCCTCTGAACTCTCAAGTATGAACGGAGTCTCACAGGAGTTACACAGAAAGGCTGATGTTACAATCATAGTCCACAGTGAAAGTGGGAAAGGAAAAAATTCAGAGCACTGTCCATTAATGTGTTCATTCTCTTCAACATACAGTGGGGCAAAAAAGTATTTAGTCAGCGGGCAGTGTGTTTGGGATCACGGTCATACTGAAAGACCCAGCCACGTTTCATCTTCAATACCCTTGCTGATGGAAGGAGGTTTTCACTCAAAATATCCCAAAAATCAGTGGTTAAATTAAGAGCACATTCTTGCGATGGCACTGAGGGGAAATCACCAAACCTCAACTACTCAAACATCAATTACTTTTAGCTAATTTAGATTTTTTTCCCTACATTTTTTTTTTTTACTGATTTTTTTATTCATATTTACTCTAATGAGAACGTGTTTGTGCTGCAGAAAGACACTCGCTGCGGAGATGAAGGGGAACAAACAGCACAAAGACTTTTGTACAGCACAGTATATCAGACATAACAATCCTAACAGCATTAAACAGATCAGTAACGTTTTACTCAAGGGCAGTGTTAGCAAGGCTGCATGTCTTTTATGACGAGTCATAAACCTCCATGAAACAACATGAACAACTAAGAAACCACAAAAATCACTGAAAACTGATTAAGTAAAAAAATAAAAATCCAGATGAAAATGCAGATAAAAGGCTTCGGGACAGTATGATGCTTTGGGAAGAACAGAAGAAAACCTCTCTGCAACAGTGACAGTTCAGAGTAAGCTTCATTAACGAAAACAATCAATGGTGCGACAACAAGCAACATTTGCAGTTTATTTACATTTATTCATTTGGCTGACACTTTTGTCCAAAGCGACTTCCAGGTACTTATTAAAAGCTGAAGAAAGATTTATCCATCACTCACCATTTCCTTTACCATCTTTAGTTCTTTTTAACATTTGTGCTGACTGACCAATTACCAGAAATAATAGTTAAAGTTCCAAAATTGTGTTAAAAACATGCTTCTTAGCGTCATAAAGTCATGATGTGTGTGGGTTGTTTTTTTTTTTTATTTGAATCTGCATGACAATATAATTGCAAAGGAACATACGTCTTGTAATCTGAGAATACTGATTTAACACCAAATTCAGTAGAGCATCATGGGTCTAGTTCCCTCCCTATAATTTTTTAAAATGATAGAGATAAAACCTGGTGGGTACTTGGCTATTGAAGAGGTCATGATGACTAGAAAATGAATATCTGAGCAACTAGATACTTGAAGAGCCACTTCAGTTCCTTCATATCTGGTTTACTGCATCTAACGATCCTATTTGGTTTGTAGATAAGAGAGGCAAAAGTAAAGTAAAGATGGCTACAGAGAAAAATGTATAGCAGCACTCAGACATGGTTAGGATTGGCCAGCTAACAGATAATAGTTTAAGATCAGTTTCATTAAGCCACAGCATATGCTGAAACTTGATAAAGGCTAATACCTGACAACAGCATAGGATCCTTCTCCAGTGTTTTCTTCACATGATCTGACTCGCCCGTGAGGGAGCTCTCATCAATTTTGAGATCGTTCCCTTGGATGAGAATGCCATCAGCAGGTAAGAGGTCGCCTGTAAAACAGAAGAGAAAGACAGAATTAAGTACAGAAATCCCAGGTTAAATACTTAAGGGAGAACATGACAGAAAATACAGCTTAAAAAAAATCTTCCCAGCATCTCTACTATAAATAAATTGTTTCAAACACTTACACTTTATGAACAAAATAACAGGCATTAAAATACCTGACACGAGTTGTTAATGTGGAAAATCTAGCTTCGATCAAAGTAGTAGTTTTTTGGGTAAATAACTGAATAAAATGTTTTGAAATCAACTTTTATGAATTGACTTCACTGTGAAATGGACATTCTAATGTTTTTTTTTTACTTTGGTGATGGTAAAAGATGGTTATGCTCAAGAGGGTGCACCATGCGTATATACACGGTTGTGTGAAAGTGTTCACCCTCTTTCAGATTTCTTTTTTTCTCCCTTAATTATAAAATCCTTCACTTTAAAAAACTTCCATTGAAGTGTGACAAACATGGAAAAAAAAAGAAAAATCAGGAAGGGAGCAAACACTTTCACACCACTGTATGGCACTTTGTGAACTTACCATATTTTATTTGTGCAATATCTCCAACTACAATCTCTGCGACAGGGATTTGTATGACTTGTCCACCACGCACCACTGTAAACTTTTGCTCTTGCTCAATGCGGCTCTGTAGGCCTCTGAACTGTTTCTCCTTACTCCAATCGTTAAATGCAGTCACTAGCACCACACAGATGACCGAAAGGAGGATAGCTGCTCCCTCTATCCATCCTGCCTCTGACTCGCCCTCATCTTCCACGCCTCCTGTTCCCTCTCCACAATCTACACACACACACACACACATTTTTATAATCATAGAATAACTGCTTAGCTCAGTTTGCAACTGCAGTGAAAAATGTTATTACATCTTAATTAAAAGCACATCAAAATCCAAAAATGTTATTTTACTAATACACTAACAAGAAAAGGATAAAAGTGAACTTACTCTGACTATCTGAATCCGGAGGTCTATAAAAAGAAAGGCCTAATGAAACTATGGCTGCTACTTCTAGAATAATCAATGTTACATCTTGCAATGCTTCCCATACTAATTGAAGAAATGTTTTTGGCTTTTTTGGAGGTATAAAGTTCTGTCCAAACTGAATTTGTCTTTTTTCAATGTCTGTAGGATGTCCACTTAAACCTGGAAAACAAAGAGATAAAAAACAAAAATTCAGGTTAGTAACTTTAAGAAATATTTTACCAAGTAATGCCTGAAGCTCTGAAGCAGACAGACTAATGGGAATAACAGTGGTTTGACAGCACAAACTAAGTAAAACCAAAGAGATTCACACTGACTTTTGTTAAACACGACATTTTATACATCAGATAAATATACCAACAGTATAAAAGACAATCTGTCTGGTGAAAGATTCAAACAAACACTATTTAAATATCTTTAATATAATGCACTACTAAAAATATGTATTGACATTACTAAATTGATAATCAGATGTGAATAAAAGTAATGTCTCCACAATGCAGGCAGATGTGCTGATTTCTACATTTTCTGAAAGTATTAATCTTGGCAGACCTGCTCATTAAAAATATTTTAGCCCACAATTCCCATATCTGTGTTTCCCTAATCTTTAATCAATCCATGACAGGTTTGTTCTAACAAACTATCAGATGCAAAAATGGTATGATTCTTCCCTTTTTAGATGCAAAGATTGGAAAACAGCCACATAATGACCAAACAAGGACGTATTCCAAGTCATATAGTTGTGTGAGAAACAGTGGAAAACATCCCATGGAAAATTAAGATTTTTTTTTAAGTCTGGGAAGGCATATAAAAACATCTATGATCAAGAATATCATTTCAGTGTAAGATATATCATCTATAAGTGCTGTAGATTTCAAACAACTGCCAATCTAATCAGAACTAGCTGCATCAGCAAATTCAGGTATGATAAATTAATGGGATTTTTGGCTACTGTAAGAATATACATGTGTGGTACAGACAAAAGTAGAATAACTCCAAACCATCTATGAAGCATGGTGGTGGAAATGTTGCTTTACTGCCTTAGGATATGGAGCTTGCAGTCATTGATGCAGCTCTGAATTTGGCATCATATGGAGAAGAGCATGAAGTTAGCAGGGGGCCATCTGTGCAAAAGTTGAAGTTGCAGGATAATTATCCCAGCAAACCCAAGTAAGGGCCAAAAAAGAAAAAATAATGTTTTTCTGAACCCCACTGAAATTGTTATGTGCATTTTGAATGGGAAGTACACACTTAACCCCCACTCCAAACTTCTTTTACTCAGCTGAAGAAATTTAAAATTTGCTGATATCAGACTTCATACAAAATAATTCAAAATTTAAGTTATTCAAGTTTTTTCTGCTAAAGAGAGCCATACAAACTTTAGGGATAATAAAATATTTGGCATAAACCAAAAATGAGGAAGCTAGGCCTAACAGACAAATTAGCTGGAAAAAAAGTATGCCAATTTTTTCCACAATTGTTGTTATGGCTGGGAATGTGTAATATACCTCACTAAAGTGAAGGCATTGAAGTTGCACAAATTAATATTTACACTTCAAAAAATTAATAAATGATAAAACTATCAAAATATTTATTTAGCACTGAAATCTGAAATTGTTAAAATGCTAACATTCCATCAATGCACAATATAGACTGAGTCTACTTGTGAGGCAGACATCTGAGCTCCGTATGTCTGTCGTAAAGCTGATGGATGAAATATCTGCAACTATAAGCTCATGGATGGGAGTTCCATTAACAGTTCAGGTAATCTGAGAGAAAGGCTGTCTACTAGGCATATCAGGACTCAATGTTCTAGATAAGCCTACGAAAATCAAGCATCCTCTACGACACAGCACGGCTGATCATCTAAGGCAATTAATTCTATTATATTTTGTGTAATGCACTTAGCCTTGGCACAATCACTGGAAAACTTTCAGACACCTTTTTTTTGCCTTTTCCAAAAATGTCCACCACAAACAAAGTGGGTGGGCTAGGAGGGACTTTCCTCTTCTTTTTTTGCCGCATTCATCTTGATTTCATATGATAAATTAATTCAGACATTGAAAAAGTCTTTGCAGTTGAACCCCCTCTTGAAATCATCATAATCACATGCCATGCAAACAACCATTGGTGGGTTTTTGATATTTTAAAATAAGCCCACACAGCATACAGTACACGGTGACACGCCCTGGTCACAGATTTTGCTTGCATCATTACAACATCCTGTTTTGTTCACGTTTAAATATTTGGACTAAAAATTAATTTGTGGCCGTTTTCAGCCAAAATATTTCTGGTGCTGGTTTTTGTCTTTGTTTTACATGTAGTTCAAGCAGCTGAGCTTAGGGCCTTTATATTAAAAACTTTACAATAATGCCTCAGACAGAAATTTAAAAATTTAATTAAATTAAAAAAGTCTACTTTCTTTTTAAACAAAATCTCAAAATCATGTTAAACAAATCTGGTGTAGGTTTTTAAACAAAAATGTCACAAAGCAGCCTAAACACTTAAGAAAACTGCATGATTTAACGGAACTCTATAATCAATCCAAATTATAGCAGTTTCTATATAGCAGCTAAAACCTCTACAGTTACCTAAATGCACAAGAAAGTCTTCTCAGCCATTCATTTACATATACAGCCCTCTGTGCTTAAATCAAGTTGTATTAAAAAAAGGTGGGGTGTTCACTTGTGTTCACATTTCACACCAGCTCTGAATCAACAAGTACCGTCAGTTTCTGGAATTCTGAGCTGCTATTTATATAGTGTCAATCTGCACTAATTTGGTCATAAATTAAACTAAAGGGTCTAGACACACAATTTGCCTAAAATAATTGTAAAAAATGTTGGGAGGAGAACATCCATAAACAACACGTATTGCTAGTGGAAAAAGTATGTGAACAATTGAGATAATGACCTCAAAAAAACGTCAGGTGTTAGTATAACAGGAGTGCGGTTAAGAAAATTAGTTTAGAGTTGTGGACCAAAGCGATCATGACTGAACATTTTCAATTTGCTCCACACAAAAGGAATACACCAGTGTGACCATGCCATCTATGATCAAGAATTGTTGATTTACATATAGCTGGAAAGAGCTTTAAAGTGATTTCAAAAATGTTAGAAGTTCACCAGTTCACTGTTGACACTTTTGGGACTGTGGCTACTCCAACAAGAAGTGGGCACCCAGTCAAAATGACCCCAAGAGCAAAAATAAATACTCATCAATGAGGTAAAGGAACAACCCTAAATAACTGCCAAAGACACCACGTCCTATAGCAGGACATCATAAAGGAAGCTCCTACTTACTAAAAAGAACAATGCAGACACGCAGATAATTTGCGCAAAGAGCTTCAAAGCGATATTGTATATAAAAAAAACAACAAACAAAAACAAACAGTCCATCATCAGGGAAACAGTATCACAACCGTAAAGTATGGTGGAGGAAACATCCTGATTTGGGCTGCATCAGGGTCATTGAGGGGAAGATGAATTCCCCAGTTTACCAAAAAACTTCTTCAGGATAAATGTCCCAATGTCTGTACATCAGCTAAAACTGTAGAGGTGGGTGATGCAACAGGACAATAGCCCCAAAACACTAAGGGGTTTGTATATTTTTTCCACTAGCAATAGGAGGATGTTTATGGTTGTTCTCAATAAAGATCAGATTGTGTTTCATTATTTAAGACACATTATATTTGTCAAACCCTTGATTTATGTAATATATGTAAATATATGTAAAGTGTGTGTGTGTGTGTGTGTGTGTGTGTGTGGAGCTGGATCTGCATGTTAAACGAGTTGTCAGCCAGGTCAGCACAGACTCCTCAGAACAATGCTCCTCATTACTCAGCACCCCACAGTCAGAGTTCAGCTATGCCTCGTCTTTCATTCTCTCTCTGCAGAGATTTACATACATTCTTTCATTCAAGCACACACTTCTGAGTCATTATGAAAAGTGAGTAATAACTGGCCTCATGAGCAGAAAACTAATAATAAATGAGATTCCACTGATTTTTCTAAATGTCTGCATAATTAAACTGTAAAAATAGCCATTAAAGAATGGTTTGATATGAAATGCACTTTTGTTAAATAGTCAGAATTATTGTCTCACAAAGTTATAATAATACCACCCTCAAATTTGGAGACATTGATACTTGAGAGATTGTTTTATAAAACATTTTAGGCTAAAGGGTTTGAGCTCAAATTAAAAAAAACAACAACATGCACTATGTAAAATAATTTAAAATGAATAGTTTTTATCAAAATTAACACATATCAAGACTAATTAGGTTCACTAATTATTTTGGATAATAAATAAAATGACTTTGGTTTACAGTTACCACAACCTCTGGTTCCTATCCCCAGAACTGTAAAGAAGTAAGTGCGCTTCTCTAGAACAATCCTGTTCATACAATGAACAAAAATATAAAAGCAGCACTTCCGGTTTTGCTCCCATTTTGCATGAGCTGAACTCAAAGATCTAAAACATTTTCTACAAACACAAATATTTTTCACAAATCTAAAATCTGTTAGCGAGCACTTCTCCTTTGACGAGATAATCCATCCCACCTCACAGTTTGCTGATTAGACAGATGAATATTGCACAGATGTGCCTTAGACTGCCCACAATAAACCTCCAACCTGAAATGTCCACGCACTGCAACATATCCCCATTGAATAAGAGTTGACCAGGCTGTTGATTGTGACATGTGGAATGTTGGTCCACTTCTCTTCAATATCTGAAGTTGGTGAATATTATTAGGAACTGGAACACGCTGTCGTATATGCTGATGGAGCACAAACATCTCAATGGGGGACATGTCCAGTGAGTCTGCTGGCCATGAAGAATTGGGATGTCTTCAGCTTCCAGGAATTGAGTACAGATTCTTCAATATGAGGCCATGGATCATCATGCTCAACATGAGGTGATGCTCGTGGATGAATGGCACAACAATGAGCCTCAGGATCTTGTCACGTTACCTCTGTGGATTCAAAATGCACCGGTGTTCGTTGTCCATAACATACGCCTGCCCAAACCATAACCCCACCTCCACCATGGGCCACTCCATCCACAACGTTGACATCAGCAAACCTTTCACCCACACGCCGCCATCTGCCCTGAACAGTGAAAACCGGGACCCATCCGTGAACAGGACGCCTCTCCAACATGCCAGACACCATTGAATGTTAGCATTTGCACTCGAGTCGGTTACGACGACTAACTGCATTCAGGTCCCCAACCCAATGAGGAACAACAAGCATGGAGAGGAGCTTCCCTGAGACGCTTTGACAGTTTGTGCAGAATTTTTCTGTCTCTGTAAACAGATTGCTGCTGTAGCTGTCTGGGTGGCTGGTCTCAGAAGATCATGAAGAGGTGGAGGTCCTGTGCTGGTGTGGTTACATGTGGTCTACGGTTGTTAAGCCTGTATTTAGAAAGGGTTTCAGATCTTTGAGTGTTTAAAATGTTTAACGAAAGAGTTTATATTTTTGTTCAGTTTAGGCAACCAAGTTATATGAACCCACACAATAAAAATACATGCAGCCATCAAAGACAAGTTACAATAATGATTGCCAGTGATTATGCAATTCTGTCCATTGTAACTATATGTAGAACTACTGTAAGTGTGAGCGTGTGCTCATAGGGCACATGTCTAGGACATGGATTACGTTGGCCCAGTTGATCTTCTCATGAGGAGCGAACTGAGGTGCTGATAACTCGGGTCTTAGTTCCAGCAAAAGGCACTAGGCTTTATCCTGTTCTTCTAGCTCAGAACACACAATAATGCTCAACAAAGGCAGTGGGAACAAACTGACAGCAAAGACTCATTTCATTTATCCAGAACACTTCCCTTCTCTCCCCGTTTGCATTAGCCAAATAAGCATCAGCAACAGAGGAAGATTAAAGCCCACCGGAGAGTGTGCGTTGTGTTCCAAGTCATTACAGCCTCCAAGGCCCATCAACACATGTGTGTTTACACGATACTTAGTCACAGTCACACCGCGCCCATGGCACTGCAGCGTGTAGATAGGGTATCTTTAATTTGTGGTGGGCTGATTTTAAAGAGGGAATACTGACGTCTAAAATACCAACCCAGTCTAATAAATGCTTTATTTTAAAAATGAAGATGTGTTTAACCGCTCATCTGTCTATTCTGTAAAAACAAAGCACGCCAGAAGACGCTTAATTTGATTAACTGACCTGACCACAGAAAAGGCAAATAGCTCAAAGAAAGCCCATCCAAACAGGCAACCGAAGGCAAGAGGTGATCATTTTAGATTAACTGTAGTAAAAACATCAATCAGCCCGTGTTGAACACCACTCACGAGACTCATTACATTGTCACAATGCTGATTATAACTTTTAAATGTTTCAGGCCTTTAAACTGCACCCTTTTAGCAGCGTTCAGCAACTTTGACACCATTAGCTACTACTATACAAAGGGGTAATCTTAAGCCAACTCTTTTAACTGAAGTATAATTATATAATTCATAACATTTGGATTTACATAACTGTAATGTTGACTTTAAATCGCCTTCTTTCATCTGATACCATCTCAGAAACTGGTTAAAATGCAAAAATCTAAATGAGGGTTAAGGACGCGCCCAACAAAATTACTATTAAAATAAACAAACAAAAAGTTTTTAAAAAAATTACTTTGAAACTGGCCTACTTCCTAATTACAAATCTCTTTAATACTCTAAAGCTCTTGTAATCTCGAAAGACTACTTAATTACCTATGCTTAACCTGAATGAGCTGATTAAGCTCCAGAATGTATCATAGGAGCATGGCTCCCTGGTAGGGTGCTATTGTAGAGCGAAGGTAGCCGAGCAGAGCTGATCTGTCTTATCACCACAGGCCAGATTCACAGAGCGGTGTGGAGAGTGCTGAACGCACCTCTGCGGCACAGCTCTGTCAGACCGTGGAGCATGACGAAATCTACTCAAATGCCTGCTCATCACCACAGAACTTGTCCCATGCAGCTCAGCGCTGCTCTGACTCAGCCTCATACTACGTTTAGACACAGTATCTCCACAAAAGCACATTCTCTTTGTCCAAACACAAACAGGGGCTGTATAGCACAACACTCATATTTGCAAGTTAAAATAATCCTGTGCAAATGAGGAAGTCTTTATACACATCAGTGCAAACTGTTTGTCGTGCTGTGCAAGAACATGTAACTGAACTCTCTTTAGAAATTTAGTTAGATATGCCAGCATGGAGGAGCTTATGTAGGTGGGTTCCATCTTAAAACAACTCAAAAACAACGGCCCTACATCCTACACCATGAAAAAGCTTCAAAGATGTCTGTTGTCAATGTTGCAACCACAGATGATGGCAGCACAAATTCACTACATTTCTACATGGTTTATTAGATCCATGTCGCTACAATTTCTGTAGCTTTCTTGTACAATGTCCCTCAAAATTAGGACACAACAAAAAGCTTCAGTGTTAGTTAATATTACTTCACATACTCAGTGTTGCAGCAGTAGTTCATGACTATGGTGAAATATTTAAGCCACTAGAATGAGTCACTATGGGATTTTGCTTCTCTTGCTCCGTCCCATCACTCTTCCCCTTCCACACACAGAAAGGCTACATCCCAAACTGCATAGTATCACAAAAAGTAGTGTGTAAAAATAGAAAACAAACACATTCGGTTTTGCACAATTTAAAGTGTGTAATGTGTGTAAACCTCACACCTGTTATGCAGAGCCATCCCAGACAACTCTCAGGACAAAGTGTGCAGAGCAGTGGTGCAAGTTGAGCCAAAAAAAGCTAATGTAAAAGTTCAGCTGTCCCAACCCTTACGGATGGACTGTGCTGCGCTGTTTATGAAATGTTTGCCAAACGTCAAGTGTTAGTGATGATTATTGAAACAAAGCATGAGAAATTTTCACAGGCCAAGCTGAATCCATCAAACGTGTGGCTCCATCTTAAAGTTAACCACCGATATTTTTGTTCCGATTGCTGCATTATGTAAGAAAACACAACCAGAGCAATAACTAAATTAGGCAATAAATCCTGAAGCTGGTTCTTCCTTGCGTAAGACTGTTAAAAGACGAGGAAAATATATTGTTAAGCAAAGATTTTTAAACTTCTAAATTATCTGCTACCTAGGTAAACATAAATCCAGCAAACAGAAAACTAGCTCCAATATAAATGTGTAAGATTATAACACACAGCTAAATCCACTGTAATGTTATTTATATCATACAGCACAGCCCTGCTAGTTATTATACATGCTTATTAGACAAGGCTGAATAAGGCAGACGAGTTCAATGAATTTACAGAAACCCTCCCTCATAATATTTATAACAAATCCTGATCAATTATTGACCTTGTCCATAAAAATGAACACGTCTCTCTCAGTCTCTCTATGGCTGTTAATCGAGTGACTAAAGCCAGGTTGTGATAGTACTGTTCCTATAAGATCACAGTTGGTCCTGTAAATGTAAACAGCTGGTTTCTGAACATAAAGCAGCCTAGTGTATTCAACACAATTGCCAAAATGATCAATGTGCAGTAATGCTGAACAAAGCCTGCAGAAAGCTCCTGCGGACGTGTTGCCGTTTTAATCTAGGATCAAACTGAAAATCTCCTTCCTCCCAGAAGTTCAACCAAGGTCAGGCTTGTGATTTAGCACAGTCAGTGAAGAGGTAATAAACCGCTGGAACTGCTACATGCTGGCGTGTCACTGTTTGCTGACTTTGCACTTTTCACCCTCTGAGGAGGAAACTCCAAGCAGCATACATGAACATTTTTTTACCATATGAACTGTTGGAATACCTGACATAGTTTATAAACACAGCGTGTCGTAACGTCAACCTACAACCAGACCAATGGTGGTGTGAACTTCGATTGCGCTAGAAATGCACAGTGAACAATCAGGCATAAAATACTTTTGTACGATTCAACAAATAACTGCTAATATTAGTGACCTAAAACGAATATTCCTCAGGTTACGTCAGACTTGACTTGTGTGTTTACATCGCCATCTCTCATAAATGTATTGACAAAAACGTGTTCAGTCATTCTGACGTACAGTGTCTGCAATGTAAAAACAACTAGAATTAGTTGGTGAGCGGAGCGATTGAATACGTTGTCATGTGGAGCTATACGAGGAAGATGACGTTGTTCATGCTCCATGTGTGTGATTACAACTGTGGGTTACAAGTTATGGTAAAAAAATAAAAAGTTACGTCTGTAGGAACAGATCTCAGATGCAAGCGGAGAACTCGAACATTTAAAACAGACTGTTTTGTTTGGTCAGTAGTAGCATGTTCTATGAAGATGTCAGAAACATCGATTCTTGCTTTTTCTCTGCAATCTCTCTTTTACCGGTTGTAAATACCTATATTTCGTTTTTCTGTACGGTGTCTTTAGGTGCTAGAAAAGCGACTACAAATAAAATGTCTAATTATTATTATTTTGTATTCCTTTGTGAGGATGTTACTTGCTCAGACTAGGAGATAAACTTCTATATTATATTATGTTCCTTTCCTTTCTAATCAGATTTTCACAAACTTTTATTGTAAGCAGTGACCTTGCGAATCAGCGACCTAAGTTAAATGGTTCTCATTTCCAGGATGACAAAAAGTGAACCCACACCTTAAAGAAGGGCTACAAAGCCACACTTCTGAGCAGGCCTGTGCTGACATGACCTGAAATCACTCATTCGCTGACCTAATCATGCCTGCCTGGAAACTATCGACCTGCGTATCCTTTTTTTCTTTTAGGGTAGTAAAGATATTTCTAAAATAATAAAACTGCAGGAAAGGCATATACCATCTACAGGCGAAGATTTAAGTCTGTTGCAGAGTCCGTTAACATCCCCGTAAGACTCCTGTACTTTGTGTATTCCTTCTGTCCCTCTCAGTTCCATGATAGAGCGCAGCTCTTTGAGTGAGCAGCCAAATTCTCCATCGTGATTGGGCTCTGCCACGGAGTTCTTCACCCCACTGTAGGAGTTGTTCGCCATGTCGCCCAGTTGCACAGCACTTCTGCGACGATGGAAAAACGGCGTCCCGAAAGGAGAGCTAAATCCTCAGGAGAGCAAAGCCAGTAGTTCCCATAAACAGCTGACGTCCTTCAGAGGAGGCGAACCAACTGTAGGTGGCAGGACTGGGACAATTCAAAAGCCATTTCCCTCTGTTCGCAGAAAAGCTTATTCGTTCATGCTGACAGGAGCTACTGGCCATACAGATCTGGTGGAAGAGAGAGAGAGAGAGAGAGAGAGAGAGAGAGAGAGAGAGAGAGAGAGAGAGAGAGAGAGAGAGCGAAAAAAAAAAA
>JBBIGC010000125.1:27375576-27390031 GCA_037576955.1 Lepidarchus adonis | reverse complement strand
AGAGAGAGAGAGAGAGAGAGAGAGAGAGAGAGAGAGAGAGAGAGAGAGTGAAAAACAGAAAAGCAAGAGAGGACAAAGGGGGAGAGAGAAAAAAATTTGTTAAAAAAATAAAACAAAAACAAGACATAAAATTGACTGGCTACAGAACCACATAGTGTTGTTATGAAATTAAACACGCAGCACCTGAAGTTCAGCAAGATTCCATTAGACCTAAAAATAGAGAGTAGGAACCCCAGGTCACTGGCTAAGGTTCAACATGACACACTACGCGCTTTTGCAGGGAAAAGAGATCAGCACTTATTTGAGGAGCAGCGTGGGAACATGTCTGTCATACCGAGCAGCATTTCTCAACTACTGTGCCGAAGCAGAATTCTGTCAAAATCAAACTTATAAATATTTCTACATGATGTTAATAAAAAAAAAAAGCCTTTCACAAAAGACTAGGGTCTACCAAATATCAGTGTGTATGGATGTGCTGAGTATCTGGAAGTATCATCATTTTCCATGTGTAAAGACAAAAAAACAAGTCTTTGACTGCGAACTTTACATGAATTAAATCTGCAAGAAGCTTTACAAGTACACTCCAAATTAAACCGCCATAGCATTACTCCAGAGAATTCCCACACAACAAACGTAATGTCATCCCAATGAGGACACCCAGTCAATCTTCACGTTTAGGGATGTAACAGTACAGCGTATTTGTTCATTCTTGCAAAGCAACAGATTTGTAACTGTGCTACATTACAGAATAATAAAGTCCTATTAATGAGCCAATAATCTTTTTTTTACAAGCGCACACAAAGGAAGAAGCATGTTAACGATGTTAATGTAAAAATGTTTCTGAATGTGTTAAAACAACCAGACCTCGTCATGATAAATGCCAGGTAATATACAGACTCTGCATTCAGAGATTCACCTGTTTGTGTCCTTTACAAGCTCTAAAATGATTCCACACTTGAAATGATTTAAAGTCCGACAGCGATTCTGCACACTATCAAACCAGTGCGCAAAAACATAGAAAAGCATTCAGTAATTAATTCATGCAGAGGCATCACTGTTTTGTATTGGATTAAAATATGCAAATTGTGACAATCCTGTCAGAGTGAACGAGGCTATAATCCAGTTTATCGTCTTACATGATTAATTTACTATTACAGATATAATGACTCAGAAACCAACTCATGCACTCAGCTTTTTATCTAAGACTAAATGAATGACAACACTAACCCCCTGGATATATTCTATTCTCCTGCAGGAGTTAGAATAAACACACATTTAAGAGATATTGTTTTGCATGTTCAAGCACTCTAAGCACACTTCATTTGCAGAATGTTTTTCTCGTGTTTTTGCTCATTTTTATTATATTTTGCTTTGTAATCACACTTAATCGCACTACCTGTTGTACACTGTGGATACTGAGCTTTGAGAATTTCATCTCCCTGTATTCTGAGTATATATTGGAGATGAAAAAGTTCACTTTGACTTGGCCAGGGGAGCAAGCTTTAATATCTGAGCATCTGGCCACAGATGGCATTTGTAACAGAAATTCATGGTCATTAAATAAAATATTTACTTGGAGTGGTTTATTAAACTGGTGTACAACTGAACAGGAGGTAATAAAAGATGCACAGTCATGAAGTGTGTTTCCTCTGCCAGTGTGTTATAGAATCCCAGCTAAAGCTGGAAGACATCAGCAGTCCACTTCCTATAGCATTTTTCCAAGCCCATGACTAGTGAACATCTTTAAATGTGTGGAGTGGATCATCTTGGTGTATTCATGCGTACTGTATTCACAATACTTTTCTCTGTGATGATACTACATCGACTCCACACAGGTTTGGTGACACCACATACACATAGCAACACGGGTGACAAAGGGTGAAGCGCCCGACTTGGGGGGAGGGGGGGTGAGCTTGGGGAAACACTAAAAACCAGCCGTTAGACGGAGATCCCCGGAGTATCGTTATGTTGCAGCAGACTCCCACAAGCCCCAGAGGACAAACGTCATTATGTGTCAGAATATATGGTAGTTAAAACACACTGTCGAACTGTTTTATTTCAGAGAGCATCATTAGTCTCGCTTGTGTACTTACTGTACTGTGGTGTGAGAAACACAGAATTTAAAAAAATCATTTTGTACACCTACAATTATATAAAAACATATAAAAACGACTCATTTTTGTCTTAACAGACGATGGAAAAACACATTACATCAGGAAAATCTCAAAATATCATGAAACTATATTTTTGCCGTATCGCTCACTCGCTATCCCAGCATCCAAGAGCAATAGAATTAAATCACCTGTTATAAAACTTGTTTGAACAAGGTGATCGATGTGCCAGTTTCAGGTTGTAGAGGTCACGTCACAACAGTTGAAAAACCCTTTTGACTGGATTGCCAAACTAACAGCTGGGGTGGTACGGGTGAGCAATGGCTGACTAAACCGTAACCCTTCTTCTACTAGGGTAAAGGCAGATCTAGACCTGAGGCATTAACACAAGAAAAGTATCCCTAAATGATGATGGAGCCATCTGTGGATAGGAAACATCTTCTTAAACAAGCTTCCAGGGTCATGTTCAAGATTCAGACACTTATTGAAAAATCCTAAGGAAAACCCTCATGGTCTAGCTTGGCAATTGAACTCCCCACAGTATGTGCCAACATTATGCATGTGAGTCAAGGGCAGCAATTCCAGGGATCCCTCTACACTGGAGCCACAGGCAGTGATGTATTTTTAGCAGACCTCAGACTGTCCCCCCTCCACCCCTCACTCTCTCCACAGCTGAAAAGAGACACGCAATGTCTATGGAAAAGGTAGAACCTAAAGCAGTGGTGCCTAAATGTATTGTGTTGTATAGTTCAGTGCTTTAAATGCCAGAGTTCTTTTTACACATAAAATTCAAGGCATTGTAGTCTCTCTCAGTAAACATAATGGGAAAATTGGGTATCAAATATTATTTTTACTCGCACTTATTGTTGCAGGTTTATGCCAAGACATATAATTTAAGTACATACAGCAATAAAACTCCCAATAAAACTGATTTCTCATCATGATCAATGACTGCACAATGTGAGTCTAGGTGCTTCACTGAGCACACTAGTATAACTATATGTATAATTATATCGATGATTACTTTTTCTCAACAAAAATATAATTATAATTATATACAATATATAAAAATTTGAGCTACAGCATTTTCAAAGAGATATTTTAGCTGTCCAAGGTCTGACAGGAAACAGATTAGTGCACACTGCAAACTGTAACTACAGCATGTTCCCCACAAAGATTTACCAATAATACCACTGAGCTTTACCATCGGAAACCGTGCCATCCTTAAGAGCATGCACAGTGCCAACGTTACAGTCTCAGATGAAAGCCAATGGCAAAAATGTTGGATTAAAGCAGCCGATTAAAATAACGGACCCTTTTTACCAATTCCTCATCCATAAACATTTCACTCCGATGACATTTCCCCACTTATACATGTGCACAGGGTCAGTTGACAAGTTGCTGGAAAGTGTGTCATACTAATGTTATGAGCCTCACTACCCACTTTATTGACCAAGACTAGAATTGGAAAAGCAAACTGAAAAACAAACGTAATGTGTTCACCTGTAAAACCTGAAAGCTCTTGACTCCTTAAAATTAATTTTATTACCCATTTTATTTATTTGAATTTGATCAAAAAATATTGCCCATTCCGCTTGTGTTCTCCTGTAATATTTGTACCTTTGACTGGTCAGAATTAAGATTAGTTTATTACATTTACACCCATTTTATTTTTTAAAAAATACAGTTGTCATGTTCCAACTTCCGACAGGAAATGGATATTTCTACCTAAGCTAACTTTTATCACCTCCGACTTAGGAGTAAACTTGAACCTTTATTCTTGACAGAAATGGTGATTTATGAGATATATATATATATATATATATATATAATATCAAAAGATAGATCACCCAGCCCTAGTTATATATGAAAGACAGACAGGCAGACAGAATTCTAGGGTCAATTCTAAATCTGAATGGAATTTAGGCTCGAGTGGAATTTTGGACCAGGGCTATTTTTTCACACTGGTTTGCATTGATGGTTTATGTTCATTGATCAAGGATTTGATTGCTCAAGAAGGAAGATTAGTATTTTAATTATGATAAAACAATGAAAATGTGAATCATCGTAGATGACAGTGTTCACGAAGTTGCTCTTATTTATTTCACACTGTGAATTTGGACACACTGGGTGTTCAGCATTTGAGCTGTTGACCACTGAGCTGAGAATTAAACATGAAAAAGCAGCTAAAAGCCAAAATGCAAAGAGCTAATGTCTTAGAGACTTTTCTTTTTTTTCACTGGATGCTTTTCTGATGTGAACCTAGGCAACCGAAAGTTGTAAGTGGCATTGCCTTCATAGTGAACAGGCAACAGTCACATAATGAAGCATTAATGGAATTAAAGTTGACTACTGCACCACTTTTTGGTTTCGGTCATCACCCTCAAGAAGACAATGAAACAATCGTTTTTTTCAGAGCAGGGGGTGGTGTGGTATGAAGTCACACTGTCTGTACTGCCCAAGCATATAATAAAAATCACCTGCATAATACTGTGTAGTAGTTCAATTTCACACTGCCTGACCAATCAAGGCACTGACTTCACAACATCTCTGAAGATGTGCGTGATACTTGGCCCTGAGACACTGGAAATAGATGCTTAAAAGTCCTGCAAGTTGCAAGCAAGGGTGTCCATGGATCAGACTACTTTATCCAGCACATACTACAGGTGCTTGTCAGATCTGAGGAATATAGAAGACAAGTCAACACCTTTAGAGCAATTAGTGAATCCCATCTACAAGATACTAACCACCGCATACGTGAACACCTGCTATTCTGGAATTAGCCATCACATTTTGCCTTTGGACCTTTACATTTGTCCACATCATAACTGGGTATTAAAAATATCCACCAAAGGCTCAGTCTCTGTGAGCAAAGATGGGTCATGGCTCACCACTTCATGACAGAATTTTCAGTCAGTTCCATAAAACATCAACAAAATATTTCAAAGGTCTTGAACACCTACAGTATACAGTTGTGGTCATAGGTTTACATGCCCTACTGGGTACAGTAAAACATCACTCGTTTATGTCTCTATTATTTGTTCTATAACTATTTACCACTGACCTGCTACTTAAGGGCTCATTTTATGACCATTTTTGTATAAGGAGGAGGTCAAAGAGAGAATGCTGTGAATTAATATCTCATAAATGTCAGTTAGTTTGGACAACCCACACACAGCTCAAATGAAACATGGTATATAATTAATTGTGCCTAAGAAATAAAAATTCAATACACCCCTTCTAACAGTGTATAGAAAGAACAGGGCCTTAATTTATCAAAAATTAAGTAAAATCACCATTTACCAATGTGCAGCATACAAATATTAAATTACCTTAAATTACTTACAGCAACAGTGATTATTTGTAAAATATATATCTGCTACAAAACATTCAGCTATCCCTAGACAGGGGTGGGCAACCTGGATCAGTCACTTGTTAATTGCCAGGTGTAGGGTGTGTGTGAGGGGAACAACCAATCTGTGGTGGACACTGGGTTTTCAGGGCCAACGTTCCCCAACACTGCCCTAGACAGCTTTCTCTACAAGACTACAACGCCACACACTTTAAAAACGCAAATCTCGTGAATAAGAAGCTCTTCCTGCTCGCTGGAGACAAGGATTTTATTCTGTCCTGTAGGCTCTGCTAAATTTAAACATTCATTGGTTTAACCAGTCACCCTGAACTGCTGAATACACACTGCTTCTTGGGTGAGTAAGTGCAAGAAACACAGACACTATTTTTGTGCAAATAGTAGCTTTCTAACTACATATAGAGCGTTTTCATATATGGAAAACTGTGTGCATTAGGCAGACACCAGACAAAAGTAATCCGACATGAATATTGATTTAAGTAATTCATTTTATAGGCAACAGATTAACAGTGTATTCATGGCTAATCAATTGTTGACCACTGACCATTCTGCTGCTGAATAGAAGTCCACTCAAAAACGGTCAACTGTATTTTATTGTAATGATGAAGTAGGTCAAGCAAGCATTTAAAAAGATAGGTAACAGCTTTAACAAGACTGTAAGGCCACACTATCCTATAAAGGCTTATTGTTTATCCTTTTTGTAATACCTCACTAGCTTCAATAATAAAAAATAAAAATAAAAATAGGTGAATCTGATGCATGTCTGACATCAGTTGCTATTCTGCAACATTAATAAGTACAAATAAAGAAAATAATTGTTTGTTTTTTCAGCTCAACACCATTGACCTTCATGTTAAATGCTCCTGGAATATTTTAGCTTGGAGAAACCAACTGTATGCCATTTTAACAGAGTAGCCAGTTATATCGGTCAAAAAACTGGGCTATATTTGTCCTGACACTAAACACTCCTTGACATTATTTGCCTACCAGCATGAATGTATTCTTCACAGCAACACAAATTTGCAGAAAAAACCTTTCACGAGCACATTACAATCTTAGGTGTGCTGGCCCATTAGAATGTCTTGTTTATTTTTGTTTCGATTAAGAATAAAAACTTTACATTTTTTTGACTGGGCTACCAATGTAGGCACCACCATTATCAATAATCAAGTAAACACTAGTGCATTCCTCACTGGATTTTGGTTTATTTTGTTATATTTATATTAATGACAATATAAGAGATGCAACTGATGAGCACCACTGTTACAGACTGCTACATCAACTAGTCACCGACACTTCTATTGCAGCTGAAATTGTCCACGTTTGACCACACAATGGAGATTCTCAAACTGTTTGAGCCAAGAATAACAATTTAAATTTTATTCCACTTCATCTCAACAGCCTTTGAAACACACTACTGCGACTTTCTTTACAATTCTCTATACAGGGGATGTGGATTATTTCAGAAGTCTCTACAATCCAGGAACTGGATGTCAGGAACTCCAGTTTTACTGCTACTCCTAGAAGTTTCAGGATGAAATTAGTAACATTAAGACACAGCTGCTAACAATGCAGCAAAAAAAGTCATTGTTCAGCATAACTAAGCAAATCATAATATCACATGTGGCATTCTTAATTACCTTGAGGATTAATTATCATTATTCCTTGTTCTGCTTCAAGTAGCATACACTCCATACATGAGAATTAGCACGATATCCTCTTAAATTGATATGCATGAAAGGTGACAGTTTGCTGCTACATTTCTTCCTCTGCTTAGCAGTGCTCCCCACGGTCATGCCAACTATGGTCACACAAGCCTAAGTGGAAAAACACCTATTTACTCGAATCCTATCTATGGGTTCACATTAGCTTTTTAAATGTGGCCTATATCAAGCACTTGTCCAAACAGGCTTCTGCACTAACCCACTCGAACAAAATAACAATGTGCCACCTGGTCTCCTCATCCAACCAACACCATGTGTCTTCTGTCCTTCACAAGAAAAATGGAAGAACAATACTTCTTACACATAAACCATTAATAAGAACCATATTTGAAGCGCAGATAATAAAGTAATCATACCGTGCAAAGTACACAGAAACAAAAAATGTCATTTTTTATTTCATTTGTTTTAACTGCAGAAGCTGATACAGTTTCCATCATATGACAAAAAAGAAACGATTCCAGAGCTAAAATGGAACTACAATGAAATAAAAGTTGCATGAATTCCAGTTTGACTATGTGTGAGATATGGATCGGATTTCAGCACTGCATTGGAAAGTGCCTCAAATCAGATTTGAAAAATATTGTGTTCATACCACACAAAAATCTAATTTGTATTAACTATAAAGAAAAAACGAATTGTGTCCAAAATAGTAAGCAACTTGATGGTAGTAAACTTTAACCATACAATGAAGTCTTGTTGGGTCTTTGGGACTTTTACAGTACATTTTAAGCATTAAGGTAGTTATTTGAGTTGGGTCAGTTAAAACATTCAGATTTTGTCAAACTTTTAGAACAGCAATGTGAAAGAACACTGCAAGATGCGTGATTGTGTTGTTATTGTCACTGATTTTTTTAATGCAGTTATAACTTGAAATAACAGCACTGTTGTAAATAATTTGATTTAAAAAATTTAAACAGTAGCTAACAGGTCACATTATATCTTATAAAAAGTGTCACCTCAAATTTCTGTAACAAAAAGCTTGATCTTTTACATAATATGTTATATATAATTACTTCTCCATCTTTGTCATCTGAAGCAACCGTTTTTCACGATGAAATGTGTAGTGTCTAATTATAAACACATTTTCTTGTTTGGTATTTCCTATTCTGTGGTCAAAACTGGCTATTTTCAATGTGTTTTAAAAATGTCTAATTATACAGCACACAGACTGCGCTGGATCTCACAAAAAAAGCACAAAGCACAAAGAAAAGTGTGAGTGTGAAAACAGTGTTTTACTGCATAATGTAACTACATTTGGCTGTGTAAAGATATATACAACTGTAAACAAATTGGATTACACATCATTCATTCATAAACTGGTCCAGGCTAATTATACCCGTATTACAGTCAGTTCTAAGTCTGAATGTGGACACACACTAGCTTAAAGAAATTAAATTACTCTGAATCATACGTTGGACATGACAGATTTAACAGTATGTCTATACTCTGGAACTTCCACTTGCCATTTATTCTCTCTTGCAGACCATGTGCATCAGGATCTGAAATGTACCCAGATTTTAAAAACAATTCTAAAAGTAGATGAAGAAAACCCAATTACCCATAAGACAAAGACATACTTGACTATTTATTTATTGAAGGCAATTATCCAACATTACATATCTGCAGGTGGGAAGAGTTAAAGAACCATCGCTTTCAGTATCTGGCGTTACCCCCTTGTTCAGTGTGTTGGTGGGTTTCCACATGAACTGCTTGCTTCAGAACCTCCAACAACATCTCAGTTTGATGAAGGTCAGGACATTGACCTGGTCATTCCAAACATTTTATTTTATTTTTCATTAACCATTCTTAAATAGAAAGTATCACTTGTATGCTTAGGGTTGTCTTGCTACATGACACACTTTCTCTTGGGATTCAGACTGTCCTGACATTTTTTATAAGAATTTTTCCATTAACAATTGTGGGCTGTCCTGGCCCGGAAGCAGCAAAAACAGGCCTGAAATTTAAAAAAAAGTTTTACAAATAAGAAAACTTTATGGTTAAATTAAAACTTTTCTTCCTATTAATATTGGGCCTCTCTTCTAAACTGGTTATTTTCAACTAATGCATACACTGAACATTTTAGCAAACTGTAAATGAACAGAAAAAATATTTTAGTGAGCAATGGCTTTCTCCTCTAAACTCGGTCACCAACACCATTTTTGTGCTGGACTTACGAACATTAGTCAAAGTGAGAGAGGCCTTTAGTTGCACTGACTAACTCGCTCACTGTTAAACGCTCTGTTCTTGGAGGGATCGTCGCAGGTCAAGCATTCCTAAGAAGGGCAACACTGGTTTTGAATTTCATCTATTTGTACACTATCTGTCTGGGAGGAGTCAACGCTATTCTAATACGGTTTTGTAACATTACAAGCATAAATCAGCCACTTTTATGTTTTCATTTTAAAGAATGCTGACTAAATTTACCTTCAAATGAACTCCTAAGCCTAGAAATCTGAATATGCCAGAGATCTAGAACAATAATTTCTTTTTAAAAAAATAAATGGCCAGGTATAATATTTTGACTCATTTGTTTAAATCGGAGCTCTTTGTCTACATCCAAGGGCCTAAAATCAATGAGGATTTGGGTCATTTTTAATGCAGAAATCCAGAAAACTTCCAACTTTCAAACACTACTATATGTGCCAATTATTAGAACATGGACATAACTATGCACTGGTCTCACCCCACCAGTAAGCAACTGGTCAAAACTGTCTAAACATACAGCCTTGCAGGAGTGTTGAGAAACTGTGTTGTTTAAAATCTGATAGAAATTTATGGCTAAGTGCACATAACAAGCTCAGAATAATTAACAGGTGCAAGACAGAAGCACAGGGGAATAGATGAGGCTTCCAATGACTTTATGTAATCAACATACAAGTAGAAGTATTCCTCGAGTGACGGCGGAGATCCATTCCTGTGGTGTGACGTAACATGATTTTCACAGTAACTCAGAACCCACCTATATAAGCACCCGTGTCGCTCACATGAAGCTTCTCCTGAATCAGCTTAAGGTTCACTGGACGACTCCACTGATGTTGGTCTTCCATGGAGAAGTAAAAGTAAAAGAAGCAGCGAACAATGCTGTCTTCCTTGTATAGATCGCGTGACGACATATTCATCATTGTAAATGAATACGGAGAGTCCTCGACTTACATCGCAGAGCTGTTCCTGCGCCGCTACGTAATGTGATTTGTGTTGTTAGTTAGAAAGTGACGTCACTCACATGGAGCATGAACAATGTTGTCTTCCTGGCATATCGCTCGCCAGCTAGTTCCCACACAAACTTAGTTTTTACATTGCAAATGGTGTACATCAGAATGACAGAATAAGATTTTAAAAATAAATTTGGGAGCGCAGTCACAAAACGACGCAAATCAAGTCTTTTGAGTCCTCCCTAATAACACACACAGAGACAAAAAAAAACCTCACTGCTGTACTATACATTAACATTTTAATAAGCTGTCAATCAGCTTCTACTCTGACAAGGCTTTACAGTAGATGTTGGTTCTGTTGTGAGAATTGGATTACATTCAGCTAAAAGAGCATTAGGGAGTTCCAGTAGTGATGCTGGATGTTTAGCTCTAGATTACAAACAACATTGCAAAGTGTGCCATTAGGGATACCAACATTTTTATTAAAAATTGATTAATTCCTTTGAGTTTCTTACTGACATAATAATATAGACCCACTACTTTCAAGAAACGTGCTTTCAAACAGTAAACATTCATTATTTATTCATAACCAAATGGCCTCATTTCAAACACCCATATGCTTACACAATGTCATGAGACAACTAGGCATGGGCCAGACATTTACATATTTTATCATATTTTTAATTAGCACAAAATTAGTGTTAATGAATATATAGTACATTTATTTTATACATGCAAATGTGTTGATCGACAGCTGATATAATACAGCTCTCTTTTAATTAGATGTGTTGTTCTTTGTCTTTTTTTGTGAAAACAGCTATATTAATGCATATTATTACCCTGTATTATTACATTAAGATTTATACAGCATCATTACAATAGTGCTTGCATAACTGTCTGAACCTTATGGCCTTTATCAAAATAAGAAAAACCAAAGTAATTTTAATATCGCAAAAACTGTGATCGTCATTCAAGAGTGCATCTTTTTCAGCATTTAAAATGCAGAGGGGAAAAAACACTACGAATAGACTATGGCATATTTAACAGTAAGCCCAGAGCCAAGGTAAAAACATGTAATAATTTAAAGGGGTCATTTACAGAGGGAAATGAGCCGAAATACTGTAGTTTCAAGTTTAGGTATAGATTAGGTTAACCAAACTAATTAGGCTGTAATGTACTCCGCTGAGCTAAAAGACTTCAATTGTCAAAGGAGTAAAAGCAATATTTAAATCAGAGAAACCCCCCTCCAAGTAACATGACTGGAAGTATTTCTACAGAAACTGATTGTGAGACAACACCCTTAAAAGTTTTGAACCATTTTAAAATCATAAGCTGTTCCTGAATCCATACAAGAGCAGGTCAAAGGCCTTAGTATCTGATCTGACAGTCAAAGGTCAGTTTATTTTATAGTCAGAGTGAATCATTACACTTAAAAGAATGCCTCAGAACTAATTTCTCCTTACCCCAAAAGGATCTGAACTCCAAAGACAGCTTTTCTACACAGCTGAGAGGCAAATGTACTAGAAGGCAGTCATCCAATAGATTTGAGGACGAACAATTTATCTTCATAGCTCTGGGGAAAACCTGTGTAAATGTGTATGAACACAATTTCTAACATATATACTTGTAGTCTACATGTGTCATAACTGCAGACAGTGAACTGCACTTCACAAAATCACCAGTATTGACTAATTAAACTCACTAATTCCGTTATTAAGAAAAGGAAAACTAAAATCCCCATGTAGACCTACTGCTTGTTCACTTACTTGCTCAAAATGTTTATCCAAGGGTGTCAAACTCCAGTCCTCCAGTCCTGCAAGCACTGAGCTGCTTAGTTTCTTCCTGCATACATGCACTGATTTTAATGATAAGCTAATCAAATCCTTCACAACTAAAATCAGGTGTGTATTAAACTAGCTACAGCTGCAATACCATGTAAAAAAAGAGCCAAAAAAGTCAAAAGTATGACCATAAAACGGGTCTATTTAAAAGAAAATGTAAGTGGGTGACATCAAACTATTACTAGTAAATATTAAACGGACTATAAAATGCACACTCAAGGTCAAACTGCTCTGCTGTCGTTTGAATGTAATGGTTTGCACAGACCAAAGCAACTGGACACTCTTGGACATAGCGTCCATGCACTTTCAGTAGAGCGCTCATGGTCTTGATACCAAACAAGCCCCGTTTCATTTTATGCAATAGGTTAGACGCACGTCGTTTTGCACGGTCAGCTTCGCCTCCAAATATTAGAGAACTCATAAACGTTTACGTTTCACCTCTTCGGAAGAAGGCGCAGCGAAAGCACGTAGTTTTTAGCCACATTGAACGGTGTCTGCGACGTTATCTTGTTCTGGCCCATCGGGTATGAAGGAAACCTCACCACGAGCACGCGCACCGAGGTCTGACAGATGAGGGATCTTAACTAGCACCGCTGCTTCAGCGCAAAGCAGATAAAACGCCCAAACGAAGCAGAAACGGCGATTAATCGGTTAATATACGGCATGGAGCTAGTCAGTTACACCTTCCTTGTTTGACGTTCATTGACACCGGCCACCGAACTTCGCGAAACAGCGATAACACCTGCTAAACGTCCCCATTTACCATCGACAGCGCCAGGGCAGTGGGGCTGGAAGCTAAACTACACGTATCTCTGAACAGGAGTTAGCTAGCTACGTTACTTCCCTTCCCTCTTGTCAAAATCAACACTTTCACACACATTCATTATCTTTATGTGTTTCTATGTTTCTCCCCAGAACGTTATATTATCCGTCCCAGGTAGATAACGTTACATATGTGCAATCACAAGTCTTAAAACGACATCGATTTTGCAGGGGGACCTGTTCTTTCCCTTGCAGCGAGACCTCGGTCTCCGAATTTTTTTTAATTTGTTCGTTCGCACGCGCTGCGCCTCGCGCGCCGCGTGCGAACGGACAAATTTAAATTTTCTCTTATACCAACGAACTTTCCAACGGTCACTCACTGACACCCACAAAGCCGAGTCAGTGCCGACGCCAAAATGAGTATTTCAGCCTTGTCGAGCAAAAAAAACACCCTCTCAGCAGAATCAGCGTCTCGTTTTGTCGCACACACCAGTCTTTTTGACTGCCCACCGGTCCCTTTCTGTGAGAACTAGCTAGCAATAGTAAACCCGGCTAGCCAATTTGGCTAGCTCATGTCTGGGGAGGCGAAGCCGCTTCGCTGAGGGGACGAAAAGCGCGTGGCTACGGGTGAGAAAAGTGCAAGAGCTGCTGCTGACACTTCAGACGGCGGGGTTTTATTTAAAAGCAAAGAGAAAATGACACTCACCGCGCACAGCGAACGGCGTCTCAGAGGGCTCCCGGACTCACTCTCCCACTCTCCCTCTCCCGCTCCCTCTCCCTTCGCCGACTGCCTCCCTCCTGCAATCTGCGCCGAAGCCCCGCCCACTGCTCGCGACGTCGCCTTGGGACATGTGATTCGCGTTCAGGAGGGCGGAGCGGAGATGGCAACGCTCATCCCCCATTGGCTCAGCCGAGATATCAGTCGTCGCTGAAAACGGTTACGTCACCACTATGTTCTACAAGCGACTTTTTTTTATCGCTCAGCCTTTACTTTTCTCGTTCGACTTTATTTACGATATTTGAAAAAGATGTTTCTGTGAAAAAATTATAATAATTCACTTTAGTCAGAAAATGAGAAGTGATACACCTCCGCTCTATGGATAAACCCTGCAACGGTCTGCTGTTGTAAACCCCGCCCACAGTCTGGGACGAGTCTTCCCCAGCGGCTAATTAAACCTGACGTCATTGTTTCCATGACGTAGAGGTTCTCTATCTTGATTCAGTGGTGCTGTCCCGCAGAACCGAATCACACCAGAGAGTAGACGAGAGCACTGCACACCTCCATGAGTACTTTAGGCAGATCACTGATGAACAGGCATGAGATGAATTAAAGTGTTAAAAAACAAAAAACAAACATTGTAATAATCTAAAATGTATATATACACACACAGACACACATATATAGATTATATATACACTATATATATATATATACAGGTCCTTCTCAAAAAATTAGCATATTGTGATAAAGTTCATTATTTTCTGCAATGTACTG
>JBBIGC010000125.1:27310638-27325739 GCA_037576955.1 Lepidarchus adonis | reverse complement strand
TTCTGTTATTTATATACTGATGTATGAGAGAGATGTTCTGGCTGAAGAACAGTTAATACATCTTCATTAAACTGCCTACAGCAATGAATTACACAATTTATTCATTAACATATTATTGTCATCAGAATTGATTAAAAACATTGTAGCATTGATATTGTTTATGTAAATAAATATGATCATTATCGTGGGCCATGTATTGTGTATCATATCGTTTTGTGATTCCCACGCGTATTATCTACCAAGGAAGAAGAACCTACCATGGGCACCCAAGGCTCACTGATGCATGTGTGGAGTGAGGTCTGATCTCACCTGTGGTACAGAATGTTAATGCTGATCTGATAGAAAGGAATCAGACACACAGTGCAGCACAGACAGAACTGATCTGATAGATAGGAATCAGACACACAGTGCAGCACAGACAGAACTGATCTGATAGATAGGAATCAGACACACAGTGCAGCACAGTCAGAACTGATCTGATAGAAAGGAATCAGACACACAGTGCAGCACAGACAGAACTGATCTGATAGAAAGGAATCAGACACACAGTGCAGCACAGACAGAACTGTTTCTCCCTCACAGTTCACTGAGTATTTCTATTAATCCTGTTATTTTACTGCCTAACAAAATTAACTAAGCTGAGTGTGTGTGTGTGTGTGTGTGTGTGTGTGTGAGTGTGTGTGTGTGTGTTTGTTATGCTGTTCAAACTTTTACACACAACTGTTCTGTGGACTTTTTTTTTTAGTTTAAAGTTTTAGTTTTTTTTGCCATTTTCAGCATTAAAACAAAGAATTGAAAATTCAGACTCAAGCTTGTACTTTAAATGTACTTTTGTAAATTAAATGTTTTAAAAAGAAGAGATAAAATCTCTTTTCAGACAGACTGATAGATAAAAAGACAGACAGACAGACAGACAGACAGACAGACGGATGGGTCAATAGTCAGAAACACACAGACAGACAGACAGACAGACAGACAGATAGACAGATAGATAGATAGATAGATAGATAGATAGATAGATAGATAGATAGATCTATAAACTGAGACGTGTTTATTATTGCTGCCCCAGTGTCGACCAGAGGAGGACGGGTTCTGAGTCATGGTTCCTTTTGGTTCCTCAGCCTCTGAACCTCAAAGTTGCGCTGTGTTCCCTTTTAAAAAGCAAAATAACATTGACTTGACTCTCCTTCACCATAATGAACTGACTTTACTAACGATCCCAATGCAACGTGACAGCGTGAGGCAGCAGTCACCCATTTACCCACTGCGCCCACCCAAAAACGTGGCAGGAGCCGCCCCTGCATAGGACAACGGAGTAACACAATGTGTTCCGACATGAAAGTTGGCATGAACCACCTGCAGAAAGCACGCTTCAGACACACACACACACACGACCACCACTGCGCCCTAACAGAGAGCTCCTTCTGTCCCTTTCCTTCTGGCCGTGAAGGGAATCATGTTGCAAGGACAAAAGGCACGTGGCCTGACTCAGTGCCACTCCAGCCATGCTGTCTCTGTGCCTTCCCTTCATCTTTTTTCACAATTGTGTTTCAGACACACACACACACACACACACACACTCATGACGGACATGCTTTTGTTAAATATGACCTTTCGAAATAAAAAGCGATTGGAAAACAAGGTCGTGTAACCTCTACATATCATGGCAATGGCAGCCGTGTGCCGTGGCACTTGGGGGGCAGTGCCGCTGAGGGGGGTGGGAGCAGCGTTCGTTAATTCATTTGGAAACAATTGCTGTACACATAAATCTAATTTGCTTGATTATAATTGTATCTGAGGTTGCAGGACAGGGGGGACGGTGGGGAACGGGAGCCGTTGCCACGCCTCATGCTCTTCTGTTAGAAAGAACACGCTGGGCCGAGTCAGGCATGGAGGAGCTGGCACAGGTGGGCTGCGTGTGGGGGAGGAACATTGGCATTGACTGAGGTAGACTGATCCATTACACCGAAATCACTATAGCGCAGTCAGTGCGCCAACTAGACAGCAGTGTAGAGGATGATGTGGACGTTTTTTTTAATGCCTTCATCAATGGTGCCCATCAGGAGCATAGTCCACATAGTTGTTGGCTTGCAGGACAGCAAGCCAACAAATGATGTACACAAAGCGACAAAAACAACAACAAATAACATTGTTTCAGTTGCCTGACAGTGTCCATACTAGGGGTGTGGCAAAATATCGGTATGACGATATATTGCCATTCTTGCTCAAACAATACAATAATCAATACACTGATGGCAATATAGAAATTTAAATTAATAAACATTCACCTCAAATTTGACTCACCGGCGTCGCTACTTTTTCTCTCCTCTGGGTGGCGCTGCTTGACTGAGTGCAGGAGACTTGGGTGAAAGCTGAAGAAGAACTTTCCTACATATAGCTAGCAAACGGAATGTCCCAGCCACATTTCAATCTAAAGCCTGACGGAACAGACTGTGGATTATTTTGTAGCTGCTGCATCTCTGCGCGTCTTTTTCCCGCACATTAATAATGATGGATGTTCAGACAGAAGCTTTTTGCTTCATAATTCACCTGGTATACCCGGGATTAAAACTAGCTGGCTGTAGCAGAAGCTGTGTTTCATGGGGTGCAATGAATTGTGGACTATGAAGTGTCTGGTCTGGGAAAATATGGGAGTTGTAGTTCGGTTGGTAGCAAGTGACAAAGGAGAACAGAAGTGAAGCCCTGAAGCTGTGCTTCCAATCATGGTCACAAAGCAAATACATTCAAGTTAACAATAGTGTTACTGTTACTTATGTTAATAATGATCCCAGTGTTTCTGCGATGTATCGATATGTCAATGTCATCCGATATATTGATTATCGCAGAATCATGGAAATCGTGATATTATCGCTATAAGACAAATCCCCAAATGCACAGTAGCATCTCACATGCATCTATTGAATCACTAATAATTGTGACGATTTATCATTGTGAACACAGCCCATCATATCCAAACATGACCTTTGACCCCTCCACACGTGGAGGATTGGGCAGCTTTCCCAGGAGTGACCGGCCTCCTAAAATTACAAAAGATAGAGCTGATAACTCACCCAGGAGGACCCAAAATAACCCAGAACAACATTTACAGAACTGCAGGCCTCACTTTGCCTTAGTTAAGGACATAGGTCATGACTCAGCAATAAGAAAGAGACAAAAACAATATCCACGGCAGTGTTCCAACTACTGTTGACCAAAAAGAACATCTTGATCACTTTCGGGAAAATATTCTGTGGACTGATGAGTCAAACGCTGAACTTTTTGCATCCTGTTACATCTGGCATAAAAACTAAGACAACATTTCATAAAAACAACCAACAGTCAAGCATGGTGGTGGTAGTGTTATGGTCTGGGGCTGCTTTGCTGGATCAGGACCTGGACGACTGGCTCCAATTGGTGGAACCACAAATTATGTTCTTTACTAAAACATCCTGAAGGAGAATGTCTGGACATTAGTTTGTGCCCTGAAGCTCAATACCAAACACTTGCAGTAGAACGATGATCAACACACCAGCAAGTCCACCACTGAAGGTTTTGGCGTAGCCTAGTCAAAATCCGGACTTAATTCCCATTGAGATGCCTTGGCTTGATCTTAAAAGCCTCCAATGTGCCTTAATTAAAACAAAGAGTGGGCCAAAAATCCTCCACAGCAATGTGTAAGACTTATTAATCACAAACGCTTGATTGCAGCTCTTGCTGCCAAGGGTGGAATAACCAGTTATTACATTTAAGGGGCAATTACTTTTTCCACATAGGGCCAAGTTGGTTTGGATAGCTTTTTTTTTCTTAATAAATTAAATCATCATTTAAAAGCTGCATTTTGCATTTACTTATTTTTTTTCTAATATTAAAATGGTCTGGTTTTGAACATATGAACATATGCTGCATTTCTACAGTGACTGCTTTGGTAAAGAGTTCTGGCATAGAGCCCACTAGTTAGGTTCCTTGTCGTATTCACAGTCAGTGACATATCTAGAACTTCCAGAAGGCCCAAAGTGATGTTTTTCCTCAAGTTCCTCCCACCCATTGTAAGTTATCCCGATTATGTCTTGGGAATTGAACCCAGTCAAAATGAGACGGCAATCCTTACAAACAGGATTAAATAAAAACAGAGAGAAAATTCTATACATGTGTTTTTATTTTGATGTTGGGTTAGGGTTTTTTGAAGGCCTACAAGGTCCTGAGGTTCCTCCCTCTGGCTCGAATACTAGATGTCCAATAATGTTGCTGAAATGATGGCCTGCAGCATTTCATTTCACAACCTCTGCCCTGTAATGCTGGGTCCACTTGATGTAATTTGCTGTAATAGTCTTGTATATGAGGTGACAGCCGAGGTCTATGAGGCTGTTCTGGCAAACAGACCGTTTCTGTCATCATCGTCAATTCGATGACCTTCTCAAGTGTGTGGTGAAGTTTCCAACATCGTAAGACAACATCATCCAAGAGGGAACGTTTGTAGCTTGTGTAAAGATAAAGATAAAGATAACAATTATTTATTTGTCATTGTATCAGAGTACAACGAAATTTGTCAGGCACTAGCAGCAGAAAAGTGTACATACAAAAAAAAACTTAATAGAAAAATAGACAAAATGTGCAAAGTACATTATGATCATTTAAACTCAGTAACGGAGTGAGGAAGATGAGGTGAAGAACGAAATTAAATGTGTTTAACTTTTCAAGTACTTGGGTGTATGAGGTGAGGTTCTATAAAATAATATAATATAATATAATATATAATATAATAAAATATAATTTAATATAAAAATAATATATACACATACATCTAATATATATACACACATGTTTGCATACACATATATACATAAGCATCAGTGTATATCAGTGTATATTACAGTCAGTATTATGAGGGAATACTGTAAAAAATAGATTTTGCTCGAAAAGAAGAAAACGAACGTGCGGTACCTCCTGCACCAAATGTGCTGCAGCTGCGGCTGCTTATCAGCGAACTGCTTACCATTAACCTTGACATCATGAGGCCAAAGTAAGACTAAACGGCTGGCACAATAATTACAGCTCTACTGTTGAAACATGAGTCATTATGCCCTCCGGTTTCCCTACAATCAATTTGGCGAGAATGTCTGGAATAATAAAAAAGGAAAAGAAATATTGACGTTTGGACTTCCCGGTGGATAAGCCTGTGTGTGTACGACTGCATGCACATGTGTGTGTGTACATGTGCGAAATAAACAGAACGGGGAGCAGAGGCCCAAAGTGAAAAACGACAGCCGTGTGTACTATTGGGTGGCAGACGAGCGACTGTGAGAGTGTGAGAAATAGTGAGAGACACAATGCGCTGTCCTTGGTGCTCGCCGTCGCCATCGACCGCTTTTTTATTTAGCTGCTGGTAGGTCGTTATTGACAGAAGCCTCTCTCTCCTCCCGCCCCCGGCCCTAAACGCAGTAAAGCTGTTCTGAAAACAGGCCGATTCTCTGGCCCCGCTTTCCCATCTAACCCAGGACACTCGTTTACCTTAAAGCCGTGGTCCAACATGGGGCAAAATTAAAACTCGCATTAAAAAGTGTAAGTGGTTTGGTTGCTGGAAGTAAGTCAGGGGAATTGTATTTCTATTGAGCTTCTTACAGTTGCCATTGTCACAAAGCAGCTTTATACTGGCATGGAAAAACTCCATACAGCTGGAGGAGGAAGCCTTGGGAGAAATGCTCAGAAGGGGAACCCAACCTCCACCCGCCAACCAAACGAAAAAGGAAACAGCCTCAGTTTCTAGAGATGGCATACGATGCTTTGTCCAGAAGTGAGTGGGAAAGGTCTTTAAACAGAAGGAGGGCATCAAGATGACCCAGGATCACTGGCATCTCCAGGGTAGCTCGACGGATTGGAGAGGTGAATTGTGGGAAAACCACACTGACAGTGCCTTAGCACAGTGCACTATTAATTTTATTACCCTTATTACCCACCAACACACATTAATCTTATTCAACACTAACGGTGAATAAAACAAACATCTCAGAAATACCGGCCCACAGGAAATTAGCAGAGTATAGCTTCTTTTTCACACACAGATACACACACACACACACACACACACTGCACTAATACCCTTCTTTCTCACCTCATGGTGCTCGCATATTACCGTAAAGCATTTAGTAAGCATTCAACTGCATTCTGCTACCGTATATGCACCACAAATTTTCACAAGTCGAGTATGATGTAAGTCAAGGACCCCCTGTACAAAGTCAACACTGCAAGACACAAACCACAAAAAAGGACGACCACATTACATATAGGAGCCTTGAGAATTCTGGAAAAAGGTGTTATGAACAGATTAATCTGTATCAGAGTGACTGCAAGGGGAAAGTGTGGAGATATAAAGGAGTTGTTCAAGATTCAATGCATATTGGCTCATCTGTTAAACATGGTGGTGCACATGCTGCACCACAATGACATACTGATGATATCATGACGCTAGCATGTTGCCGGCTGTTAAAAAAGCCTCTGCAGCATCATTACATGCATTAGTTAATCGGGCAAGAGTTAATAATGAGAAAACAGCGGTGGCAGCAACAGTAGCAGCAGTAGCATTACCAGCAGTAGCATTAGCATTAGCATTAGCAAACCTATAGAATTAGCCCAAGTTTGGTAAGCTATAGATGGAAAAATGCAAACACTGGACATGTTGAACGTTGTGCCGAGGGTAAGAGATGTGGTTGGCGGCTTAACGAGGGAAATAACATGGAAGGAAATCTGTTCTACAGCCTTTCATTGTGAGAGGCAAGGTTGGCGAGATAAAGGGGGAGCTAACAAGGTTTGACTGTATATATACAGGGAGTCCTCAGCCTCAACATATGTCACCAGCTCCCATAAGTCATTTTCTGTCATTCTGATATATGGCATTTGTGACATACACAATACACGAGGAAGATGACATTGTTCATTCGTCATTTTGGATTTGCTGGGTGCTTATTTCGACACTATTTTCCAACACTGCCTTAACTCTCTTGGGCATGGAGTTCACTAGAGCTTCACAGGTTTGAACTGGAATCCTCTTCCACTCCTCCATGATGACATCATAGAGCTGGTGAATGGTAGAGACTTTCTCCTACACTTTCCATTTGAGGAGGCCCCACAGATGCTCAATGGGGTTTACCTTGCCCTCAGTTTCTTTAGCAAAGCAGTGGTCATCTTGGAGTTGTGAATGGGGTTGTTAGCATTTTGGAATACTGCCCTGCGACCCAGTTTCCAAAGGGAGGCGATCATGCTTCATGGTTTCCTCAATGAACTGTAGCTCCCCAGCTGACACTCCCACCACCATGTTTGACTGTAGGTAAGACACACTTGTCTTTGTATTCCTCACCTTGTTGCTGACACACGCTTGACACCATCTGAACAAAATAAGTTTATCTTGATCTCATCAGACCACAGGACACGGTTCCAGTAATCCATGTCTTTAATCAGATGGTCCTCAGCAAACTGTTTGTGGGTTTTCTTGTGCATCATCTTCAGAAGAGACTTCCTTCTGGAAAGACAGCCATGTGATGCAGTGTGTGGTGTATGGTCTGAGCACTGACAGACTAACCATCCACCCCTACAACCTCTGCAGAAATGCTAGCAGCTCTCATACGTCTATTTTCATAAGACAACCTCTGGATATGATGCTGAGCATGTGCACTCAACCTCTTCAGTTGACCATGAGGCCTGCTCTGAGTGGAACCTGTCCTGTTAAACTGCTGTATTGTCTTGGACACAGTGCTGCAGCTCAGTTTCAGGATGTTGGTATCTTCTTATAGCCTCGGCCATCTTGATGTACAGCAACAATTCTTTTTTCAGATCCTCAAAGTGTTCTTTGCCATGAGGTGACCAGTATGAGAGAGTGTGAGAGCGATAACACAGAATTAAACACACCTGCTCCCCATTCACTCCTGAGACTTTGTAACACTAATGTCTAAATGGCTAATTGGGCACAATTTTCACTTAGGGGTGTGCTTACTTTTGTGAGATACTGTGATTGCATCTGATTTGTGTATTGGTTGTGTATTGGATAAATACTGATGGCTCCGGGCTGGTGGCTTTGACAGTTAATGATGGCTGTAAGTCTGACCTGCTTTGGTGGAACCAGCGACCTCCACGCTATTATGACTTTAACATGACTTCAATTTTCATATCCAGCTCCTCTCCTGAGTGGCCTGCTTTCATCTTTCATCTCCATCCATCTCTGCCCAGCCATATCGCACATGCCGTCGTTCTCTTTTCACTGGACTAACATTAAGACCACCTGTCTAACAGGGAGCAGGTCCCACATGATCAGCCATAACATTAAGACCACCTGCCTAATAGTGAGCAGGTCCCACATGATCAGCCATAACATTAAGACCACCTGTCTAACAGGGAGCAGGTCCCACATGATCAGCCATAACATTAAGACCACCTGTCTAATAGTGAGCAGGTTCATGATCAGCCATAACATTAAGACCACCTGCCTAATAGTGAGCAGGTTCATGATCAGCCATAACATTAAGACCACCTGTCTAATAGTGAGCAGGTCCCACGTGATCATCCATAACATAAAGACCACCTGCCTAATAGTGAGCGGGTCCCCACATGATCAGCCATAACATTAAGACCACCTGTCTAATAATGAGCAGGTTCATGATCAGCCATAACATTAAGACCACCTGCCTAATAGTGAGCAGGCCCCACATGATCAGCAATAACATTAAGACCACCTGCCTTATAGTGAGTAGGTCTCATCAGGATCAGCCATAACATTAAGACCACCTGTCTAATAGTGAGCAGGTTCATGATCAGCCATAATATTAAGACCACCTGTCTAATAATGAGCAGGTTCATGATCAGCCATAACATTAAGACCACCTGTCTAATAGTGCACAGGTTCCTCCGGATCAGCCATAACATTAAGACTACCTGCCTAATACTCAGCAGGATCCTCAAGCTGCTGAAACCGTGCTACATTTTGTGTAGACCCCTTTCCATCAGAGAAGCATTAAGATTTTGTTCAACAGAAGCTCCTCTTTGGGATTGGACCTAAACATTACTCCCCACAGGCATTGGTGAGCACTAGATGGCCACAATCCTGTCGCTGTTTTTTTGATACTAACACCCGGATCACTGCCGTTTTGGAGATGCACCTGTCAGAGTGGTTTAGATTCTTATGCCCTTGCTTCCAGTACATCAATTTCAGGCACTGTCTGTTCACATGCTGCCAAATATATCAGACGGCAGTCGAACTAATCAATGTTCTTCTCATCACTAAATAGTGTGTGTTGTGCTTGATACTTGCCAGGAGAAAAACTGCCTTCGATTTTACGAAAGGTTGTGACCTTTGAATGGATGAACGCGTGCTGTATGAATCACGCACAACACCTAGAGGAAGAATTCATCCAAAATTCCTGTTGACAGGAGTGAGAGGGGGGTGGCCCGAACCCGAACGCCAGTGCTGCACGGAGTTCGGAGTCTCTCGGCAGTAGGCCGTCTGACTCACGTCTCGTTAGTGGAGTCAGGCTAATTAACCTCCGCCTAATTACCCGTGGCCACGGCCCGGGCCTGCGGCAGGCGGCCTAATCGCACCAGGCTGCTGCTGGCCCAAGAGAGCCCGGCTCCAGAATCCTCAGCTGACTGACCGTGGGACCTCGGGTGACCCGGGCCTCTGCATGGCAGCACTGGGGCTTCGGGAGAGACTTGGACGTGTCCGTCTGTCTCAGTTGGAGCTGGAGCAGGACAGAGGGACAATAATCCATTGCATGCAAGTGTCCCTTCACAGGGTGTTATCACTTTTTTTTCTCCATCCTCACTGTCCTCTTTCCGTTCGGCGACACTGCAGCGCCTTGGGAACAGTTTCTATGGTGACCATACCCGCAGCCAGAGAAGGAGGGATGTGTTTCTGTGAGAATGTGCCGCCTCACTGGCTCAGCTTGGCACCCCCCACCTCCCCTTCCCTTCGCCTGCCTGTAATTTGACCTGCCAGCTCGGTTTAATCCAAGCGGTCGAGCAACTCCACAGCCAAGGGTGGCAAGCAAAACCCCAGAGCTGACTGTTTTCGGCTGATAACTACAACCCCCATCAGCCATAACATTAAAACCACCTGGTGTAGGCCCCCCTCACGCCACCGACTGTTGTGCACTGTGTTTTGATCCCTTCCTTTCAAAGCCAGGAACAGCAGGAGCTCCTCCATGGGATCAAACCGCACATCCCATCAGTGAGCCTTGGGTGCCTATGACCCTGTTGCTGATTCCCCCTTGGTAGGTGCCCACCTGGAATTCTCCACAATACCAGCTGTTCTGGAGATGTTCTAGGCCCTCACGCTCCTGCTTCAAGCACATCGACTTCAAGAACTGACTGTTCCCTTGCTGCCACCCCAGCCAGTCACTTCAACTGTCGTGGTTTTAATGTTCTAGCTGTTCCTAGGTCCAGGCATTAGTTTCTTGTCTCTGGAGGTCACACACAAAGGGGTTCAAGCCCCGATCTGACCATTCCATAACTGGCTGTGGCCTTAACACTCTTAAAAATAAGTGTGCCCTTTAGCGGCATGCTATAGGGGAATCACCTCTGGTTCCACAAAGAACCTCCCAGTAAACAGCGAATTAAAGAACTGCCTCTGTAATAGATATGCACATGTAAGGACATTTCAGTCAAGGACCCTCTGTATCAGGAAGGTCCAGCTGCTGTCCTGGAGGGCTGGCGTCCAGCACAGTTTAGTGATTTCCCTGCTCAGACACACCTGGTTCAACTCACCTGTTCATCGCCAGGTGCAGGCAGTGACTCATCGCCAGGTGTGGTAGGAGCCAAGGTTATTATCGTTAACAAAAACTAATGACATAACGAAAACTAAAAGTAAAAAACATTTTTGTTAACTGAAATAAAAATAAACACGAGACTTTGCAAAAAAATAAGAAAACTAACTGAAACAGTAATGATCGTTCATAAAACAAACAAAAATTAACAGAATTTATAGAGAAAATGTGTTTCGTTTTCATTTGTGTCTTCATTAGTATGACGTCTAGTTTCCGTTTGTTTCTGTTTTCTTGCTGTGCCGCATTGTGCCAGCAGATGGCAGTAGGTCAGTCAAGTCATCTGTGTTGCTGCGGTCCGTCCACACCTAGCGTCATGTCGGGGGAAAGCACCAGAGTCCAATTTGGGATTATTTTGAATATGACTGTGTTTTAGATAAAAGCAAGTGTCTTGTAGTGGAATTAGATCAATATGTGGGACATTATTAAAGGGGAAAAATCCCACGAACCTTAAAGTTCACTTGAAAAGCCAAAGCTCACACAAGACGGTTAACGCTAACGTAGCTTAGCACTGAGAAGGTAAAGGAGCATGAGCAACCCTCACCCACAGGATCAGAAGGCAACCTCAGCGAGATACGTCCTGAGACAACCTCACAAAAACATTAATGCAGTGCTTTACAAATAAACTTAAATTATAACTGAAACTAATAAAAAAATAAACTGATACTAAGCTTTTTCAAAATAAAATCTAACCTAACAAACAAATGATAAAAACTAATTAAAATTAGAATTGATAACCTGAAGTCAAAACTATGAAAACTTCAAAACTATTAAAACCTTGGTAGAAGCCACCAACCTGTGCTGGACACCCGCCCTCCAGGCCCGACCCCCGGCTATAGATGATGTAATGGTTCCTTAGCAGTTAGGTCCAGGCTAAGAGTCTGTAAGGCTGAGGGAACATAATTTAGAGCTGAATGAAGCACAAACATACATATATTTAATTATGCATTGTTTAAACATATATATATATATATATATATTTAAACAATGATCATGGTGAAGTTTACTTCTTGGATGGGTTGTAGTAAGAGGAGGGTAACGCTGGCATTCATTGACAGTATGGTTGAAGTAAAGCCTGTAGCTCCAGCACACAGTATACACAGTGTGTACATTTCCTGTAACTGGATTTGTTGACCGTATGTCTCCAAAGGTCAGTGCAGGATTAAGAGAGCGGCCACTGAGTTTATGAGAGCTCTGGCCCCGGAAGATTAATGCGGGGCATAAAGGGAGTCGACACACCAACTGACACGTCTATCAATGTGGTCAAGATGAAGCAATAAGAGATCAGCAGAGCATCTGGGTGGTCATTTACTGCTACTCTTATAGCCAAGTGTAGATCTGGACCATGCAGTTTTAAACTACTCTACTTTACTACTCTGGCTCTACTCTCCAGCTCATTGGATTTGCAATGAAACACAATTAGGCCAAAGCACAACCCTGTGTGTCCAAAAGTATCCGGACAGCTCTTCACACCAGACCATCTGCCTAAAATCGTATTTCCCATGCGCATTTATGCTTTAAAACATTAAGATAAGCAGCTGTTATTAGCTGCAGCGTTACTGAATTTACTGACCTGAAGTAAAAGCATCTAATTTGAGCCCTGGAGCCTTGGCAGCTCAACACCATAGTGACATTATACTGTAGTTGAGCACGAACAATTAAAGTGATAAAATGTTGAACTGCCACGATGCAAGACCTACACTACAGAATTTAAGCTTTTGTGAAGCAACATCTGCAATATCGGAGCAATGTGACGAACGCGTGTCCAACATCAGCGACAGCAAAGCAGCACAGGTCGCAATTGATGACGCAATCTGATTTTGAAAGATTTGAAGACTAATAATTATTGCATTTCAGTGTTGCTAATTTTATATTGAATAATTTACATGTAGACGGATGATTGACAGCGCTGTACTGCAGTACCTCCACCCTCCAGTCGTTCAAACGAAAATGAAAAACTCATATTTTCCAGTCAACAATAAACTTTATTTCCTTTTATTTGTGTTAAATTGAGCTTTTTCCAGTTTGCATTATACACTAGGATGTGATGTAATGTAGCAAAGGGCTGAACAAGTTGAGGAGTCTGGATGCAGCGCCATTTAAGTGAGAACATTGTCACTGATCTGATCTTTGCTTCGCGTTACTTTTCTAACTGTTCGTTGCTGCAGTAAACAGCACATTTACATTCAACTAATCATTTAGTGATGTCGTCTTTTTGTACTTTTAGTGAATGTGTTTTCATGTTTTTAGATGCAGCAGGTTTGTGAAATCAGTATATAAAAACTGCGGCCGATCTTTGGGGAAATAGTGCTGCATATTATGCTCCTCATTTGGATCCGACAACTCTCCCCATGTGCATCAATGAGCTGTAGGACCAGGACCCTGTTCTTGGTTCATCAGTTCTGCATCATTGGTGGGTACCAACTAGTGCACACCTGGAACACCCCACAAGACCTGCTGTGTGAGATGCTCCAGCCATCAGATCCTTGTGCTACTGCTTCCAGTACATCAACTTCAAAAACTGACTGTTCACTTGCCGCCTAATGTATCTCCCTGATAGGTGCCACTGCAATTAAATAAATATAATGAGAATTTTTAAATGAATGCATAAAAATTTGTTTTTTTAAACAAAGAAACAAAATAATTATAAAAGTTTTATGATAAAAGCAATATTTGAATATAAGGCAGAAATGTAAAATGCTTTGAAGAAATTCATTCTAATTTGGGTTGCAGGGTTCACCCTGGACAGGAGGCCAACCAATCACAGGGTAACATTCACATGTAGAGCAGCCAGTCAACCTTAACCACAAGCCTTTGGACAGTGGGAGGAAACCTGAGAACCTGGAGGAAACTCAGATAGAGCTTGTACCCTATTTTATTTATTATTTATTTATTTTATAAGCTGCTCACCAACATTACACCCCACACTAGGGCAGGGACTCGTCCCAGTTCGACTCATTATGCTTGCGCTCACAGCAGACCTCTCTGATTCGGCCTCCCTTTCACATCAGAGATGTTCCACACGCCTTCAGGTTCAACCATCATAATTACGCAGGTTCTTCTGCCAGATTCCTCAGGGAGGCCGGCAGTTGGAGGCGTGAACAAACCTCCAGCCCCAGTGACCAGGATCACAGTTACAACACCAGGCCCTGTCTGCATCTCGACAAACAGGCTGTTTTTAGCGCTTCCTCGACAGCCACCGTCTATATGTCTCTGTCTCTCTCTCTCTCTCTCTCTCTCTCTCTCTCTCCTGCTCGGATGGAAACTCCTGTTAAGAGTGTGATGGCCCTATTCTGGGAAAAGTGGGGTTGTGTTTCTGGTTTCCAGGAAGGAACCTGGAGCCGGGTCAGCATGTGGGAGAGATGAATACCGCCCCAGAGAGCAAGACAGGAAGACAAACCTGCTGGTATTTAGATGACACTGGTGGGTGTGTATAGGGGCTCTGTGGTTTGGGTAAGCTGAAGCCTACAGTAACTCTTATATAACTCCAGGCTTGTTTGGCATGACGCTGCCCTTTTCCTCCACACCACTCTCTCAGACCATGTCTGAACGCTGGTCCGGCTGAAGATGCAGTTACGCAGACCTGTGCGTGTGCGGCATAGGGCTCGAAAGTTTGTGAACCCTTTAGAACGTTCTATATTTAGAGCCTAATTTGATCTAAAACGCCATCGGATTTTCACACAAGGCTTAAAAGTAGATGTGGAGCACCCAGTTAAACAGACAGGACCAAATGTTATTCTTGCTTACTTATTTATTGATGAAGATGATCCAATATTACAGCTCTGAGAGTCGTTGCTGGACTGTTGACCAGTTCTGCCAACGGCTTAGAGGAATTTTGGCCCATTCTTTCATACAGAACTGTTGTTGGTGGGTTTTCTATCCACAGCATTTCAATTTGATATAGGTCAGGACTTTCACATGGCCGTTCCAGAACCTTCACTTTATTCCTCTGTAACCATTCTTTGATAGAATGATTTAGGGTTGTTTTGCCGCATGACCGACAAATCATGGTCAGATGTCCTGGCACGTTGCTGGTATAATTCAGAATTCACTGGTCCATCAAAAATGGCAGACTGTCCTTACCAAGATGTAGCAAAAACAGGCCCAAACCATGATACTACCACCACCATGTTTCACAGTGGGATATGACGAAATGCAAAACATAGTGCTTCAAACATAATGTTATTTGGCCTCATCTGTCCAGAAAACATTTTTTCCAGTAGCAGAATTTAGCAACCTGTAGATGGGCAGAAAAATATTATTTATTTAAACATAAATGATCTTACCAAGTTCTACAAG
>JBBIGC010000125.1:27284767-27298195 GCA_037576955.1 Lepidarchus adonis | reverse complement strand
GGTCTAATCGTGATCAGCCATAACATTAAGACCACCTGCCTAATAGTATGCAGGGCCTCCCTCATGATCAGCCATAATATTAGGACCACCTGCCTAATAGTATGCAGGGCCTCCCTCATGATCAGCCATAACATTAGGACCACCTGCCTAATGGTGAGCGGGTCTAATCGTGATCAGCCATAACATTAAGACCACCTGCCTAATAGTGAGCAGGTCTAATCGTGATCAACCATAAAATTAAGACCACCTGCCTAATAGAATGCATGTCCTCCCTCATGATGAGCCATAACATTAAGACCACTTGCCTAATATTGAGCAGGTCCTCTTTCATGATCAGCCATAACATTAAGACCACCTGTCTAATAATGAGTTGACATGAGTGCAGGTACCTGTAGGTGCAGCGAGCGCAGACTGTCCGGCAGAGGGATGGGGATGTAGTCGATGTTGTTGTCAGTCAAGTAGAGGTAAAGCAGCCTGGCCATGTCCTAAATCACAGAAACAGCTTTAACACACACACACCTGAACACCAAGGCTTCAGAATGAGTTCTCTGCATGATGCCATAGAACAGGGGTTCCCAAATCTGGCCCTGGCACAGGTAGTTCTCCTCAAACACAGATGATCTGAACCAGGTTTACTTGGGCAAGGAAATCGAAGAACCAGGCTCATGATAACCCTGATATCTATGAGTCACACACTTCAGTTATAAACACGGTTCTATGGCATAATTCAAATAACCCTCTATGGCACTATTTTTATTTATTCATCTTTTTTATAGTACTTTTACACATCACAGTAAAGCAGGACAATATTTTTCCAACACCAGCAAATTATCTATGCACACATAAATGCTTACATTTATTAATTTTGCACCAAGTTTCACCATGTTCGTATTGTACAGCATCGGGTTTTACTGATGACATGTAGTCAAATCTATCAGTTTCCCTTGTACATATTATTTCCATTGTATACAGTGGTGTGAAAAAGTGTTTGCCCCCTTCCTTCTTATCTTTTTCCACGTTTGTCACACTTAAATGTTTCAGATCATTAAACAAATTTAAATATTAGACAACACAAGTAAACACAAAATGTAAACCCCTAAACCTAATAACTGTTTGGGCCCTTAGCAGCAACAACTGCAATCAAGTGTTTGCAATAACTTGCACTAAAGTCTTTTACAGCTGTGGAGGAATTTTGGCCCAGACTCATCTTTGCAGAATCGTTGTAGTTCAGACACATTGGAGGGTTTTTGAGCATCAACCTCCTTTTTAAGGTTATGATACAGTATCTCAATAGGATTTAGGTAAGGACTTTTGACTAGTTTTTCTTCAGCCAATCAGAGGTGGACTAGCTGGTGTGTTTTAGATCATTGTTCTGCTGCAGAACCCAAGTTTTTGGTAAACAGCAGTGGAGACAAGTTCCATTTATCACAGCAAGTCTTCCAGGTCCTGAAGCAGCAAAACAGCCCCAGACCTTCACACTACCACCACCATGTTTTACTGTTGGTATGATGTTCTTATTCTGAAATGTGGTGTTACTTCAAAGTGTAATGGGACACACACCTTCCAAAAAATTCTTGTTTCAAAAAATTTTGTCTCGTCAGTCCACAGAGTATTTTCCCAAATGTCTTGGGGATTAAGATATTTTCTGGCAAAATTAAAATGAGCTTTAATGTTCTTTTTGCTCAGCAGTGGTTTTGGTCTTCGCACTCTGCCATGTAAGCCATTTTTGCCCAGTGTCTTTCTTATGGTGGGGTCATGAACACTGACCTTAACTGAGGCAAGTGAGGCCTGAAGTTCTTTGGATGTTGTTGTGGGATCTAAGGGTATTTTTGGTCGACCAGCCACTCTTGGGAAGGTTCACCACTGTTCAATGTTTTTGTCATTTGTGGATAATGGTTCTCACTGTGGTTCTCTGGAGTCCCAGATCTTTAGAAATGACTTTATAACCTTTTCCAGACTGATCGATCTTAGTTACTTTCTTTTTAATTTGTTCCTGAATTTCTTTGGATCTCTGCATGATGTCTAGCTTCAAAAGATCTAGATCTTTTGGTGGTTTCACTTTGTCAGGCAGGTCTTATTGAAATGATTTCCTGATTGAGAACAGGTGTGGCAGTAATCAGGCCTGGGTGTGGCCAGAGATATTTAACTCCGGTGTGATGAACCACTGTTAACAGGGCCATGTAGGTTTGGATTCTTTTCCCTTAATAAAAATACTTAACTTTTTGTGGTTTGCGTTTACATGTGTTGTCTTTAACTAATATTTAAATTTGTTTGATGATCTGAAACATTTAAATGTGACACACTGGGGAAACACTGTATGTGTCCTGGACTTGGTCGAGCCATTCATTTATTACTGGCACGTCCTTCTTAAGCTATTTTCTCACCATGGCCTTTTGCATGCCACCAATAACACCATCATCAGATATCCACTTGGCTTTGCCTATTTCAGCTCTTCCATGTTGTAAAGACACAGTAATCCAAAGTTGACCTCAATTGACCGTTTGAACAGTATGAACTGCCACCAGAATGCATGAATATTTCTCCATCGTTTTCTAAAGAGCCCAGATCATCGTGTCAATAAGATCTCACATTCCTAAGCCTTTATACAGTTATCCAGTAACACCACCCTTATCCAATTTCATTATCTCATTATTTATGTTTTCTTGGAACTGGACTAAATACATAATCAGTAGTACAGCCGTGGCGTTTTGGTTAGAGAAGAGGGTCTGTGACCGAAGGGTCATTGGTTTGTTTCCCAAAACCAGCAGGAGGCTGAAGTGCCCTTGAGCAAGTCACCATCGTTCGCTGCTGTTTGTTGTCACTGCCTCAGATAGGTAAAATAATAGATAAAAAATACATTTCCACATGTGGAACAATAAAGAATTAAAAAAGGTGTTTCGTATTTTTATAAAATGCAATAAAAATGCATTTATTAATTTGCTTACCATTTATCTGTTGAAAGATCAAAGAAAATCAGCATTATAAAATCAGACGTTTAGAATTTGATGCATGTAACACGCTGATTGGAAAGATTTCACTGTAAGCTGGTAAAAGCGAATTGTCAATCGGTTAAAAAAGAAAAATTCTCAGATAATAAAGAATTAAGGTCTTTCCTCATCTACAGTGCATAATATTGTGAAAGGAACCTTCAGAAAGCCCTGCATGAAAATTGCTACTGTAATCAATACTGTCACATGTGCTCCAGAGAACTTTGGAAAAGTGTTATTGTCTATGACTATTGTCTTTATTGTCTATGTCCTTTTTTCAATTTCATGAAATGTATTTTTATTTTTTATTTTGTGAGCTTTACTTCTTTATATAAAGCACTTTCTGATGTACGACTGGAAATATACAATAATAATAATAATCACAACAACAACAACAACAGCAACAACAATAATAATAATAGTAATAATAATAGCTATTATTATTATTATTATTATTATTATTATTATTATTATTATTATTATTATTATTAAGGGGTCCTCGAAGTGTGTACCCTTCTATACGTAATGCCCTGGGGTCATTCCTCTGTCAGTCCACCAGAGGGAGACATCCCCCATCTGAGGCTCTGTATTGCAGTTTTCTGAGTGTTTTATTAAAGGTACTTTCACTTTCACGTTTCATACCATAAAAAACAGGGTTTGGCGCAGCGCTGTAACCACACATTTTCGTAAATCATGTTCCTCCTGTATCTTTGTGGAGCACACAGAAAAACATCTGTGACCCAGGGACTGAACCCTGGACCTTCTTGCTGTGAGACAACAGCACTAACCACTGCATTATTATTAATATTATTTTGCCCCTGAAATCCGAAGGTCGCAGGTTCAAGTCCCAGCCTGGGCACCACTGAGGTAACCTTGAGCAAGGTACCGTCCCCACTTCACTGCTCCCTGGGCACTGTTGATAGCTGCTCCACGTGTGATGGGTTAAATGCAGAGGACAAATTTCGTTGTGGTGACTGTGTGCAGTGTTGTGTTCACAATGACAGAAAATCACTTTCCCTAATAAATAGTATTTTTCATTCTGCTTTCCGTAACCCTAAACCTGGCCATAACTTTAACCCTGACCCGAGACCTAACCTTCATCCTGCTATCATCACGCTAATCCCAATGCAGTTTAACAGTTACATGTCTGTAGATAATCTATAGGGGACGACAGAGTACAACCCAGATATTTGAGGCCAGTGCATCATGTGCACACAACAAACCAGCCCATAGATAACAAAGGAGTGTTGGTACTGTTGCCACACACACACACACACACACACTCCTCACCTTGAAGGCCTCGTTCTGGATGCCAGTGCTGCTAAGTTTGTTGTAGCTGAAATCCACCAGGGTCATGGAGGGCGGCAGGGCTGGGAGTTGGGCCACCTTGTTTTCCCTCAGTATCAGCTCCTCCAAAGCAGGAAGACCAAAGAGCGCACCATCATCGATCTTGGCGATGGCGTTGTTTGTCAGATCGATCCTCTTCAGTTTGTCTTTGTGACAGAGAGGGAAAACAGAGAAATGAGGACGGTCTTACAGTTTTTGACCTTTAAGAAGATTTTTCAGAAAATGCATCACTAGTGATGATTACCATGCTGCTTAAGATCTATAGTTTATGCTAAAGAGGGAACGTACTCATGTTGGCGAAGTCCGATTTGTTGATCTTGGTGATCTTGTTGTAGCGGGCGTAGAAGTGAGTGGTATCTTTGGGGAGAGGAGGCACGTGCACCAGCTTCACATCGTCGCAGTACACAGATCCTCCCAGGCAGGTACAGAGCAGACAGGTGGGCATACCTTAGTAGCCAATCAGGTAATGATGAGCACATGTGAAACAAGAAACACAAACATGCATCACAAGAAGAAAATGGACAAAACACTCGAGGGAATATTTCGCATAATATCCTGAAGCAGAAGGAAATGGTAGACAGTTTGAATGTTCTCACTGGTTTAATGTTCTACAATGACACACTGTTCATATAAATACACTGAGAGTTGACAGTTCGTTTCTGTCTGGTAACCAGTGTTGGAAGTATCACATGACAAAGTAACAGATTACTGTTATTCTGATTTCAAAGTAACAGAATACTGTAATTCTGATTACAAAGTAACATATTACTGTTATTCTGATTACAAAGTAACATATTACTGTTATTCTGATTACAAAGTAACAGATTACTGTTATTCTGATTACAAAGTAACATATTACTGTTATTCTGATTACAAAGTAACATATTACTGTTATTCTGATTATAAAGTAACAGATTACTGTTATTCTGATTACAAAGTAACAGATTACTGTTATTCTGATTACAAAGTAACAGATTACTGTTATTCTGATAACAAAGTAACATATTACTGTTATTCTGATTACAAAGTAACAGATTACTGTTATTCTGATTACAAAGTAACAGATTACTGTTATTCTGATTACAAAGTAACAGATTACTGTTATTCTGATAACAAAGTAACATATTACTGTTATTCTGATTACAAAGTAACAGATTACTGTATTCTGATTACAAAGTAACATTTTACTGTTATTCTGATTACAAAGTAACAGATTACTGTATTCTGATTACAAAGTAACAGATTACTGTTATTCTGATTACAAAGTAATGTATTACTGTTATTCTGATTACAAAGTAACATATTACTGTTATTCTGATTACAAAGTAACAAATTACTGTTATTCTAATTACAAAGTAACAAATTACTGTTATTCTAATTACAAAGTAACAGATTACTGTTATTCTGATTATAAAGTAACAGATTACTGTTATTCTGATTATAAAGTAACAGATTACTGTTATTCTGATTATAAAGTAACAGATTACTGTTATTCAGTCTTTATTCATGAATATATTAAAGGATTCAAAATCGGGCGAAATTGCCCCCCAAAGAAACCCACAAGTTCCAGTCTCTACTTCTGTATATTAAGTGTAACTGCCAACTGTAACCATAGAACTGCTTATCTCAAGTTTTACCATCTTTACCATTTCCAAACAGGGGTTTTTACATGGTCAGATCCCACTCCCAGTGACTGAGTTGGGTTGTGACGCCTTTCATCACCCCCATACAGTTGTTGTTGAATGATTTATTCATTTGTTCAACTGGGAAGTGAAAGTAATAAGGTGGGGACAATGAATTCAGTGCAGCGGTTCAGACCCCTGAAAGAACTCTTAATAATACTTTAGTAAGTATTTAAAATACTTTTGAAAGAAGTAACTGCAACAAGTTATGCATTAATAGTAACCAACACAACACTGCCGGTAACATGTTGAGGCTATTTTGGCCTTCAGAACAGTATGAATTTATCTGGCCATGGATTCTACAAAGTGAAAACTGCACCACTACCAAAGTAATAAGGCCAGTCATGTTTCCCAGAAACATGGTCTGCCTGATTTGAAAGTTGGAACCTGTAGGAATCTACAGTTTGTTTGAAGCCATAGCTGTTCCTAATAATCTGGCAACTCTGTATAGCATGTAGCCTTACTAAATTAGAATTGAACATCACCTTGTGTAAAGTACACATGTAAGCATAACCTGATCCTATGCCATCCTGCAAGACCCCATCAGAGATACAGGGAAAGTCCCAATGTCCACAGTATAAATTGTTTGGGGGACTGTTTCATAGGGCAGTTTTTGAAGATCTTGTGTAAATTGCTGTGTCTTTAGTCAATTGTTATTGCTTTGGCCTGTGGTCAAACCAGAGAACACTTATATGGCTTGAAAATACACAAGTCCTCACACTCCTGCTGTTTAACAATAAGTCCTTATACGTCCTTGTTGGTTAGTGTGAGCTTGTGGGACCTTGCAACAAACCAAAACAAAGAGCTATCTGCTGTAGTATATTAAAACCCCAGTTTTCATGTGGGTAATACGGCAATAAGCAAATCCTGGTGACCTCTTAATCCAGTGGTTCTTCATCATGGTCCTGAATTACAACTGTCCTGCACATTATAGAGCTCTGTTGAATTGATTTCAGTGCATGCTAAGCAACAGCTGGCAACAGCAATTCTCGCAACGACCAGTTAAATATTATTCATGCTAAAATCACTTCCTGAACTTACCATAAGGAACTTTCTATGTACCAGTACCCTGCCCTCAAAGCAGACAAAATCTCTCAACCCTTAATGGAAATGCACCACATTCTAATTTGTGGGGTACCCAAATTGTAGGTGTACAAACTAAGGTCCCACAAAGGTCATTAGTACTAACCTGTGCCAGGGACAAGTGTTACCTCTAACACAGAAACCCCAGAGGGGCCAAAAGCAAGGCATGGTCTGAAGGGTATGGTACAGGTGCAGTTAGGGTTTGTCCAAATTCACTTCCGTAGCTTTAATAATCTCTCCTCAAGGTGCATGGTTCAAAGTGGTTGGATGTTTAGTAAATCATGGGTATGATTCAGCCTGTAACTTGCAATAAACCAGTCAGATTGTTATCTCTCTAGTGCAGATTGCTAATATAATAGCAAATCTTCCATGGAAGACATCCAGACATACATCTCAACTGGAGAAATGTTAACAGGAGAATCCTTCCAAAGATCCCTGAGGAGTAGGGGGCATGTTCTAGTTTTTAGCATCACCAGAATGTCCGCACAGTATAGAATGTACTGGTACAATGTCAGAAAATGGGGAAAACAAAAGTTTTCTGCCACCAACTTTCTGTAAACAAAGATAATCTTTCATTGTGTATGATTATACTTAAAATCACTATTTGTAACCACAATGAAATGCAACCTTTAATCCATCACATGTGAAGGGTTCCTCTGTGGCGCCCAGGCTGGCACTTGAACCTGCAACTTTCCGATCCTTAAGGCAGGCTCCAAACCACTAGGTGTGGAAGAAGCAGAGTGTAACCTCGTTGTGCACTTGCCTAGAATGTGCGCTTTAAAATAACAGGCAACGTTGACTTCGGCCTAGGTTTCTGCTGGTCAATCACGCAAGAGTTGTCCACCGTCTAAAGACTCTCACTAGCAGTACACCTAAACACTCTTTACTTTTAGACCAACATGCCTACAGGCACACAAATGAGCAATTGCGATTTAAACAAAGTGAGCATAGGATGGGAAAATGACAACTGTGCCAGTCTGAAACTAGCAAGGTCGAGTGTGAGATAGAGCCCTCAGAGTTAAACTAATGTGATAGTTCTTAAGGCTGGGCGATATGGCAAAATTATCATCACAATACTTTGAGAAATACATGATATGTCACAATTTGTATTTTCTATCATCTGTTTAGACTGAACAAACTAAAGAGATCCAGCAGCCATATATATATATATATATATATATATATTTAATATCAAGGTATAAGTACACATTTTTATTCAGTGTTTCTCACACTCCAGTAAAATAAGTTCACATAAGTAAAATTTGTCAATGGTTTAGAAGCACTGAAGATAACACTATATATGCTCAGAAAATCATACCACAATATATCACAATGACAAGAAACATTTTTGAGGTAAACTGGATATATTCAAGAAGCTATAGTGTAGGTCTTTGATACTCCAGGACCAAGTCTGGGAACCACTGTCTGGCTTCATTTGAATATCTGTTACGTTTCGTAATAAAATGTTTATTTCAGGTTTACTTTAGAACAAAATAGACTGGTAGAGTACTGACCTTCTGTGTCAAATTCAACCTCAGGGTCAGGGTCAATCCCAGACTCCCCTGACTCTATTTGTTCCCCAGCCCCCTCCTGGGGGGTGGTCTGGGTGGTGGGAAGAAGCTCCTCCTCTTGTTAGACACATTAGGGTGTTAGGAGATAGATTAGCACATGGTTGGACAAAGAGACAAGGTAAGTAAGTAGTGATGATGAGTTAACAGACATTTAACCAATAGCAGTTAAATGAAGTTCATGATAAATGGGAGAACATCATATATCAGCTGATATAATGTACAGTAAATGTGTTAGCACAAATGAAGTGAAGGAGAACAGAGCATGGATCGATAAAATGAACAGTTTAGGCTAAAATTCAGGAACTATCATTTCAGAAAATTCAGGAAATAGTACTCTGCTGGGCAGTCAAAATACTGACCTTTCTCTAGGTCAGGCAATATTGTTACCATTGGCTCCCAAGGTTCCTCAGGAGTCTCAGGCTCCACAGGAATCCCAGACTCCTCAGGTAAACCAGACTCCACAGGAATCCCAGACTCCTCGGGAAAACCAGACTCCACAGGAATACCAGACTCCTCAGGAATTCCGGACTCCTCAGGTAAGCCAGATTCTCCAGGTAACCCAGACACCTCAGGTAACCCAGACACCTCAGGTATACCAGACTCCTCAGGAGCCCCAGACTCCCCAGAAACCCCTATGACTTCTTCAGGGATAATTGTTGGTGTGAAGGGAAGCTCCTCCTCTTGTTAAAGATAAGGCAATGAAGTAAAAGAAAAATCAGCATCCCCCCATTAGCAACAGCTGTCAACAGTAACTCTTGCAACAACGGATGATAACTAGTTCAACATTATTCATGCTAAAATCACTTTCTGAAATGAATAGAAGGAACTTTCTATGTACAAGTAACCCATAATGGAAATGCACCACATTCTAATTTGTGAAGTACCCAAATTGTGTACAAACAAAAGTCCCACAAAGGTCATTAGTACTAACCTGTTCCAGAGACAAGCGTTATCTCTAACCCAGAAACCCCAGAAGGCCCAGAACCAAGGTCTCCAGAGATTCCAGAAACCAAGTCGCCAGAGATTCCAGACACAAAGTCCCCAGAAACTCCAGAAACAAACTCTCCCGAGACTTCAGAAACAAAGTCACCTGAGACACTGGGAGCAAAGTCTCCAGAGACTCCGGAAACAATGTCCCCAGAGGCACTAGAGATTAAATCCCCAGAGATTCCAGAAATGAATTCCCCAGAGACTCCAGAAGCAAAGTCCCCAGAGGTTCCCGAAAGGCCTTCAGGAACTCCAGAACCAATGTCCCCAGAGCTTTCTGAATAAATGTCCCCAGAGACTCCGTCTGCAGAGCCTCCAGAACTGAAGTCCCCAGAGCCTCCAGACATCTGAGGATCCCCAGAACCAGATATTCCAGAACTGAGAGTTTCACCAGAAGCCAATGGAGCTCCAGAACCTCCGGAACTCTCCCCAGAACCAAAAGAGTGTCCAGAGATATGAAGGATGTCAATGGGTGTCAGACGAAGCTCCTCCTCTTGTTAGAGACAAGATTAGGTGTTAAGAGACTGATTAGAACAACACAGACAATGATTCAATGTAGACAGTTAGAGATGATGCAAGCGATGCATGAAAGAAAGCAGTTACAGGATTAAAACACATTTAACCAATCAGATTGCCAGTTAAATGGAATAAAAGATGTATATTTTGGTAAGTGGGAAGATTAATTTAAGGTCTCCCTGTGTGAATATGGTACAGACCTCCCTGAGTATCAGGTCCCATCAAAACCCCTGGCTCTCCAGAGCCTGTTGGAATAAGCTTGGGTTTTAGGGGAAATTTCTTCTTATCCTCTCTTTCCTTTTCCCTTTCTTGTTCTTCTTCTTCCGCCTCCTCCAACGAGGCACCTGGCGCAGGATCATTGTCCTCATCTGGGGCCAAAGTGCCAACCTCTATCTGCAGAGGAAGGAAAAGTGAGTGCAGTGCTTCTGCTTCAAAAGCTTCTTTCTTGAGTAAAGAGGCAATAACTACAGACACATTTCTGAGATTAATCACAGACCTCTTAGGTAAACACTTTCTGGATAAACTCCATCATATAAGTATTAACTTAGACTTAGACTTAGACTTAGAGTCTAAGTTAATACTTATATGACTACAGAAAGTGTTCAGCAACCCAGACTGCACCATTTGGATAGTCGTAGCCTAGTGGTTAAATCTGATCAGAGGGTCATAGTTTCAAGTCCCAGCTCAGGCATCACTGAGGTACCCTTGAGCAAGGTACTGCCCCACTATACTGCTCCCTGGAGGCTGATGATAGCTGCCCACTGCTCCATGTGTGGATAGGATATCCTCTGCTGGACTTTTGATAACCAGGACTGCACCAAAATGTCCATTGACAGATTTAATAACATTGGTTGTCATTATCATACTCAAGATTGTGTTTACACTCGGGTTATTAACATAACATTTCAGCAAATTAAAATACAAGAAAATAGAATACCCTGAAAAAATGTAGGTTAAGGAAAGAGTGAAAACAACTTAAATAATAAATAAAACATTTGTTTTAAAACAGTATATAATGCACTGGCACCTTCTGCTATATGTGCTCAAAGGTCTATAGTGTAAAATAATGACTTGAGCAGGTTTCCTAAATAATACAAATGATAAAAATGTGCATGAGAAATATATACAGTTTTAACTGGCTGATGAAAGCCTTATAGATAAATGTAGGCACCTTGCTTTGTCATGTAGAGCACAATGCACTACAATCACCTTGAGAAACACCTTTGGTTAATAAATGGAATTTACCATATTTCCTCAATGATAGACCATGGCTTTTACATTGAGTTTTACAAACCTGGTATTGGGTACACACCCACTTACATAAATGGGATCTAAAAACATGAAACACATTCACTAAAAGTATAATTTAGCACAAAACGATGACATCCCCAAATGATTCGTTGAATTTAAATGTACAAATTAATTGCAGCAATGAACAGTTTGAAAAGCAACGCAAAGATCAGATCAGAGACAATGTTCTGTCACTTAAACGGCGCCACCAAATCGAGCCTCTGAAATGTTTTCAGGCCTTTGCTACATTACATTACATCCTACTGTATAATACAAACTGGAAAAAGCTCAATTTAACAGAAATAAAAGGAACAAAAGTTTATTGTTGCTGGAAAAGATGAGTTATTAATTTTCGTTTGAACGACTGGAGGGTGGAGGTACTGCAGTACAGTGATGTCAATCATCCGTCTACATGTAAATTCTTCAGTTTAAAATTAGCAACAATGAAATGCAAAAATATTAGGCTTATTTTTTTTTAAATCCTTCAAAATCACATTCGATGTGTGATCTGTGCTGCTGTTGCTGATGTCGGACATGCGTTCGCTCTCGAATTTTGCAGACGTTGCTTCATGAAAGCAACAAGGAGCTGAAATTCTGCAGCGTAGTTCTTGCATTGCGGCACGATATCGGTAAGTTCCAAATTTTATTAATTTTATTGTTTATGCTGAACTACAGTATAATGTCACTGGTATTGAGCTGTAAAGGCTCCAGGGGTCGAATTAGATTCTTCTACTTCAGATCAGTAAATTCAGTAACACTGCAGCTAATAACTTGACGGCTTATCTTAGAGTTTTAAAAAATAAATGAGGATTTTCTGCGGCTTCTAGAATGGGGTGGCCTGTAACGTGGAGCGGCCTATCATTGGGGAAATACGGTACTCCCACAGGCCACATGCTGCCCAATTTCAGAGTTAAATAAGATAAGTGACTATTTGTCACAGTGAACACTATCACACAAAGTGCACCACAGCAAAATGTTATCTCTACATTAAACCCTTCCACACTTGGTCAGCAGGGTGTAGGACTCAAGGGTACCTTAGTGGTATCTGAGCTGGGACCTGACACTAAGAAGCTCAGTTTACAACAGCAAATTTCTACCACTAGACCATCACAACCAAGCTCTGAAACCATGCCATAGTTTTATGGTCAAAGCAATATGACATATTGTTTTCAGCAGCATGGAGCAAATCACTGATGTGTTGTATTTCTCTGTTGATGGTGCTGATAAGACCTAGGGTAGTAGCTGTAACTGATTTGCCATAGAGTCAGACGGATGAGTGTCAGAACAGAGTTTATTTACTAACCATTCTTATATTTTCTGCTTGTTATAAAAGTGCAGAAACTGGTGTATATATTTTTTTAGTTCATATGATCCACCTCCATTATGCAAAGGGGTTACACTAGCTGTTTTCAAGACACTGGGAAGTGTACCAGTTAGAATAGAGATATACTATATGCTAAATATTGCAATTTGTCTAATATGATTGATAATATAATATGATTCTTTGGTTCAATACATATTTTAACTACTATGTTAGAGGTGTAAGGGTTCAGGTTAAACAGACTTTACAGCACCAGGGTGCTAGGAAAAGCCCAAAAATGTTGTGTCAAGTAAGTGCCTGGCATCAGCAAAGTTTTTCTTTTAGGTCTTGTCCACAGAGGTATTCAAATCTTATAAATGAATGTAGTGGCCTTTGATTGACTTAAATATGATACTACATTCATGTTCATTTGCCTCAGTTGAACGCCAACCTGCAGCCCAAATTGTAATGTTGTGGGTCCAGTTATGAGTCAGCTCAGACTGTAATGTTTTGTGTTGACCTGTGGGGGCAGTGAGTCAGTCCAGAGTGTAATATTGTGTGTTGACCTGTGGGGGCAGTATTGAGTCCGTCCAGACTGTAATGTTGTGTGTTGACCTGTGAGGGCAGTAATGACTCAGTCCAGACTGTAATGTTGTGTGTTGACC
>JBBIGC010000125.1:27253390-27265550 GCA_037576955.1 Lepidarchus adonis | reverse complement strand
AAGACAAGACAAGACAAGAAAAGCTAGGATAAGACAAGACAAAAGAAGACAAGACAAGAAAAGTTAAGATAAGACAAGACAAAAGAAGACAAGACAAGAAAAGCTAAGATAAGACAAGAAAAAAGAAAACAAGACAAGACAAGAAAATCTAGGATAAGATGAAAGAAGACAAGACAAGACAAGACAAGACAAGACAAAAGAAGACAAGACAAGACAAGACAAGAAAAGCTAGGATAAGACAAGACAAGACAAGAAAAGCTAGGATAAGACAAGACAAGACACGACAAGACAAGACAAGACAAGACAAGACAAGAAAAGCTAGGATAAGACAAGACAAAAGAAGACAAGACAAGAAAAGTTAAGATAAGACAAGACAAGAAAAAAGAAAACAAGACAAGACAAGAAAATCTAGGATAAGATGAAACAAGACAAGACAAAAGAAGACAAGACAAAAGAAGACAAGACAAGACAACAAAAGCAAGGATAAGACAAGACAAGACAAAAGAAGACAAGACATCAAAAGCTAGGATAAGAGAAGACAAGACAAGACATGACAAGACAACAAAAGCTAAGGTAAGACAAGACAAGACATGACAAGACAACAAAATCTAGAATAAGACAAGACAAGACATGACATGACAAGACAAGAAAAGCTAGGATAAGACAAAGCAATACATCAAACAACCTAAGATGAGATAAGACAAAATAAAATAAAAGAAGGTAAGAGAAGATAAGACGAGATTAGATGAGACAAGAAAATATAGGATAAGGTAAGGCAAAATATGAGAAGATAATCTAAGATAAGATGAGATAAAACAAGATAAGACAAAACACTGTGATGGAAAACAATAACTAGAACTAGAGCTTGACAATATGATGTTATTTATTATTTATTGTTATTTATTTAACATGATAAATTGACTTTCTGAGGGTATTGTAACATGATCAGCACATTGTTGTTTGAAACATATGCCTTGCTAACAGGATCTTACTGCACTGCAGTGTGAGAAACAGATAAAAATCACTTATTCTCACTATACTTTGATTTTTTTAATGACACTGCTCATAAGGGGTGGCACCAGAAGCACTGGCAGAGGGCAGTTCTTCTTCCTGTTTCCTCTGCTGGCAGATGGCAGTAGATCACTTTACTGAGGATCAATCAGTACTTATGCATTACATCTGGGCAGACCAGATGTACAGTTGTTTCTCTAGGCCAATGGACCCCAGTCTTTTTCGCACCACAGAACATTATACTTCTAACCAATTGTCTGTGGACTGGGAGGAGAGCAGGGGCGTGGTTTACCACAGGGGGATGGTATTACTTAAAAAAAAATTATATCAAATGCCGATATCAAAAACTCACCATTCTGAATGCAATAATATAATAATGAATGAATTCTGTAATGTTAAAGGTACTAATGACCTACAAAGAAGCAGTTTAATCAACTTTACTTCAGCCAGAACACATTAAAATGTTAAAATTAATGTGGAAAATAAAATACTAAAACAAATACATTGACTTTCTAGCAATTCTTCTCAATTTGTAATTTTTTGCACTAAAACAACTCGACAATCACACACCAGCTGGGAAACGCAAAAGCCAATCACATAGGTGATATGTGATTAAGAGGTCCACCTCCAAAACATTCATCATGTCCCATTGGTGTTTAGATGGAGAGGCCTGGGGTAAAGAGCGCAGTTTAACCCTCTGTTAAAATGCTGTTAGAAATTCATTGAGCGTTACAGTTTTGTTTGATCCAAGTTATTGGTGAAGACACACAATCGCTAGATATTGGATGAAGCTGAATTTGAACTTCTTATTCAGCAGTTTGGTTTCACCTTAAATGTCTGATCAGCAGCCAACTTTTGCTTTGTAGATAACAATGGGGACCATTTTACTCCCTTACATTGTTGGGACTTTCCCCATTTGAAACAAGCTCTCTAGCCATGTTTGTTTTTAATCACTTCGCTTGTAGGCTTCATTTATTGGCACATGAAAAAAGTGCGGCAAAGACGCGGCCCTATACAAAATGATCCAATACCCGGTACCAGTCTGTAGCCCGGTGGTTCAGGTCTACTGCTCTAGAACATGCAGGTTCCTTCGCTCAGTCTCTGAACTGGCATGGCAGCTAATTTTTTATCTGGCCACATGGACCCTGTTGGTAAAATGGGTAAATCGATTCCCGGGTTTATCGCTTTATCTACTCTTTGAAATCCCAGCAGACTAACCAGCCGACCCTGCTGGGTTTCAGCTCGCTGGCATCACTAACCACACTAACACTCTCACTTTGAAGAGGCAACCTCCAAAAACGTAACGGAGACATGCTTTGTCTTCAGGGAAGCCAGTGTAGGCTTTGCAGGCACCCTTCTTCAAACGGCAGCTACACTGGGGGACTCCCTTCCCCCTGGGCACATCCAGGCTGTGGAGTTCCCCTCTGGGGATTCTCCTCATCCATACACGTCTTCAGAGAGACAGGCATGTACAGGCTGCGCCCGCATGAGCAGCACGACCTACTCAGTACTAGGCAGGTGGTGTTACTGTTTCGGCTGATTGGTGAATGTATTTGTCATGGACAGCTGGTGTCCAGACCAGGTTATGGAGTCTAGTCTGGAATAGTTAACCGGTGCAGCAGTTCTTATCTTGCTTGTGGTCTAATAAATTATTTGGAAAAGGTGGTGTAGCTGAGCGCGCAAGCAAACTCTTCAAACAAAGTGAAAAGAAGTGAACGCACAGCCCCACACGGAACCTTTTCGGCAAAAAAGTCACTTCAGACATTCCTCCTTCTCTTCTGTCAGGAGGGGTAACCATTACACCCTGGTGGGTCTTGAATGTCATTGCTGGAGGGTGATTTATCATTTGTAACAGGGAGTGTGGCCCAATGGGAGCTCACACAATCTCTGTGATGATAGGTTAACAAGGGGTTGGGGTATTTGCTAGCAAACACCCCCATCAACTCCCCTCACATTGCCTATTGGTCTTGACGTCCCATGACTACCAACTCCTAACATCACCCATGAGCCCCATGGAGCTTCCACTGAGGAACCCAATGCTCTTCCAGAAATGTGCAGTGCTGTGCAAAAGTCTTAGCTCCCTGAGAACTGGCTATGTAAGAGTAGCTTAGAGGAAGTGTTTTTATTGCTTATTTTCAGATTAATATTATTAGAATCAATACAAATATCATTAACACAGTGAACAGTACATGTTTGTCAATGTGTTGGGTTCTCATTTCCAGAGTTCTCTCTGAATTATCTGTAGGAACCTGATCCCTGGTTTGGGCTCAATCAGTGGTCAAATCAATCACCAAACATCAACTACTCAAATATCAACTACTTTTTACACACAAAACTCATTTAGATTTTTATTCGTTTTTTCCTCGTATTTATTCTTGGTGTTTGGTGTTTTTACCTCAAAAAGATGCTGAGATACATGGAAACAAACAATTTTCAGTCACCAAAACTTTGAAACTGTGAAGTGTGATGGAGGGAGTGTAACGCGTGGAACTGCCTGATTGCCGGGGGGGTCCTGATGGGCCGGTGTGTAGTAGTTTGGAAATTTCCCTGATTAAGCACACCTGGTTTAACTCACCTGTCAATTTTCAGGTTTAGCGAGTGTGTTTGAGGAGAAGAACAACCAAACTTCACTGGACACCGACCCTCCAGGGCCGACTTTGGGCCCCACTGCTTTATTGCTTTACTCAGGGCAGGTTTGACCACTGAAGGAAGCACTGAAGTTCAAGTTTAAGATCTGTTTAGATTGAGAACATTCTGACTTCAGAATGTGATGGAAAATTAACGACAAAGCAATTAAACAGAAGAAATTCCGCAACTGAAAATGGCTTGAGCTCCATCGAATCCAGTGATAGGATCAGTGTCAAGTCGTTTAGGCCCCAAAAATGAGCATGAGCACTTACATAACTGAGCATTTACATAATTATTTTATTTATTTGTTTATTTATATTTATTTATATGCTTCATATGCATTTATATCAATAATTCATATATTTCTTTAAAGCTTCTTTGCAGCAATAACCATTGTTAAAAGCACAGTAATTAGGTCCTGGCTTCACAGGTTTCTTTGTGTTTGTGTGGGGTTCCTCCGGGTTCTCCAGTTTTCTCCCACTGTCCAAAAGCTTGTGATTAAGGTTGACTGGCGGGTTGGCATCCTGTATTGGGTGAACCCTCCTCTGGCCTGTAGTCAACTGGGATCAGCTACAGCTTCCAGTTTATTACTTGCGTGTGGTGTGAACAGGGGCAACTGAGAAATGGGTGGAGCATTGGGACTCCACCCATGAGCAGATCCTCTTCATGATCAGTCCTAACTTTAAGACCACCTGCCTAATAGTGAGCAGGTCATCTTCATGATCAGCCATAACATTAAGACCACCTGCCTAATAGTGAGCAGGTCATCTTCATGATCAGCCATAACATTAAGACCACCTGCCTAATAGTGAGCAGATCCTCTTCATGATCAGCCATAACATTAAAACCGACTGCCTAATAGTGAGCAGGTCCCTCATGATCAGCCATAAAATAAGACCGCCTGTCTAATAGTGTGCAGGACCCACATGATCAGCCATAACATTAAGACCACCAGTCTAATAGTGAGCAGGTCCTCTTCATGATCAGCCATAAGATTAAAACTGCCTGCCTAATAGTGAGCAGGTCCCCTCATGATCAGCCTTAACTTTAAAACCACCTGCATAATAGTGAGTAGGACCCTCATGATCAGCCATAACATTAAGACCACCTGCCTAATGGTGAGATTGGAATTTAGAGAAATTGGTCAATTACTGTATGTCAGCAGATAAAATTAAACCAAACAATCTAGAAATAATTTAAATAATCTTTTACAATCTATAAAACAATTATAAAAGGGTTTATGAAAACGTATAGGAAAAAAACAATAAAACTCTCACAATGGGAAATAGTACCTTTATTGACTTTGGCAGAGGTGCTATAGTTGGAGCTGGAAGTTCAGTGTTTAGCACAGGTTAGTAGTTCTCCTCCTCAAACACTCTCACTACACCTGGCATTGAACAGGTGAGGTGAACCAGGTGTGTCTGAGCAGGGAGATCACCAACTGAGCTGGGCATCGGCCCACCGGACTGGAGCGGGACACCCCTGCACTATAGTAAAGTTTATTTGCTTTCACATGCTCAGATATTTCAGATATTTGTGAAGATGAAAGGATGATGAATTCTCACTTTGAGTTTTAGTGTTTATAATATCAGATCACATGCGCTGTAAACATAAATCCTTCATGGAATCCCATAGTTGTATCATGTTTAGAATTGAATACATGTGGGATAAAGAGGGAAAATGACTGTAATATTTTTTTAAAGGTTGAAGTTCACAACACGTGTGTAGAACTGTATTTATTTACCTTAACATTTACAATTCTGTGGGGTGGGGGTGGGGTTAAATCAGTGTAAGCTGACATTTTAACATAATACATCCCCAAAGCTGCTGGCATTTCAACTCACACAGAGTGACGCCATGGCGATGCAATGATTTATAGAACATGTAGAATTAAAAGTCATAAAATGTGAAGCTTGTTGGTAAAGAATGTATGATGAATTGCATGCAAGTAAATGAGAATAATGCATAAACATGGTCAGGTTGTAGAGCTGTTCACAGTAGAATACTTGTAAGTTACATTTTTAGCAATTTCAAATGTCCAGCCGTCTTCTGGAAGAAAAAAAACAAACAAAAACACACAACAAACATACAAAATATATCTATATTTATAAATGTAAGATATTTATTGCGATTGTTGAATCAGCAATTCTGCACTTTCCTGTATTATCCAGGTAGGTGAAACATAGAGCGATATAGACAATGCCTCTTTTAGCTTAACTGGAATAAGTGTAGCTCGTAACACCGTCAACTACCATTTTAAAACATTAGGCTTGTTAACGTATAGTTTACAGTAAATATAGAGCATCGGTGCCCTGTTGGAACTAATCTATACAAAAACTTGCAGGGCAACGGAGGCTATGTATTGTGACAAAATTTGTATAAATATTAGCAATTGGAATGTTTAAAGTGTGTGTTTGCTTCCAAGAAGGAGGAGCCTAAAATGCTCTGGTTCTCTAACACATTAGTAAAACATAACATGAATATTACATGTGTGCCTCATACAAGACACTGTCACCTTTTATGTGCCAAAGATTTCAATATCAAGATTTCTTAATGTATATCTCAGTGTACTTCTGCTGGTTCGGCATTTCCTACCACTATGGCACAAATGAACATGTCTAAATCTCAGAAAAGATGGTGTCGTTAGCTGTTTGGGTGTATGTGGGCATGTGAGCTCTTCTGCTAGAGGTTGTCCTCAATAGCCGCTGGGGCGACTTGGGAAATCTGAAAGTATGGAACTGACATGGAGAATTGAGGCCTAGTCAAAAATGATCTCGGAGGCCTGGCGGAGACAGTTGGACGTGTCGACAGGCATGCTACTGTGGGTGATGTTGTTCCCATCCAGACGCAGGGTCTTCAGTTTGGAGTAGTTTACAGGTGAGGTGAACTTGCAGATGTTCGGCAGGTCGAACTCTGAAAGAAAAAAGCAAGAAAGTGACACCCTCGAACAGTGCAATGAAGATAGGCCAATGGAGAAGACGTCTACTCACTGTTGATTCGATTGACTTGCAGGTACAGGTGCTCGAGCGACTCGCTGATCTCAGGTATGGACTGCAGCTTGTTGAAGGACAGGTCCAGCTCCAAGAGAGAGGTCACGTTGAACACACCGGCTGGAATCCCAGAGTCCACCAGCTTGTTGTGGGAGATACGAAGGTACTGCAGTTCAGGCAGTTTGGCGAGGTAGCCGCTGGGAACGCTGTCAATGTCATTGTTGTCGGCGTAGAGCATCAGCAGGGAAGGGGGCACGCCTGCCGGAAGCTTCTTCAGCTTGTTCTCACTCACGTCCAACAGCACCAACGACTTTAACCCTTTGAAGGCCCCGCCGATGCTCTCAGTGGTCAGTTGGTTCTTGGCCAGGTGGAGGATGGTGAGGTTCTCCATGCCAGACAACAAGCCAGTGGGGAACGTCGTGAGCCTGTTGTCGCTGAGCTTCAACTCGTCAAGGGATTTTGAGAGAAGGCTAGGAGGTTTGGTCAGCTTGTTGTGGCTGAAGAGGAGCTTCTCCAGGCTGCCCAGCTTGTCGATGGTGCCCGTCTGGATCTTGTCGCTGGTGATGTTGTTGTTGTCGAGGACAAGCCACCGCAAATCAGTGACGTTGTTGAAAACGCCCGACTTAATCTCCTCTATCAAATTGTCCTGCAGGTAGAGGTATTTGATTCCAGTGGGGACGATGGGAACGTACTTCAGGTTGCGGCTGTTGCAATACATGGCAGTTGGGAAGTTGATAGGGCACTCACACTCCTGGGCACAGTGGGGGGCAGACGGTCCCTGCTGCGAGGCAGGCTCGTAGTCGTAGTCATAATACTGCCCGATGCACAGGCCGAGCAGGCTACCGAAGAGGAGGAAGCGGAGAGGGAACATAGCTGCAAGGTGGGGACCAAACGAGGCTGATGGAAAGGGCAAGACGGAGGGAGGGAAAGAGAGAGAAGCAGAGGCATTTAATGAAAATTTATTCTACTTTTATGGCATTTGTAAACATGAAAACGGTTTGTTGAACACCAGAGCTGCATATTACTGGAAGGTTCCTCTCAACAGACCAACAAATCAGGCCCCGACTGCAGTTTGCCACCAATTACACGGGCTGGAATCTGGATCCGAGACTGTCAAGGTACTTAATACGCTGCATTCAAATATGTTATGCATTCCATCCCTGAAGATTACAATGCATTCCATTTGCACAGCACTTTCTTAAACTGACACATCAGCAATGCGACACACTGGTAAACTTCAACTGGGCTCCACACACAAAATGAAAAGACCAGTGAAGAACCATTGGTGCTGCAGACCAACTATGCATTTGGTGTCTAATCCAGCAAGCGTTGGGAAACAAACCTTAGAACAAACTCAGCCAAAAAGACGAACCCCCATCCATCCACATTTACATTTACAGTACCTCCAGATGTGACTCCAAGCAGAAGAGACGCCCGCAAGGCAAGAAGAGAGCGAAAGAGACCGAAAACCGAATGCTGTGTCTGACAGGTAGGAGCTGACTTACCTTACTCTCTCTCCCTCTGTTTCAGGCTGCAAGCGGAGATGTGCACGGCCCGAGGTCTCTGGAGAGGACGAGGGAGGGAGGGAGGAAGGGAGAGAGAGAGGGAGAGAGAGAGAGAGAGCAGAAGAGGAGGGAGAGACTTACCCAGTCCCACCACAGTGACAGGGAGTGATGGAAAACAGCAGTCAGTCAGACGGCACAACAGAAGGTCGCTGTCACATGCAGGTCTGACGAAAAGCAGGTGAGACGTGTTGTCTTCTGCGGAGGGCAAAGCCTCGTCGAGGGGGCTTGGCAAAGTATATATACCTGTGGGATTTACACACATGCACACACTTGACCATTTATTCTGAATTACAGAGCGAAACAAACAAGCTATTGTGCAGGAGACACACGCAAACACCTGGACGAAAGACCGGCCACGCCCGGAGAAAAGATAAACGGTTATGACGGAGTGTTCCGGAAAAAATATATATACGGCTTCGTCGAACAATGTGGAGAGTCAGATGGAAGGGAGAGAAAAAAGTTATTTTGGCTGCATGTGATGCCAACCGCCTGGGATTATACTACCAGTCTGCAAACGTTGTAAATAAGCTTTAGGAAAAATTGACAAGTGGGCCAGAGCAAACTTACATAAGACTACGGCTCCTGCTCCTGACCGTCAGGGCATCGGTGCTGAGCATGTCCAACTCCCCACAGATGTGTGGGTGTAAATCAGCAGCCGACGTCCTTTCATCTTCACCCGCAGAGGCATCTTGCTCAGCATGTGGTCAATCTGAAGCCATTCCTCCAGGGCCTATGGCAGACGTCTGGACATCCGACACCCAGATCAGTGCACAGACGTCTGTACGGCTTGCAGGACGCAAGCTGTGTTATTTGGCACTTTTATCTTAAACTGTGATTGGACGTTAAGATGTGTCTGGTCTTGGACCGCAAAGTTATTTGAAATGAGAGCTGCCGTGCAAAACCACATTGTATCTGGGTCAATAATGGGTAAGCATCTGTAAATTTATCTGTAAAATTGTAAAAATTACTGTTAGCAAATTTAAAACCACTATTTTCTGCCTGCCATTGCACAAGATCATAAGATCAAAAATTGCTTCATAAACACAGAACAATGGCACACACTCCAGCAATAAACAAAGGAGACAACAGTGCACGCTCTTTTTTTCCAGTTTCCCAGAGTTTCTGAAAATCTATTTCAAAAAGACGAAGGGACAAAACGTATAGAAAAGGCTACGTCTTACAAAATACCCCAGTATCTGTGGCCTATAGTTTAGCTTCACTCATTCACACTGGACTTAAACCAAGTGTTTCAGCTGCTTGAACGAGGTACAATACATAGCGGTCGGTCGAAGCAGAGATCATTTACATAGATCAGTCCCAAAGGCAGAGAAACAAGAACAGTCTGTTTAATTCTTAGGACTAAAGGAAGGCGAATGAAAAACAGACCTGTAGAAAAGAATTATGGCTGCTTTTGATACATTAAATTGCCATCATTGCCATGAAGATCAATGAGATTTTCCAGCCCACAGACAAGACTGGGCAAAAATATGGACCTTCTGGTGGGACTGATATAAGAACAAATGCTTTCAAGAAGTTGAAACGTTCTTTAAGGAACTACTTGTGGTGTAAAGGTTTCATTAGAGCTTCTTTGGAGCAGCGGGTTCCTCAGAGAACCTCCCATTGGATAGTGCTTTAAAGCATTTGTTTCCATGCCAGTTATCCAGAAGAAACAAATGCTTTTAAAGAAATCCATCACTCGAAAAAACCTTTAAGGGGACTTTCTGGAAGACTGGTACAAAATGCTTTAAAGAGGCATCTACCAGAAGATACTCTTTGGAACAATCCCTGCTATTCAGTCTTATTCTATTTTAGCATCGTTGCTCACTTTTGGGAATTACCACAAGTAATGGTTCCTCGACAGCTTCTTTGGTGCACTGAACGCTTCTTTAAAGAAGATCCCGAAAGTCCACTTAATGTTGTTTTAAAGCATCCACTGAAAACTTCTTTGAGGAACCATCACTCCAAAGAAAAGTTTCGGAAGGCCAGGAACCTGAACAAAGATTCTATAATGGAATAACATGGAATAGCATCTATTGTTCCTCAAAGAACCTTATATTGGATGCTTTATAAAGCATTCGTTTCTATACCAGTCCTGCAGAAGATCCACTGAAAGGCTCTATGAGAAACCATCACTCCAAAGTAGAGTTGGAACCTTTATTTGTAGTAGGCCACAAAACTGCTGCTGAAATGGAATCAGCCACAAATAAAATTTCTGTAACAGCTTCTTTGGAGCAATGGTTCCTCAAAGAACCTTGAGGTGGATGTTTCTTTAAAGAATTTATTCTCATTCCAGTTACCCAGAAGGTCTATTGAAAGCTTCTTTGAGGAATCTGCGCTCAAAATAAGCCTGTTTAGAAAGAAACTTTAATGTTCTTGGAGTAGCAGCCACCGTGAAGTAAAATCAGATAAATATTTATGAACTTGCAATATTGATCTCACAGTCGCAAAGATCTCAGAAGCACATATGTAGCTGTGTGCTGACTAATTCTCCTGCTCAGACCCTCCTCTCTCCTGGCATCTGTTAGCACTTAGTGGTCTGGAGAGCAGCGTTGTGTTTGGGGTCGTATTTCTCAGCAGGGAGGCTGCTCTAGAACCAGTTCTTGTCTTTTACATTCTAAGCGACGTGGTTTCATTGACAAGGCAGAGTTGATCCTAGATTCCCTGATAATTCTGGGCTCTCAGGTTGGTGGATGGTTGAGGTCTTCTGGCAGGGGCAAGCTGGGGCAAATCTGCCATCAGTTAAGAAAACTGCAGCTCAGGGAAAAAACTAAGATTCTTCTGCAGAAAGAAATGCCAGGTTGGCTAAGAATAGGCTCAAAAAATGGTCTAACTCATACCAGATGGAAGAGCACACACACACACACACGGCAGTATTACTGTCTTTGATAGGTATTCTTTTCACATACTGTTCAGAGGTTTTGCAAAACAGGGACAACAACAACGTCAACATGTGCATGACATCAGAACTGTGCTCCCATTTGGTCATAAAGTCAATAAAATAAAATTTACCACATACACACGCATAGATTCACACACAAATCGGACCAGACACTCAGTTCTAAGCATAAACCTTAAGAACATAAACATAACGTAATTTTATACTAATTACTTCTTACTCAACAGAGGCAGAACCAACAGGCTTCATTTCCCAACCAGTCTCAAGAAGTTTCTTACTAAAGTTTTCACAAGCACCCGAACATTCAACGATGCTTCCATATTTGGGATTTGTTCTTATGCACGTCACATTTGTGTATAATAAGTGTTTATTGCATGTTCTTCATTTCTACAGTGGATTTTAATTACAACAATATTTTATTATATGTATAATAATGGATTATGCTATTTGAAAAAGTATCACGGTGAGCACTACACTACCATCTCAATTCCCATTCCTCCTTGGGCCCAGACTCTGACCATTTCTGTCTATGATAAAACTCAAAGCAGAAATATATATCCTCTGAGACCACAACTCACTTTTCAGTCTTTGATGCTGATCTCAGATCTGTGTTCAGTGTTTTCCACTGGGTTCTGGTTCTGGGTTCGGGTGGGTCACAGGTGTGCAGTGTTCAAGCTCTCCCTGTGTTTCTGTGGGTTTCTTCTAGATTCTCCAGGTTCCTCCCATTGTCCAAAGGCCTGTGGTTTAGGTTGACTGACTACTCTGCATCACCCATAGGTGTGAGTGTGTGTTAATGGTTTTCTGTATATGTGTTATCTTGTGATATGTTGGGCCTCCTGTCCAGGGTGAACTCTGCCATAGGAACACAGTCAGTTGGGATAGGCTCCAACTTCCCTGGGACCTGAAATTAATAAATAAGAATGGATGAGAAAATGCAATTATAAATCCGAAAAGCAATTAAAACATTAACCAGTTAAAAATAATAATGTGTAATTATGATAAACTATTATTATTATTATTATTATTATTATTATTATTATTATTATTATTATTATTATTATTATTATTAT
>JBBIGC010000125.1:27218463-27241273 GCA_037576955.1 Lepidarchus adonis | reverse complement strand
TGTCATGGCTGATTGATGTATATCTTATCCGCTAAAGTCGACATTAGAGCGGTGAGTGGTATTACACCTGTCAGACCTGAGCTTGGAATGACTGTAGGACAAGGCCAGAAACTGAGCTCTCAGAAGGTCCTGCATGAGAAACCATCATGCTGCTGTGATGAATATCTCCATCTGGGCCCAGGAACAGGGACAACCACTGTCCACTGCTGCATCAAGAAATGCAACCTGAATCTCAGATACACAAAGAGAAAACCAAACTGTAGTTCTACACAGAAACACTGCTGAGTCCCTTGACCTGATCTCACCTCAGATGGACAGATACCAAAACATGGACCAGTGATGGATAATTCAGGTCCAGGAAAGTAAAACCCACTCCAGGATTTTGTTTCAACTGTCTAATTTCTCCAGGTAGCTCTCGCTCCAGGTTTGGTCTCCAGACAGTTGGAAAGAAATCCTGGATTTTTACTTTTTGGACCTGAAATGTCCATCACTGGTCATGTCATGGGTGATGCAACATGGCCGCCTTAAAAAGGGGAAACGGTGATTGAACGTAAAGGGCGATTCTTACCCAAGAACTGATGGAACTCTGACTTGGACTCTGACCAAGAAATACGCAAAGCCTGAAAATAATAATGTTTTGGGAATTTGGTTCCTGACCAGATCAGTGTCCATGAGATTGAAAATTTTCCCTTAAATGTAAGGCCCTGTACACACACAGTTGAACACACAGCCTTTTCTGTGAAGCGTAAATGCCATTTTTTGGTCACTGGAAACGTCGATTTTCAAAAACGCCATCCAAGGTTTTTGAAAAGTTGTTTAGTTTCTGAGAAGACTTTCGTCAAAATTGTGAGACTTCGTTGTTACACTGTGCACCATGTTCATTTCCATCCACCTACAGGAAATAGTAATTACTTCCCCCGCAGAGGCTTCTGATTGGTCATCATTACTTTATATAGTTTAGGGTTATAGCACCACCTGCTGCTTTGGTGAGCTGCAGCTGAAGGTCTTTCTGCTGGGTTCTTCAACTCCTGAATGTGCATGAGGATGCCCAGAATGCTCTGGAGCATGCTTGCAGCACCATGGTCTAAGTCTGGGACAGTGATTCAGTATTTTTCCACTGGAAAACTCTGGAAAAGGGTCGATTTTGAGCCCTAGAGACTCTGCCCAAGAGTCTACAGCAACGTTTCAGAACACTCGCCACTCAACTCCCCCAGCTCCCGGCCTATGTGCTCTCCTTCACTCGTACACCCTGCTACACCCTGCTAGGACAGTCGAGAGTCAAATGTGCAGTTCCGCCAAGCTTTTACCCAGAAAAAACAAAAATAAGACAATACTGATGATGAGAAGACTGTGTTTAACAGTCACGCTAAATGTTCTGGTCCCAAATACCTCCATAACACAGACTCCACACCTACAAATACGTAAAGAAAAAGAAGATACTGAAGGACTGAAAAATGTGTCCTTTATAAATCATTAGCATAAATATGTCTATTTATAATCACAGCAAGAAGATCGTGGGTTCGATCCCCAGGTCGACCACAGGTGTCTTTCTGTCTCTCGTCTGTGTGGGATTCCTCCGGGTTCTCCAGGTTCCACCCAGTGCCCAAAGAGTTGTGGTTCAGGTCGACAGTATACCCTACATTACCCATAGGTGTGAGTGTGTGAATGGTTGTCAGTCTCTGTGTTGCCCTGTGATTGGTTGACCACCTGTCCAAGGTGAACCCTGTGTTGGGCCCATAGGCAGTTGGGATCGGCTACAGCTTCCTTGCGACCCAAAATGAAAAAGCGACTTGGATGAATGAATGATAAAAAGGGAACTCAGGGTATGTTTGCTTGTATGTAATATAGCTAGAAAATGCAAATGTAGTAACTTTATATGAGACCCAACACAAGTTTATTTCATTTGTACCGATGTTGCCCCAAGGCAGCTTTACAGAATCAGGGTCCGAACCCCTGATGAGGATAAACTCTCTTAAATGGAGGAAGCGAGGCCCGGAAGAGGGACCACCTTTCTTTAGTAGACACTAGAGAACAACGACAACCAAAAGAAAATGAAACAGTCTCATATTCTAGAGGTGGAAGCTAGAGCCTATAGCTTGAACAGATCCAGCATAAATGCACATGAAGCATAAAGTACAGCGAGCTGGTCCATGGTAGTTGTATTAGTTTGGGGGAGGTTAGCGGAAGCCTCAGAGAAGTCAAAAGTGGTCTTTTGGGGGAAAAACAAAAAAACAATAGTATGCGGCTAAAACGGTAAACATTAGTGGAAGTGCACCACCTGAAAGCCCCTTAGGCAGCTCAAAGCTAGGCTGTCTAGTCTCCCTAGGTCCAGGAGGTTGTTCTCCAGTTGTACCCTCAGCAGCCGACTGCTGGGTGTCTCTTCATGCCTTTCCCAGCAGAAAGCGTCGCGTGGGATGGTCTGAATCTTGTTATGAGCGAGGGAGATGGAGACCAGCCAGGAGGGCAGATGCCGCGGGACCTGCCGCAGAGCGTTGTGACTCAGATCCAGCTGGTGAAGCTGAGGAAGCACCTGAAAGGCTCCGGGTACCACCTTGAAGATCTTGTTGTGGCCCAAGCCCAGGTGTTCCAAGTTGGGCAGGGAGAGGAACGTGGACTTACTGACACTAGAGATAGAGTTCCCCTCCAGGTTGAGGGTTTTTAGGGAGTGCGGGAGGTGCCGGGGAACATGCTTCAAGAAGTTACCTTCCAGGTTGAGGCTCTCCAGGGAAGTGGCGTTGATTAACGCAGCTTTGCCCAGGCCCTTATTGGTCAACCTGTTGGCACTGAGGTCCAGTACCTGGAGCCCAGCCTTTCCCAGTAAAACTCCCCCCTGAAAACGCTGGATGAGGTTGCCACGGAGGTATAGCTCCTGCAAACTGAGGGGTAGGAGCAAGGGAACAGATGTGAGCCGATTGTGGGAGAGGCTGAGGGTTCGAAGGCTGGTCAGCGGGGACAGCACCCCGGCAGGAAGGAGGGAAGACCCACTTCCCAGGCTGTTGTTGTTCAGGCTTAGCACCTGTAGGCCTGGGCAGCGGTTCCAGGCTGTCTCTGACATCACTCTGACTTTATTCCCGTCCAGACGAAGTTCCTCCAGGGAGGCAGGAAGGTCCGCTGGAATGCTTTGCAGGGAGTTCCGCTCCAAGTAGAGCCTCTTCAGGGCCTGGATGCCCTTAAAGGCTCCTTCGACAGAGTTGTCAGTCAGCCGGTTGTTGCTGAGCACCAAGAAATCCATGAAGAGGTACTCGGAGAGAAGGTTAAGCGGAATGCTGCCGATGTGGTTGTTCATGAGGAGGACATAGCGGGAATTGTATGGAATGCCATAAGGAACCTTTTCCAGCTTTTTATCTGAGCACTGCACAACCCTATGGGAATAAAACAACACAACACTTAGAATCGGTTGAAATCTCATCAACTTCTACACCCGTCAAAATGTATCCGCATACACACCTCCCATAGCAGGCACATTCCCGTGGACAGTAGTCATCTTTAAAATAAGGAAAAGGTGGCACAGTAGTCATCTCATCTTTTTCCAACTTTTTCACCTTTTCCCCCTTTTTTAAAGCCTTTGTTTTCTTCTCCTTTGCTTTGAGCTTCTTGAGCAGCTTGTTCTTCTTTGTTGTGGCCACTCGATTGGCTTTAATAGCTGTTTCAGGCTGTGGTTTGGGTCTGGAGGTGTTGGGAAGGCTTATGGCAGTAGGACTAGCCCTTGCTGCCATGGCAGTAGAAGTCACTTCCAGTTTCATCCCAAGGTGAAGCATGGAGTTGCCTTTCTCGGTTTCAGCCACCAATAAGTTTGCAATTCTCCCATTGCTCAACATTGCAGACATGTTTGTAGCAAGCAAACGACGTCCCTCCGTGAGAAGGAGTGATGAGGCTTCCTGCGTAGTTCCACCACTAAGCAGTGGGAAAGCTGGGGGACTCGTCACAGTGGACACGAGTGGGAGTACGGAGGGATGGACATACTGAGAAGGCGAGGGAGTGGCAAGAGAAGTGTTGTGTTGATTGAGAATTTGATGGACTCTTGCTGGAGCTGCGGATGGATCCACATTCCCAGCTTCAGCATACAGATGCTGAAATTTCTCAACGTCTTCAAAAGCATGACTAGCCACATCTTCTGCATTAGGTTTCAGTCTTTCCTTCTGGTCTTTCTCATGACCTCTTGAAGATACCTTTCTGTCTTCTTCATCAGATGTTTCATGTTCTTTCTCCACCAGCCTCTCACTATGCAGAGTTTCTTGTTCCTCACTTTTTGTCACGTTGACCTGAAGTCCAGGCTTTTCCGTCGATTTCTCGACTTTTTCCATAGAATAGTGGTGACTCCATCCAGCCCAGGAAGCCACCTCCATAGACTCATTTTGCAGAGCTAACACATTCAGACCTGTAAGAGATCACACACTCAATTAAGCATCACATTCACAATGAATGGACCGGGGATGGCCAACTCTTGTGTCTACCACAGTTTAGTCATTTCTCTGTTCACACTCCTGGTTAAACCTAGTAATTAACAAGTGCTTGATCAGGAAAATCCCAAAACTGTGCTGGACACCAGCCCCCTTGGAGTTGAGCATCTTTGACAAAAGCAGTAAATCTAACTTGCAGTATACATTGCAATAGGGCCTGTAGAACCTTATTTTTTCAATTGCCCTATTTAGGGCCAATCTAACAAATGACTTTGGTACTATAAGGAACATTTTTGAATAAAAGACACCCACTTTAGTGCCAAACCTACAACAAAATGTTTGGTGTACAGTCTTGTGCAAAAGTTTGGGCACCTCTTGATAAATAACAGATTTAAGTGATTTTGTAATTGAAAGTGATTAAACACAGTATCTCTAGGAAAAATAAAAAATAAAAAAAAATCAGCAAACACTGATACATAGTTATGTTTTATGCCATAAATGTAACAAAAATAAATAAAAAGCACCGCAATCTGTTATTTATCAAGGGGTACCCAAACTTTTACATAAGACTGAATCTGCTTTAGTCCAGGGGTGTAAATCGTTCTCAAAATTATTGTTGCAGGCTAACTATTTTAGCCAACAATAAATTTTACAGCGAAGCAATTCAGTTTGATACTGGGGTGTGCAGTCAGTAAGAATTATGATATTTGACAATTTGCTACATTTCCAAACAGATTATAATTCCAAAACTGTGCTGGACACCAGCCCCCTTGGAGATGAGCATCCTTGACAAAAGCAGTAAATCTAACTTGCACTATACATTGCAATTGGGCCTGTAGAACCTCTTTTTTTTAATATAACAATTTGGTATTATAAGGATAGTTTCTGAACAAAAGTCAACCACTTTAGTGCCAAACCTAAATCAAAGATATGTTTAATGTATCTGCTTGAGTCCAGGGGTGTAAATTGCAAATGTTCTCACAATAATTGTTATTGCCTATTTATTTTTGTCAACGAGCCAATCATTGGACACCTTAAAATTTACTGCGAAGCAATTCGGTTCGATCCGGTCTGCGGTCAGTAAGAAATATGATCTTTGACATTTTGCTACATTTCCAAACAGACTATAATCAGAACATTTTATTAATAAAGGTCAAATTCAGCACTGTGGTCAATCAAATCAACACTGCCCACAGTAAAATGTAATAAAATTAATTTCACATGTCAGATCGACCATGCACTATTTTGGTCGATGCATCGATTAATTGCTACACCTTTACTTGACTTCATCAAATCGTTTTCAGTACTTACTTGGCTGAAGCACTGTCTCAGCAGTTCCAGAAATGACCCAACACAGCAAAATGACGGCTCTCATTTTCTCTGGCAGAGCTAAAAACAGGAAACGGCATTTCACGTCAACAAGCAAAGACCTGGCACACAGAACATGAATGGTTCCAGCAGATCTGGAATGCTGTGATCAGACAAATCTCCAGAAGTTGGGAAAAACCACATTAAGCGCTAGTTCCAAATGGCAAGCAAAAAAAAACAATTAGCTTCACAAAGTCACTCCCAAGTCCAAACTCATTTGCCATCATGGAAACGTGTCAAGACTTACCTGGGATACGTGAAGGTCCTTAAACAGTTAGCTCTGTCTTCCGTCTGTGCTCTGTAGATCCATGGGACACGCTGGCCTTCTCAGCTACACCCTCGCCACCCTTACACCGATGTTCCCTCTGACCCAAAAGGACTCCAGAGTAATCCAAGACTACATATACCCTCTCCTCACCACACAAAACCCAACGACCTCGCTGCACAATCTCTACACAAACACAAGCAGAGACACGATTCTCTCCTCCGTAATGGATCCTTAAAGTTCCTTTGGGAAGTTTCTCACACACACAACGAACTAGAGAATCAGTAGAAGGGAAGAAGTCTTTAGAGAGGTCAAAGGTTACGTATTGAGGTCATCACTGTTTGCTATTCCCCCACTGCTTCTGCTGCCTGCCCCCTGGCACCGGAGTGAAAAGTGGTTTTTGAATGGGCCTTGTTCCCATTAGAATCCCAAGATGATCTCTGACCTTAAAGTAAGACACTGATCTGCCCCAAGGCCCTTCTCAAAGTGAACATTTGCAAATCCCCAGGCGAATAGGTCACTAAACAGCAAATACGCATCCCAGACGTCTAAAAAGTTGTGATCGGTAAGATTCGGGCTCAGGTCCCTGAAATTAACTGACCTTCCAATACAACAAGGGCTGTGTCTGCACGTCCAACATACTTTATGCCCCACACACATTTTTCTAAAGCTGTATAAAGGACAAAATAAGTTATTTTCACTCTTTTTTGTCCAAACTATAATGCTGGGAAGCTAGATCCAATCCCAGATGACTATGGGCCCAAGGCCGGGTTCACCCTGGACAGGAGGGCAACCCATCACAGGGCAACACCGAGACAGACAACCATTCACACACACCAGTCAACCTAAACCACAAGCCTTTGGACTGTGGGAGGAAACCAGAGAACCCAGAGAACCCCTACCCCCCCCCCCCCCCACACACACACACAGGTACACTCCCCACAGAAAGGGACGAACTCAAGACCTTACGTTACATAGTGCTTGTCTATTTAATCTATTTTTTTTTTTATTAGATTTTTTATGTAATTATATGTTATATCTTTAATTCACCTTTTCCTATTCTATTCTACTTTATTCTACTTTTATTTTGATTGTCTTTATGGCTTTATGACTGTGAGACCTGCACCACAACGACATGTGATCTCTGCATTTAACCCGTCCACACATGGAGCAGTGGGCGGCTATAAACCACACTCTGGGAGCAGTGTAGCGGGAAAGTGTTTCTCAGTGGGGCCTGGGCCGGGACTCGAACCTGCAACCTTCTGATCACAAGGGAACGTTCCTAATCACCGGTTACCACTGGCCACAAGTGACAACAAAACCAAGTACAAAAAAACACAGTATTTTACATTAAACACCTTTTCTCCTCACATACCACATATCTTCTAATAATAGCCTCTGTTTTTCATGTTTCCATTAAACACCAGGTTTGAAAGATAGAAACAGAAATAGATGACAGTCTGTAGAAAACGCCGGTCTGTAAAGACCCACCGCGCTTTCCGTACACTAATCCTCTTTTCGTACACCTGGGCTCCGCCCTCCTGCAGTGAATCGTACTGTAAGTACCTTTTCATATCAAAACTGATTTGTCGATCGAAAAAGGGAGAAAGTCTTAACGAAATGTCTTTATACATTTTGCCCTTTTGTATAAACGTTGTTCTACATTTTCCCATTTTTCGCTGTGACCACTCAGTGTGGTCAGCCGCTCAAAGATCTCACATGGAGGGTGATGTTGTTGGGACCCGGGTTTTATTAGTTCCATTCAGCACAAAATGACAGTCTCAGCTCTTTCCTGATTCTCTCTGTAATGTTCGTGCTCTTTTACTGATTAAACATACTGCGTTAGCTCGCGCTCTCTCATAACAACTACTAACTCTCTTACTTTCACCAAAACAAACTCCACCCCTCCTCCGCCCACGCTGCACACCCGTTTTCCGTCTCCATGAGAAACACACCTCATCCCGTAACGTCAATCATAACCAACGGGGTGAAGCAGTGTGAGTGATGGAAACGGTCTTTTGATTTAGTGTTCAACTGTGTGCGGTAACAAACACAAAAGAACATTCAAGTGAAGAAGCTGCACAACATTATGTGCTGTAAATACCATCACTATTCCTTCTCTGAGGAGAATAATAACCCGTCTCCATTAAACGCCAGGTCACCAGAATAATTTTTTAAATACGGGCTACTATTGGAAGATATAAGGTATTTGTGATTTGTACCAACCAGCCATAACATTAGGACCACCTGCCTAGTAGTGAGCAGGTCCCCTCATGCTGCTGTGTGCACTGTGTTCTGACCCTCAGTGCTGTAGAAGATGCTCTGACCCAGTCATCTAGCCATCACAGTTCCAACGTTGAGGCTGATTGGTGGAATCATGCAGAAGTTGTTGATTTCTCTTTTAACAGTGAAATGTGGAAAAAGCTAGAAGTTTCTAATACAACTTCATTGTAATGTTTTTAAGCAACATCATTTTCCAGAACTTCTCCTTCCACTATTCTTCACGGTTTAAAAATCTGAATCCTTCAAATCTCTAGCCAGGGACAGTTTATTACCGTTAATGACTGCAACCAATGCAAATTTATTCAGCCATAATTATTTGTGAAATTCATGATCACATAGTTGCAAGAATAAACAAAACATATAAACATAAATCATGTCAAACCAACACTGAGTGCAATGTCCATCCCAACATGTAGACAGCAGAACAATGGGGAATTCCACAGCTTTCGAAAATTATTTTATATCAAAAAACAAAAAAAAACTAAAGAAATTTCTTCAAGGACAGCGTTTGGTCATCTCTGAATTAACTTCCTCCTCATGCTGACACGTGTCCATAAATTTCTGGCCCTTCTGGCTATGGTCGTACTCGATGGGAGACGCAGACTTCGTAGGGGCTCTCTTATACAGGTGAGCATTCCAGAACGGGAGTCCTGCAAGTGCTCATGGGAAATGTAGTTGATTTGTCTCAACTGTTTGTTGTAGTAACTGCGTAGGTCGCACAGCTCCTCAAGGGCAGCGGCGGACATGATGGAGGCCTCAGACGGGCAGCTGGCCAGAGCAGATTTTGGATTTTTAGAGATGTGGTTGGAGGCTGGCTGCGGCCTTCTTTTAGGTGACGTCGATTTTCGCTTAAGATAGATATTGTCGCTTCCAGCAGCACACTTGTGTTCCTCGATACTGACCTTTACATCAACCTCGATTACAGGAGGCGGGCATTTCTCAGGTGTTTGTACAGTGATGCTGTCCTCCAGGTTTTGGGCAAGTCTCTTCTCCAAGTTCTGTTGGTCCTTGTTCATTTTGACAGATTGGCTGTTTTTGTGCAGGTCAATGGCAGCATCGGTCGAGTTAGTGACTGTCCCTTCATGCAGCTCTGTGGCTGGTTGGTCATCCTGAGAAAACAGAAGAAATTTTACATTTGTAAACTGGCAACGTTGTTGTGGAAAAGGGCAGCAGGTTCAGCAACATAAGGGGGTTAGTGCTCCATGCATGGCGTTAATGTTAGACACCCCTGCAATGAAAACGTGCCAGAACAAGGTGAAAATAAGACGATGGAAATGCTTACAGCCTGGAGACAACAGATGCAGCACGATCGCATTGATATGGGCCAAGCAAGACAAAAACGGGTCGGGATTTGCTCCGGAGTAAACAATCAGACAATGTCGACATGCTAATTTGAAAATATACATAGTAAGGAACTGTACTTTTGGTCTCTTCTTCAGGGGCTAGGGAACAGTCTCTTTCTTGACTTTCTTGGCCACAGAGCTTTTCCCAGAATTCTCAGCAGGTCTTTTTCCTTCTTTTGGTTTTACCTTGGCACTACTCCTATCTCCACTGCCCTCCGAATCTTTTACCTGTGGGCATCACAAAAGTTAAAGGTGTGCGTGTTTTTAAGGGGAAATTCCACCGATTTTTTGTTTTGAAGTGGCTCAAGATAAACAAAGTGAATAATTAACAGTGGCTGTGAATGGAACCAGACGTCTGACATATTTGACATATTCAACTTATTACATGAAATTGTTAATAAGACACGTGTCTGAGACATCGAAACTATACCCATTCATAGTGGAAGTGTATGCAGGGAGAAAATAGTCCCCAAAGTATTTTGGCCCAGATTCACTATTTTACCATCATCAACAATGCTTAGAAGCACTTCACTGGGGGGTTTCCATTCACCACCACTGTAAATGATTTATTTGATTCAATCTTAATGATTCAATTACTCAGACGTTTAGAAACATCAGTGGAATTCCATTATGGACAGTGATGTGTGACGTGCTGTAGTGAGACAATGGATATACAGGTTGTTACTACACATTCAGCCTAAAACTGTAATAAGTGACACCAAAAGCAAAGAATATACTTTAACATTTAAATCCAGCATCATGAACTGGTTTTCCAATTTAATATAGAGCCCAATCCTGAAATAAAGAAAATGTCCATAGAAATCATATACAGAAATACACTAAATGAGTGTCAGGGTACTGTCAAATGCTTCCTTACTCTTCTGAGACACATGTGCTCAGTTGTGGTGAGTCTTATTACTGGCCAAGTACCTTTGTGAACAATTCACAGGCCTCCATGAACATCAGCATGTGCTAAAATGTAGAAACACCACCACTTAGTCACACATCTGTACCTAGAGACCGACCTCTAGAGGCACTGTTGATTCACAGAGGCATCTTCGTTTACTTCTGATCACAGGTTACACACTTGGGGGCAAATATTGAAGACATTTTCTACCCCAATTAAACAATGTCTCCAGATCCAACAACTAGCAAGGACTCAATTGGGCAACCACACAATACTGTCAACACTGGGAGGGTTAAGGTGAGAAAGTTCTTCTTCAAAGTGTATCTTTTCAAACTGCTGCTAATGCAATGTCATTGGCGTACCACGCTTGGAGGAAGGTGCAAACTGCCAGTGTTCAGCAATGCGGCCGATTCTACACATTCAGAGATAAAAAAAAGCCAATTGTGCTTCCACGTCCCTGTTGGCTGCTGGACAACAGGAGACCAAACTCATGATCTCCTGACGATGGTGCCAACTCTTAATACAGTTGTGCCACTTGAGAGTCCCTAAAGCTACAAGGCTTTGTTCTGTCATGTTCAGCATTAAATCCTAAATGAAAAATAGAAAAACACACACACAGGATTCTGATGAACCAACCAGGGCTGCGTAAGGTGTAGTTAGTAAAGAGAAAGTGATGCTGGGGTGCTTCTAGCTAAGATGATGTTGGAGCAATTGAGAAAATAGTTAAAAGTGTCATCCACATGACCCTAAAGCTAGAACCCCTTTAATTAAGAACATTGGTTCCATTCGCAGACAGATTCTCTAGAACACTGAAGTCAAAGTGATGTTAAAAGTAAAATACTGAAACCAACTTTACCTGTAGCTTTGTAGTAAACTGACAATATGTCTGACAAATATCATGGCAACTTTGATTTCCTTCATAATTACCTTATGGAAGAAATATAGATTTTAAAAAAGAATATTTACACTTGAAGCAGCTACTGTGTGTCTTCCTGGGCTGGGCGTGGGCACCTTCCTCTTCATCTTCATAGTGACTGAGTGGTTTTCATTCTTAAGCAGAAGAGCCTTGCGTCCTACCTTCAAGTAGAAGTACGTGGTGTAGGGGGTAAAGCTGAAGTCTTCACTTTTAAAAGAAATGGGAAATTAATTAAAACTCGTACTTCAAACGTTTTAACCACACTCATCATTTATTTCCCCACTCAGACTCTCAGATTCCCTTCTGCCACTCTTCTTCTTACCTTCTTATGCTTCTTATTCTTCTTAAGTGATATAGATCTTTTAGCTTTGTTGCCCATTGTCAATATCTTTCATAAAGTCATCCTCTGTCTTTAAAATAAGGTTAAAAACGCATATTTTAAAGCTTCCCTATTATTTAAATTATATTTAGATATTACAGTATATTGAAATATTATATTGTTATTACATTGTAAGATGTCAATGAGTGACTTGAAAAGCACCTACAAATAAAATAAATTATTATTAACATTTGTTTAAAATTAAGCATGCAGGCATGTAGTCTCCATAGACCAGGGGTCGGCAACCTTTACTATCAAAAGAGCCATTTTGTCCCCCTTCAACTAAAGATATATCGCCCGGAGCTGCAAAACATTACACAGCTTATAAACGTATAAATATTCAGGAGTCCTCAACCACCGGCTGTACCAAAAATTACATAAAAAATTAAAAATTAAACATCTCAACATCTATTACCATAGCGACCAGAGTGCGTTATGGGGCGTTACTCTAAATGTTGGCGCATTTCACTTTATTTACTGCTAATAAAGTTACATAATTACACAATGTTAAAGTAGCACCTCAAACTCCAAGATTACTAACAAAATAAATAAAAAATAAAATATATAATTAAAAGTTTATAAATAAATACAAAATTGTCAAGGCCAAACAGAGCCACAGCAAGGTGGCTGAAAAGCCTCATGCGGCTCCGAAGCCGCGGGTTGCTGACCCCTGGTATAGACAAACATGAAGGAGCAGAACGAGTGATAGAGCTCAGCAAGTTAAAAAAATGTCACAGGATTTCGCCGAAGCACGTTCAGGGAACTTCTTTCCTGGCTAGCTTTGCCCCAGGTCACTGTTAAGCGTCATTATTGTGAAATGGATTATTATTGTCAAGGAGCAACAACAGTTCAGCCATGAAGAGGAACATTACACAAATTGAGAGCGGGGTTGCTGAGTGCTGAAGAACAGAGCACCCAAGAATCCCATCCTGTGTTCTGCATCACTACCTACAGCAGAGGTGCCCAGCTCCAGTCCTGGAAGGCTGGTGTCCAGCATAGTTTTGGGATTCCCTTGATCAAACACACCTGTTTATTGCCCGGTTTAGTGAGTGATTGAGAAGTGGGTTTGGACACCCCTGACCTAAAGGATCCTGAACCTTCTCTAGAAGCAAGAAGAACACAAGAACTGAGCATTATAAAATTGGATTTCCATTATTGAATGTGCAATGCAAAGAGGTCTAAAGCAAAACACCCCTCTGGAATCTGAAGCAGAGGAGACCTTGTTCTCTGGAATCACTTCACAGTCTGGTAGTCTGATGGACTAGCCTGGGTTTGGTGGTGAACACTTTCTACCAGAAGTGTATAGTATCAACAGTAAAAGCAAGGGCTTTTGATCAGGTTTAGGCAATGTATAACAATGGATAACACTGTTTGTACAGAACACAAAAAGTTGAACACCTTATACATGTCTACATTTATATGTGTCCAGCTTTGTGCAAGTTGGTGATCGAGGGGCAAAAGAATGGAAAGAAATGGGACACTAAACATGCAGATGTGACTTTCAGGAGTCCAAATACTTTTGGCCACATAGAGATTTCTAATAAAACTTTAAGAACAAGATACATATTCCATATAAATAATCTTAAATTCCTGAGCAAAGTACCTGAAGTAGCCATGCAGCAAGAGATGGACAATAATGGACTGCACCTCCTGGCGCGACAGGATTGTCACCGTGATCATTTTGCGAAGCTTGGCATTTCCTTTCCCCATCCAGGTGTCGCACACTTTAAGAGGAGTCACCTTCTCATCCAGAGACCCAGCCAGCTCAACCAACTTCACCACCTCACGTGCATGCTTGGTGATATCCATGGTGACATAGTCTGGCATGAAGACATGGACTGATTAGAGGAGAGTGACCGCCCGAGCTCGAGCTAAATCAGTAGAAAACGATTTAAGGGGATGTGTCTAAACATCATCTTCACCTTTACCATGCCGACAGACATCACACATCTGGTTGCACTCTTCATCATCCCAAACTTCATCAAAATGAACAGCCATCATGGCACGACGACACCTAAATTCAATGCACAGACACGTCATATGGAGGTAATGTTCTCCCTTAAGTTTTACTATTAAACACAATTAAACAGAAGAAACTAAGGCTGCACGATATGGACAAAATATCAGTATTGCGATTAAAAAGCTTTTAACCTTTTAACACCATGCATCATTTCCCTTCCACTTCACAATTATTCATTACCTTGTGCTAGTCAATCACATAAAATCCATAAAATCCCCTCAAAAACACACTTAAGTCTGAGGTTATCACATGACAAAATATGGAAGAGTTCAAAAGGAATACATTTTCCAAGGCACTGCACATTATGTGATATTTTCCACTATATTATTGTGCTCAAATAAAATGTTCAAACCAAATCAAACATGGTTTCTGCAGGTAAAATTGTATACTTTTTTAAAGCATTATGAATGAAATTTTAGATCAATCTTAAAAGCAGTAAAAAATGATATTTAAAAAATGAGTATTGAAATAAATATACAAAATAAATCATTCACATTTATCTCCTCACTTCTGCACTATAGAATTTGGCGTTTAGACAGAGTCCTGGGAAAACCTTATAGTTCTGCGCGAGGACCTGTGTGTTTTCTGGAGAATTTTAGCTGATTTGATGTCTTTCTGATTTCTCATTAGTGCCTTTACACAAAACTTGCACAACTTTAGTGACATCTTGGGTTTAACTGGTTTTAACTGGTCATCATTCTCAGATTTAGATTTATTACAGCTAGACCTGGACCTGAGAGAAAGAACTACAACTAACTAAGGCCTTAAAGTCATATTTTTAACACTTGGCAGAAACCTTGAAGGGCTTAAAGTATGTAATTTATGGAAAAAAGCTTTTAAATCAACCCGTTTTCAAATCATAGTTTTGTGATGTCACAAAAGCAACACATTTACATATCTCCTTATTTATCCTACAATAACTTAGCCCCACCTCTGCGCACAAGCTTCTGAAAAGTTCCACGATTGTTGAGGCTAATTTGCATATTGCAGCCTGAACTTTATTACAGAGACCGATATCGCAATAATGATGTTCAAATTATATTGTGCAGCACTAAAAGAAAACCTTATCTGCAGCATGGCCTAAAGAAGAAACGCAGCAGTTCAGCCTCAGTACGTAACGAGCTTTACAGTTTAGCTACTACAACTTCCAGGCAAATCTCATTACCTGTCCACGTTCTGACAGAAGGCCACCATATTCTGAAGCTTCTGCTGACCCGTATTCTCCATCACGACCATGGTACTGATCCTGAAAATATCTGTAAACCCATAGAACACAATGCAGTCTGCCGGACTGTCATCCCGCCCTAAAAAAAAACATAATACTGTCAAATTTCAGTACTTCTGTACATTGCAGTTGATAGAAAATAATCCTGTAAGTTCTTTTTACAGCTGGGGTCAAGAAAACATGTTTTTGACGTTTAAGACAGTAGCTTACCTGCACGGCCACTCTCCTGATAATAGTTCTCTATTGACTTGCTGATGGTGTGATGGATCACAAAACGCACATCTGCTTTGTCAATGCCCATTCCAAATGCTACAGTTGCAACAACCACCTGAAAAGAAAACCATACAGTTTCAGGATTTCGGTTTCTGTTTTCATGCCCCTTCCTTATAAGTGGTTGTCACAGCCATGTCCCAGTTATATTCTCACATGTATCTGCATGTTTACGGCAGCCGAATTTAAGGATCTACAGACACCCTGCTAACCTTGTCTGAAGTGCAGGCTAGTCTCACCTCTACAGAAGGAACTACTACAGCCTCCTTGTTTGAGCCAGAACCAATGGGTCAGCCCAGCCCCCAGTGCAATCCCTATAGTGAAAACTCAACCCATCAGTTAAGGAACAAAAGGCTGAACCTGGATCTTTTTGCTTGACCAATGACGATGCACCAAGGTCTTGTCTGAAGGCTCCATGTTTGCATGATATGGTTGCGCCAGGACGCCTCTCTGCTGCAGGGCCGTGGACACCAGCTCCGCATCCTTTTGGGAGAAGACATACACAATTCCTGCAAATAAAGAAGAGAAGGTACTAAATGAGGAGGAGCAGGAGTAGGAAGAAGAAAAGAAGAAAAAGAAGCTCAAGAAGAACAAGAAGCACAAGAAGAACAAGAAGAAGAACAAGAAGAAGCACAAGCACAAGAAGAAGAAGAACAAGAATACAAAGAAAATAATAACAACAATAATAAAACAATAGGAATATTTAATTAAATATATATATAAGATTATAATATAAGATTGTATGTAATTTCAAAGCATCACTGTTTACCTGACTGGTCCTTGTATCTCCCCTTGATGAGCGCTGCAATTTCTTTAACTGAGTCCTCATTATCTTTAATTCGCACCTTCAAAATAAATGACAAAAACATATGAACTTTTCTGGTTTGGTTTTTATTTTGTCATTTTGTTCATTAAAGATAAAGTTCTAGGCTTTAGATGCAAGGTGAGCCTCCGCAAGCTTGAATAATAGGTCTTTACTAACTTTATTAATATAATTCTCCACACAAAAATGAGAAAAAATAACAAAAGGTGTTTACTTCATAGAAGAGGTTCGGTCTGTTGAATGGTGCTGTAAGTGTAACTGGATCTGAAACACACAGAATCTTCTGGCAGTCCTTCAGAATGTCGCTGGTTGCAGTGGCCGTCAGTCCAACCAGTGGGACCTTGGGGAACTGACGCTTTAAAATGCCCAGAAGCTTGTAGTCTGTAAAATAAAAGGAGAATTGACAAAGAGAACATTCATTCATTTTCTATTTCGACTGGCAGAGAAGCAGGAACTGAGTACAGGAGGCCACCTCATCCCTTGTCACAGGGCCATGGGTAATATAGAGTAGTCAGTCAACCTAAACCGCAAGCCTTTGGACAGTGGGAGGAAACCAGAGAACCCGGAGGAATCCCGCACAAACACGGGGAGAGCTTGTACGCTCCACACAGAAAGACACCTGTGGTCGACAGCAGTAAAAATTATATTAATTAATTATTTAGCAGTGGTGGCCTAGTGGTTAGGAGCTTGCCCTTGTGATTGGACGGTTGCAAGTTCAAGTCCCAGCCCAGGCACCACTGAGGAACCCTGGAGTAAGGTACCATCCTGTTACACTGCTGTTGCTCCACGTGTGGATGGGTTTGTGTGATGTGATTACAGTCACTTTCACATCATTTATTTATTTTCCCTCGATTTTAGGTGCAATTTATTTGCCTGCAATCCCACACTGTAGCTAGGACACTTGCAGTGAAACGACACCCCCAAAACAGGGAGGGAACGGGCAAGAACACGCTTCCTCCCAAGACTAACACTTTCAAATAACTTCATGTCCTAAGAGGAGAATTTTGCCAATTTCGTTACTCCAAGTTGGGCAGAATCATGCCACGTGATGACAGGGGCTCATAATTTTATAGGCCTGTGCTCTACCTGCCTAACATGATCCTTGGGGAGAACATTTCTTACCTGTACTCTGTATCTATGCCTCGCACTATTGAAAACGTCTCTCTCCTTGAACAACGTTGATCAGGCCAGTGCTCTGACTAATGTGCCACTTGTTTTGTTACATTGTTTGAGCTGCATTTACACCGTGTGATAATTTCATAGGAAATTGACCAATAGAATCCCTCCAAACTCCAGACAGTGACAATAAACCACATCAACGATCTATATGCACTGGATTTGTATGTAAGCTTTGGTGTTTCTAGGCTCACAAAACATACTTGGCCCTGTGACCTCATTATAACGTTGACTCACTGTAAACTGACCTCATTCTCCAAAACATTGTGTTCTCGGCCTCCAAGGACAAGAACACGTCACTTAAACAGAACGACATCTAGTCCGATTTGTGCTCTAAAACTGCTGAATCATCCAGACTCTGTGGCAGGTCGACACTAAATCTGGTTAAAATGGGTTTTTATGTGTGACGGCCATCACGCCCATCATCAACACCCATTGATAAATCCCATCACGTCCTGAATTCCATAAAGACTCGTGATGACCATTAGTCTGTGTGCTCAGACTTCAATACCCATTGGACGTCTGAGTTCCTGTCTTTTCTCTCTCCCACTCTTTTAGGGATCCCACCTACAGGAGAATTTATCTTTCCACAAAACTTTTAACTTTAATTTTTCTCTCGGTCTAATAAAACTAGATCATGATTATTGAAAATTAGATCGGTAAATCCGACCTCTCCTTGAAGAACTCAACACTCACAAACATCAGATTCAAATGGAATGAAGAGCCAGGTTTTTCATTACCACTGGGTGTGTTGTGTGAAAGTCTCACCCGGTCTGAAGTCATGACCCCACTGACTGCAGCAGTGAACTTCATCCACAGCAATGCGCTCAAGCAGACCCATATTATAAGCCTTCTCCAGTTTAGACATCAGTAGTTTGCTCTTGGCGATCTTCTCTGGGGTCACATACAGTAGCTTGAAGGGACTATTTTTATCCGTCATGCCTGCCAGAACATATTTGGAGTCCTCCTGGAAAACCCAGACAAAATAAAGGACATTCGATGAGCTCATGTCCTCTCCATAAAGCTTCGATTGTCCAGCACAGACCTTACCTTTGAGCTCGAAGCGTTGAGAGTTACAGCAGGAACATCGATAGACTTCAGATACATGAGCTGATCCTCCATCAGGGAAACCAATGGAGCAATGACCAGTGTAAAACCTGTAAGATATCCCAATAACAGAGATTTAGTAAAAGAAGACGTTCTTAAAAACCACAGAATCCCACAAAATACTCCCTTTAACTTAATGAATCCTCGAACCAATCACAGAGCTGAACCTGAGTGAGCTGGGCTAAATTAATGTAGGATAAACAAGTACATATATGTAAATGCGTTCGTTTTGTGACATCATTACTATGATTTAAAAAACTGTTTTCTTTATATGGACTGTATGGATGGGGGACATTTTAAAGTTCTAAATGCATTGACCTACTTCAAGTCTTATTCATTAGAGAAATGTGTTTAATACATTTAAAATAATAATAATTTTCTTCAAAAGACAGACAGGCAGACAATCAGACAGGCGCATTCAATAATAATAATAACAATAACAATAATCATAATAATGATAACAATAATATTAAAAAGATAGACAAGCGTATAATAAAAAATAATAACAATAACAATAATAATAACAATAATAATTATAATAATAATAATAATAATGTTCTTTAGAACCCATTCTCATGACCGCCACTGTTTATCTTGGAGAAATATGAAGAGATTAAAGTTGTGGCAGTATGATGAACAGGCCTAGGCCCATCCAAACTAACAACTCATCTGTACTTTCAATATTAAAATATTATGAATACAATTAAAATAAACAACAACACTTATGTAATGTAATCCCAGTTTAACCAACACGACTTGCTCCCTCCTGACTGACCAACACAATAAAGCCCAGCGATAGTTTTCAGTGCTAAATCGAAGCACATCCCATCTCAACGTAGGGAGAAGTACCTGCTTATGAAAGTCAGAGTTAAATGTGGGGAGGACTGGTGTGTGTGACTTTAGGGGCTGGAAGTGTATGAACACAGCTTGTCTGAGGCACAAAAGGAATCAGGCAGCACACAGCACTGTAATTACAGCCTCAAGACTCTGAATGTGCTCATCAATCCTATAAAGAACAATATTACTGCACACGCGCTAAAAATTCCAACTTTAATAAACATTACGCTAGTTATTATTGCTCCATACAACATGTCTCTTACTGCAGTTTTCTCCACTCTGACATCTGAAATGCATTTAGAAAACAGACTGACTGACAGACAGGCAGAAAAACAGGCAGATAGATAGAAGCAAATTCCTCTGGGATAAATAATCTGAATCTGATAAACAGACAAGCAGACAGACAGACACAGATAAACAGACAAACAGTTTTGTGATTGAAAGTTTTGGAAATTTAGGTACCAGTGGCCAGAAAGTTTTTTTTTTTTTTTTTTTTTTTTTTAAAGGTTAGCATCATACATACATAAAATTACACACTTTACACTTTACTACATTATACCACTTTACAAACTATACACACAACAATAAAACCAGCTGCAGCACATGTCCCTCCCACCGAAGCTGATATTCTGAAAATAAAAGGAGCTCAACAACGTTCTGCTTCACATACCCTTAGAACAGACGGCTGGTAACTGGTAGCATAAACTCTTGCCACGGCCAGTGGGCATGACCAAGAAGAGGTCCTTCCCCGACATGCTGAGGTTGATGGCCGCCCGCTGCAACGGTCGGAATTTGGGGAGCTTGAAGACATTCTGCAGCTTCTCCTGAACCTCTTTTGCCCATGAGAAATCTACAACAGAAATACTGTCACAGTCACCTTCACACCTTCACACTGCAGAGCGAGAGTAAACTGAACATAAATCTCCACTGACCGGACTCTTCATAGTGCTGCAAGTCCTTCTTGCTGAAGCTCGGTTTGGGAGGCTTTGCTGATCCTGAAGGCTGGGACGCCTCGCTGGAGCCCTCCAGTACTTTCAGCAGCTTGTTCCTCCTGGAGGTCAGAGAGCTCTGCTTCTCCAGAAGCTCAGAAATCTGCAGCTCCAGCACCTGCAGCTCAGCTTCTACGGAGTCCAGCTCTGCCCGAGCCTCCTCTGCCACACAGCAACACACAGTAAAGTGATTATTATGCGTCGCTACTTTAAAGAGTACATTCACTTCACAGTCTCAGTCCACACTAGGGGACTGACGATACGTGTGAATCGATATATCGCACGACAATTACATAGCAATGCATCACAGAAACTCGTTACTGCGTTATTAATTTATATAAGTACAGAAAAAAATATTAGTATTAGCTTTGCGACGGTGGTCAGAAGCGTGGGGAAACCGCTACTTTGGCTTCAGAGCTGAGTAACCTGCTCACTTCGATGTGGATGCACCTCTTCAGAAACCAGCCAGTGCAAAGACTCACTCAAAAGCGTGATGTCGTTTGTGACCCATGGATTTAATTATTCTTTTACTCACTACAGAGCAGCTTCTGTTCACCTCTAGCGTTGTGCTGCCAACCGAAATGACTACTCCCAGACACTAAATAATAATAATAATAATAATAATAATAATAATAATAATATTGTTATTCTTCTTCTTCTTCTTCTTCTTCTTCTTATTATTATTATTATTATTATTATTATTATTATTATTATATTTATATAGCTCCTTTCACAAATCCAAGGTCACTTTACAAAGAGAAAAAGAGAAAAAAATGTAATAAAAACAAAAAAATGGAATGGAAAAGTCCACAATGCATTGCTCCCATGAAATGCATCATCGTGTCTCCACCAATCACATCGATGATGTGTGTTTGGAAGGCGAGTCCTCTGGTACAGTTTGTAGTTTCACGCTCTCTACACCAAAACGGAATACAGAATGCTACGTTTTTGTTTGATCTTTAATTTTAAATGATTATTAAGGACAGTTCAGCAAGTGCTAGATATTGGTGGAAATAAGCATTTCTGCACACTTGCATTATTGGATCTTTTCCCTCTTTTTGAAAGAAGTTCTCCAGCGATGTGTGTTTTACTGACGCATGTTTATCACATCGACCGGGTTGTAGGCTTCATGTGGGAAAGAGACGCACAGAGATACGTGATGTCTGTTACATCAATGTTCTAAAAGTGAAGCAAAGTGAACCCAGACTTTAGATTTAAATGTGGCTGGGGCATCTCTCATACTAGTCTTTTCTGTGTCTCCCTGTTGATGAGTTACTCTTCAAGTTTCATCCTTGTCCTGCAGCGCCACCCAGAGGAGACTCGAAGTAGCAACGGCACAGAGTCCAATTGGCAACGAATGTTTATTAATTAAAATATCGATATTGCCGTTTATGTATTGATTCTTGTATTGTGTGAGCAAGGACGATGATATATCGCCATATCGATATTTTGTCAATTACTTACTCTTTCATACTCTGTCTATTAATTTAGTGTACAAAAATGAGAAGCAAGTCACCAAAATCAATACAGAGTTGGAAAGGTGTGTGCATTGAGATCCAGTACAGTTTTTTGCCATTAATGCTTTGACAGTTTAATACAAAATGTGAAAGTGATTATTTGTCATTGTGAACACACCACAGCAGACAGTGCACCACAACGAAATGTGTTCTCTGCATGTAACCCATCACTCGTGCACACGTGATCCCAGGGGCAAAGTTCTAACCATTAATCCAGCACTGCCCCCTTGGAAAAGGAAACCCATGTACAGAAACACGTTTGTGATGCTAAATTACATAAACCCCATCAGCCATAACTTTAACACCACTGACATGTACATTGAGTAACATTTGAGTAACACTCTCTGTATACTGTACTGTATATAGCAGAGATGACAATAAAGTTTACTTTGACTTTGACTTTGATTTACTCTAATCTACTTTCATTACAGGGCACCTGTCAGGAAGTGGGATCTATTACACAGCAAGTGAACGGTCAGTTCTTAAAGTTGATGTGCTACAAGGAGGAGAGCCCTTACATCCTACACACTTCCTGTTTGACCTGCTGCGCTCTGGAAGACGCTACAGGTCAATAAGGTCTCACACCAGCAGACTGACAAATAGCTTCTTCACCTGGGCCATCAGGACTTCAAATATCCATTACATAACACATCATTAATAAACTAAGGACTGAATCACGCAAGAAACACCACATTCTGTATAAATCACCATCACATTCTGTATACATCACCCCCACATTCTGTATAAATCACCATCACATTCTGTATACATCACCCCCACATTCTGTATAAATCACCATCACATTCTGTATACATCACCCCCACATTCTGTATAAATCACCATCACATTCTGTATACATCACCCCCACATTCTGTATAAATCACCATCACATTCTGTATACATCACCCCCACATTCTGTATAAATCACCATCACATTCTGTATACATCACCCCCACATTCTGTATAAATCACCATCACATTCTGT